>BSBN01001498.1:1320000-1920000 GCA_027924645.1 Cunninghamia lanceolata
TATCTAGTGTTTGTATAGAAAGGAAAAAGATCAAAACCTCAAAATCTTGTATATCATCATTTAAGCGCATACACTGCCGCATGAGTTCATAGAATCTAGATTTGCGAAGGAATATCTTCTCGATATCACCATCACATGAAATTTGGGCTGCTAATAGGGTAGCATGCAACAATATTGGTCCAAAACCTACAGTCATTTCAGCAATCTTTATGTACTCATTATATGTTGGGAGATATCCACTTGTTTTCCATCGTGCTTGCTCGAAGCAAGCTTCTATATAATCTGTCCACTAAAACACAATACATTTTACATGTTAAATACATTTCATAATTGCATTCCATAAATCTATATATTTGGTTCTATTTTAAATATTAACAAAATGAATTTCTTCATAGATTTGAAGTATAAACATTAATATTAATATAGCTGTCATTAGAGCCTAGTTCCTAGGTCTTTAGTTGGGCTTAAAGATAACAAAGCATTTTTTTATTGGTAATAATATATTATTTTTGAATATAAACATTCATAATTTATAAAGATGTGTTGAAAAATTCAATTCATGGATAACAACATATTCAATACAAGTAGATGCATATGCTTTGTTACCTTTTTGAACAAATGTACATTTAACACACCTTAAATTGAGTATAATATAGCAATATAATACAATATTTGTGTTTTAACTCTAAATTAAACATTTCTTGACATATATCAAACATCTAATGATGCAGGAGCATCCAGAGGTGTAAGGGTAATCTTGCATCACCCAAAAAGAAGTTAATTCAAAACCATTGTAGTTGTTCTCATTTCTTCCCATAATTAGTGTTTTTGGTTCCATAATATCTAGAATAATAATGTAGGACTTTCAGTTTTTCCAAAACTGCTAAAAATAGCGACCTGCCTATTTAGGAAAGTGTACCTGCCTATTTAGGAAAGTTTGCATTTGGGCACGTAATGAAGCAAAAACTTCCAAAAAGTTACATAACGGAAATATAAGACCTTTGGTGAAGGAATCAGGCAAAGATCATTTGTGAGATGAAAGATATTAAAGTTTTTATTTTCCAAAAAGCCCCTAAAAATTTACGGAACGAGATATGAGGCACTAAAACTTCTCATAATGTCTCAAAAAGTTGACAAAAATCCATTTACAAATTTCTAGCATGATAGTTCACATCGCAAGCTTTCCGGCACTTAAAACGGTTCGTCAATCGGACACCCGGATCAAAAGTTATGCTTCCCAGAAGTTGACCTACGTTTGGAGGGAGTTGTAAATTTTGAAATTTAGCTGGAGGCCACCAAAAAGTGCTATTTATGACTATTTTGGGAACCCTGGGCAAGGTAGAGTTAAGGGGGGCCAGTGTAGAGTCCAAAATAGGGGGGAAAATAGAAACCCTAGCTGATTTGGGGTGACAGAAGGCTAAAGATTCTAGAGTCTTGAGTTTGGGAAAGCTGTAATGTGTTGCAGCTAGTAGAGGATTCATCCTCTGATTGTAATTGAAGCTTCTTTAATGTAATGAGTTGCCCAGTTCAATAAAAGAAAGTTCTATTTGTTGTGTTTAATATTTGTTATTATGTGTTTTGTGATTTACCCCCTTCATCAAGTGGTATCAGAGCAAGGTTTCCTGAGTGTGTAGACAGATCGCTGACCGTGAGGCAGTTTGCACCAGAACCTAAGGTTGTGGGTTTGCTGCAGAGACCAAGATGCCTCCACGAAGAAATTGTGTTGGAAGAAATGCTTTGATGGAAGAGGGTTTTAGATCCCTACAAAGGCAAATTGATGCATTGCAAGAGGAGCTACAAAGAGGGTTTTATCTGAGAACAAGAGAAGAAAGCGAAGATGAAGCCGAAGAGGAGCTATCTGAGGGAGAACAAGAAGCTGCAGGAGATCCTGCAGAGGTTAGGTTGTTGAGGGCCATTTCAAAGATTGGAAAGAGGCCCAGAATCGAAGTTTCTACATATTCTAGAGATTTGAATCCGTAACAGCTCATTGATTGGATCAATGACATGGAGGAGTATTTTGAGTATGAAGATGTGGAGGACCCAGATCGGGTCAAGTTTGCAAAAACAAAGTTGAAGGGCCATGCCAGTATTTGGTGGAAGGAGGTCCAATTAGAGAGGAACAGAAGAGGAAAAGGAAAGATCACTAGATGGGATCAAATGGTGGAGAAACTGAAGAAGCAGTTCATTCTTGTGGACTATGAGATGGAGTTGTTGAAGAAGCTGCAAGGACTAAAGCAAGGTAACAAGTCTATTAAGGAGTATACAGAAGAGTTTTATAAGATTACTATTAGGACAAGCCATGCATAAGCCAACAAGGAAAAGGTAGCCTATTACATTAATGGGTTGAGGCTGAGTATTCAAGAGGAGCTGAGCTTGGTCAGGGTGACCACCATAGAAGATGCATACCAATTTTCCTTGAAGGTGGAAGAGAAGCTGAATAAAAGATTTGACAGCAAGCAAAGGGGAAGAGGTCAAGGTGGAAGGACTGGTGGAAGACCCTATGGGGACCGAAATGAAGATGCAAAGAAAAGTGAAGAAGCTGGCACCAGTCAAAATCAAAGAGGAGATAACACCTACCATCCTCATCACCAGAACAATGGTGAGTAAAGAGGAAGAGGAAGAGGTAGACCTGGGCAAGGACCTAGAAGAGGAGGTTTCAGAGGAACGTATTTCCAATGTGGAGAAGAAGGGCATCAAGCATATGAGTGTCCGCAACATCAAGGAAGGATGAATAGGAGGCCTGAAGGTAATGCACAAGTTGTACATGTAGATGAAGATGCACAGTTTGAGCATTCTGAAGATGCTAATAGGGGAGAAACCCTAGTTGTCAGAAGAACCTTGTTGAATGAGGAGAAAGAACCAAATCAGAGGAAGAGTTTATTCCGCACAAGGTACAAATGTGAAGGTAAGTGTTGTGATATTATTATTGATAGTGGAAGCACTGATAATCTCGTTTCAGAAGAGATGGTTGATAAATTGAAGTTGACAAGAAGAAAGCATCCACATCCATATCGGATTGCATGGTTGTAGAAAGACCATAGAGCTTTGGTCAATGAGCAGTGTTTAGTGAAGTTCAAGATTGGGGACTACCATGATGAGGTACTGTGTGATATCATACCGATGGATGCATGTCATATGCTATTGGGAAGGCCGTGGCGGTATGATAGGAGCGCTGTCCATGATGGCCATGCAAACACATATTCCCTAACAAAAGATGGAGTTCGTCATAAATTGAAGCCCTTGAAGGGGGTGGAAGAAAAGGTATGTAGTACTGCCAGAATTTGCTTGGTAGATGGTAAGAAATTTTTGGAGGGTATGAAGCATGAGCGTCATTACTTTGCATTGATTCCTAAGATTAGTCAAGAGAACTATGAAGATGTACCAGTAGAAGTTTTAGATATGTTGGAAGAGTTCCAGGACATTATCTCTGATAATGTACCAGAAGGTTTACCACCAGTAAGGAAGATAAGTCATCAAATGGATTTGATACTAGGAGCCAGTTTGCCAAACAAGGCAGCCCATAGAATGACCCTTGCAGAGAATGAAGAGCTGAACAGACAAGTTCAGGAGTTGTTGAGGAAGGGACTGATAAGGGAGAGCCTAAGCCCATGTGTGGTACCTGCAGTACTAGCACCAAAGAAGGATGGAGAATGGAGGATGTGTACAGACTCTCGAGCCATCAATAAGATAACGATCAAGTATAGATTTCTATTGCCAAGAATGGATGACATCATGGATTGTTTGAGTGGAGCCAAGTACTTCACAAAAATTGACCTAAAGAGTGGATATCACCAGATCCAGATCAGAGAAGAAGATGAATGGAAGACAGCCTTCAAGACAAAGGAAGGTTTGTATGAGTGGTTAGTCATGCCATTTGGGCTAACCAATGCACCAAGCACATTCATGCGGCTCATGAACGAGGTACTGAGGGAAGTTTTGGGAAGTTTTGTTATTGTTTATTTGGATGATATTTTGATTTTTAGTAAGACTTGGGATGTGCATCTGATGCATATCAGAAGAGTTCTAGAGAAGCTGAGGGAAGAGAAGTTGTTGATTAATCTGAAGAAATATAGTTTTGCAAAGAAGGAGTTGGTGTACCTGGGATTTGTTGTCTCAGAAGAAGGTCTTAAGATGGACCTAGAAAAAGTAAGGGCTATCATTGAATAGCCTATGCCAAGGAGTGTCACAGACGTAAGATCTTTTCATGGTTTGGCAAGTTTTTATAGAAAGTTTATCAGGAATTTCAGTAGCATTTGTGCACCCCTAACTGAGACAATGAGAGGGGATAGAAAAAAGTTTAGATGGACTAAAGGAGCAGACAAGAGCTTTGATACATTGAAACAGAAAGTGGTAGAACAACCTGTTTTGGCACTTCTAGATTTTAATAAGGTATTTCAGGTAGATTGTGATGCTAGTGGTAGTGGTATAGGAGTTGTTTTGAGCCAAGAAGGTAAGCCCATTGCCTATTTTAGTGAGAAGCTTAATGATGCCAAGAAAAAGTATTCTATTTATGATCAGGAGTTTTATGCAATAGTTTAGGCTTTGAAGAAATAGAGACATTATTTGTTGCCAAAGGAGTTTGTTTTATATACTGATCATCAGGCTTTGCAGTATATTAATAGTCAAGGAAAGTTAAATCAGAAGCACTTAAAATGGGTTGAGTTTTTGTAGAGCTATACTTTTATTTTGAAGCACAGGAGTGGGAAGTCCAACAGAGTTGTAGATGCCTTGAGCAGAAGGCAAAATTTGTTGACAGAAATGAAGATAGAGGTTGTTGGGTTCGATGAGCTCAAAAGTTTGTATGCTGAAGATCCAGATTTTGCAGAGGCCTGGAAAGCTTGTTTGGAACCTGTTAGTTTAGACAGGACAAAATGGTTGGATTTCATTATCCAAGATGGCATGTTGTTTAGAGGAAGCCAGTTGTGCATTCCAAGGAGTTCCATGAGAGAGAACTTGATTAAGGAGAATCATAGTGGGGGATTGGCTGGACACTTTGGTCGAGATAAGACCATTACTATTATTGGTGAAAATTATTATTGGCCACAGTTGCAACAGGATGTGAGGAAATTTGTGCAGAGTTGCAGAGTGTATCAGATGGCAAAAGGAACAAGTCAGAATACAGGGTTGTATCAACCATTACCTGTACTAGAGAAGCCATGGGATGATATTAGCATGGATTTTGTTCTTGGTTTACCAGGGACACAGAGAGGACATGATTCTATTTTTGTGGTGGTGGACAAATTCTCAAAAATGACACATTTTATTCCTTGTAAGAAGACAAATGATGCTATTCATATTGCAGAGTTATTTTTCAGGGAAGTGGTGAGACTACATGGTCTACCAAAAAGTATAGTTTCAGACTGAGATACCAAGTTTGTTGGTTATTTCTAGAGGACATTGTGGAAGAAGTTGAAGACAGACTTGAAGTTCAGTTTTGCACACCATCCATAGACTGATGGACAAACTGAAGTGGTGAATAGGAGTTTGGGTAACCTACTACGATGCTTGGTAGGAGATAAGCCCAAGGGATGGGATTTGATTTTACCACAGGCAAAATTTGCTTACAACAATTCTGTCAATAGGAGTATTGGTAAATCACCATTCCAGATTGTATATGGCAATAGCCCAAGAAATGCTTCTGAGTTAAGGAAGCTAGACAATGGAGAAAAGACAAGTGCCGAAGCTGAAGACTTTGCAGAACATCTGAAGAATTTGCATGAAGAGATGAGAAAGCACATTAATAAAATAAATATTTAGTACAAGGCTAAGGCAGATCAGAAGAGGAGATATAAGGAATTCCAGGTAGGAGATGAAGTCATGGTTCACCTGAGAAAAGAAAGGTTCCCAATTGGAACATATAATAAGTTGAAAATGAAGAAATTTAGACCATGCAGAATCATGAAGAAGCATGATTCAGGAAATGCATATGAGGTAGAGCTGCCGAGTGGGATCAATATTTCCCTTATTTTCAACATTGTTGATTTATCAGAATATCATGAAGGTGGAACAGAGGATGGACCAACAGAAGTGTAGTGGAGTATTCCAGCATCTACTTCAATAGAGGAGATAGAAGAGATCTTAGATAGCCGTGTGGGAAGAAGCACTCGAAACAGGTAATATGAAGAATATCTAGTGAAATGGAAAGGAAGGCCTGTTGAAGATTCTTCTTAGTTGTCTAAGGCAGAGGTTGACCGTTTGGGTTTTCCTCACACAAACACATGAGACATGATAGGGTCACTTCTCAAATTACCCTAGTTGTCTAATGCAGGAGCATCCAGAGGTGTAAGGGAAATCTTGCATCACCTAAAAAGAAGTTAATTCAAAACCATTGTAGTTGTTCTCATTTCTTCCCATAATTAGTGTTTTTGGTTCCATAATATCCAGAATAATAATGTAGGACTTTCAGTTTTTCCAAAACTGCTAAAAATAGCGACCTGCCTATTTAGGAAAGTGTACCTGCCTATTTAGGAAAGTTTGCATTTGGGCACGTAATGAAGCAAAAAATTCCAGAAAGTTACATAACGGAAATATAAGACCTTTGGCAAAGGAATCAGGCAAAGATCATTTGTGAGCTGAAAGATATTAAAGTTTTTGTTTTCCAAAAAGCCCCTGAAAATTTACAGAATGAGATATGAGGCACTAAAACTTCTCATAACGTCTCAAAAATTTGATGGAAATCTATTTACAGATTTCCAGTGTGATAGTTCACATCATGAGCTTTCCGGCACTTAAAACGGTTCGTCAATCGGACACCCGGATCAAAAGTTATGCTTCCCGGAAGTTGACCTACTTTTGGAGGGAGTTGCAAATTTCAAAATTTAGCTGGAGGCCACCAAAAAGTGCTATTTGTGACTATTTTAGGAACCCTGGGCAAGGTAGAGTTAAGGGGGGCCAGTGTAGAGTCCAGAATAGGGGGGAAAATAGAAGCCCTAGTTAATTTGGGGTGACAGAAGGCTGAAGATTCTAGAGTATTGAGGTTGGAAAAGCTGTAATGTGTTGCAGCCAGTAGAGGATTCACCCTCTGATTGTAATTGAAGCTTCTTTCATGTAATGAGTTGCCCAGTTCAATAAAAGAAAGTTCTATTTGTTGTGTTTAATATTTGTTATTGTGTGTTTTGTGATTTACCCCCTTCATCATCTAAATTAAGGAGAGAGTCTTACCTTTGTAGAAACTTCTTATTACAAAATAGAGAAGTAAGAGGTAGGAAATATACACTATCAATTACTCAACCATTAATTTATTTTCTTTACTTTCATGTGGATCCATTTCTATAAAATCTAGCTATTTTCAAATGCTTATAGGAACAAAACTCAGGTACTATCTAATGGCCTTAAATTCTCACTCCAATTTCACATATAATCTAAATTTTTATCTAATATTTAATTTTTATATATATAATGTGAATTTAATGCTTAAAAGTACGTGAAAAAGGTCTTGAAGAAGTATACATACTGCTTTTGTAATAAAATGCATCATGTCACGCCCTTGCTTTTTAGTAGCCTCACTTGCCAATTCATGAACTGTTTTGAAAACAAATTCAAGGCATGCCTTAAGGTTGATTGGAAGATTTTCCACAATAGAAATATCCCAACCTTGAACAATGGCCTCTGTAATACACTTTAGTTGCTCAAGTGTTCCATAGTCATCAAAAAAGTCATCCATGATTGTCATAACAGTTGTGATTTTGGCAATAGCAATTCTGCTATCACAGAGTTCCACCTCATCTGTTGCAGTAACTGCCCACAAGAGATATTCAATTGCTCGCTCCCTCATTGCAACTATCTTGGAGATGCCAGAATCTACCCACCAACTACCATACAAGTTAAGATTTATGAGAAATTTGGTAAATTAAAAAGAATTTCAATCAGTATATATTAGATTATGTGATAACTTATGGAGATTCAATTACATTCTTTTAGATTCATTTTTTTATCAAATCAATACTTATAAAAAATATGTCCATATAATTGACTCTTAAACTATATAATTCAGTCTCTATTAATCATTCAAAAAATTAACAGAATACTAAAACACTATTTATTTTGAAATATAAATTATATTTTAAGTATGAAATCATTATTTAAAATTATAGTGTTAAAGAAAAAATATTAAAGAAGTATTCATCCTCTTATTTTAATCTAATATGTTATAAAACTACTTAAAAACTTGTCATAAATTAGACAATAATTATATTGAATTATATTCTACATCATCGTAGGAAATCTTGATCAAATACTGAATCACAATATAATCATCTATGACTTCTCTTGGTTAATTCTTTTAAAGCTCTTTACAAGAATGAAATATTCTTAGTGCATTATCAATCTATTAGAAAATAGAGCAATGAGTCCTAAACACTATAGGAAATAAAAAACTTTAAGTATCTCCTTGTTTACTTGATCAATTACCTCGAGAGCTTTTTCATCTCCAGCTTGTACTCAAATTGCAATATATTAAAGTCCAATTTTGCGAGCTCTAAAATCTTTTTGTCTTTCAACCTAAAAAAATAAGAAAATTTCATAGTTAACTTAAGAAGGTTTACAATCTCTTGATAAAACAACAATGCTATACAATGTCTACCTTGAATTATCTAGCTCAAATATTTCTATGAAATTTCGTGCCTCCCATCTAGTAAAGGTACGAGCCCATTCATATTGGAGGGTGTACTCCACCTACAAAATTAAAATTAAAAAATTATCAATTTAAAAGTTAATATTTCAGTTTGTGTTTCTCTACTATCTACCTTGATGGCTACCATAAATTTAGTAAAAATAAATATTTAAAAAAAATTCTACATTTATTACCTCTTTGAGAAAACTTTTTTTATGTACATCTCCAGATTTTTCCAATAATTTATTAAGGCGTGTAGTACTAAACACTTTACCCTCTTCCATAACCATTTCTCCAGAATATGCCACACTTGAAGCTCTTAAAAGATTGAGCATACTTCTCATCATATGCTCTTCCTCAATATTGTTCTCATTATTATCATTATTTACACCATGCAAAATGAACTCCCCAATATTGTCCTTAAAATTCTTCAACACATCTGCTCAACATACATTACATATAAATAAATAATTAATTGCATGTAGATATGGAAATAAAAAGGTACGTTAAAACTATATTTAGGTAGGTACGTTAAAAGTATATTGAGTTACTTGACACATGCAAATATATCATAAAAATGAAGAGACATTGTTAAAATATATTGTTTGGTAGTTTTACATGTATACTTAATAGGGATGTAAAAACACACTCTACTTAAATATCATCTACTTCAATGGTCAAACAATCAATAGCAATTTTACACCTCATTCACAATAAAAAGTGTTAATATTTGTCTTACTTTTATTGGCCAAAACTGACATTTGACTATTGAAGTGGACCATATTTAAGAATAGGGAGAAAAACATCTTAAAATTACATTTAGGTACGTACCTGCAGATACATCATAACGATGCAGTCGAAGTACTCTGAGTCCTAAAGCTGTAGCATTCAAATTCTTAGTAAAACTTTCCCGTCCTAATCCTATACCCACACTTCCATCCCAAGATCTGTATCCATAAATTAAATCTTTTTGTTAATTTTTCGAAGCTTTTACAGTCTATTGTAAATTGAGAAATCATAGTAATTGTCACCTAAAACTATTTGTATCAAAACCAAGATGTGTAATCTCATTTTTTTGGTCCATGTTAAGATCTTTATAACCTGTATAGAAATTTTAACATGCATGATAGGATCATTTGTTTTAATATCTATCACAGTTTCTTCAAACCATTCTTTCTATATGTTTTTTTTGTTGTTGAACAAATTACAATCTAAATTTTAACAGTTGTTCAAAGAGATTTAACAGACCGGTATACATAATCAAGAGCTGTTTTTATTTCATCGTCGAAATATCGATCTATTCCCAAGCACTGCAACGCGTCAACCATTTCAAGCCGCTCGATTAGATCGTCATCTCCAGTTTGCATTTCTTTTAACAAGATTTTGACTTCTTTAACCAATGCTTCAGCACGTTCGTGGAATTCAGATGTCTGCAAAATAAAAGATCAGAATGAAGAAAATTACCAGAACGAACTACAAAAGAAAACTTTTGATGGGAACAGAAATAATATCTAAGTTCAGCGGTGTATATAAGTACCCCGTATGGCGTTTCCATAGATTGGACAAAATCATCATCCCACTGATTGAAAGCATTAGTTGGTATAGAAGAAGCAGAAGAAATGTGGTCTCCCTTCAAATTAGACATTGCAGAAGCACTCCAAAGTAGTTAGCAGAAAATTTCAAGTTTAATGCTTTTGCTGAAGTTTACAAGTACAATGCTATTTATCCTGCCAAATCGAAGTTTCATGTTTGCATGTTACTATTTTCAAACTCTCAGAAAACGTGTCATTGAATTTAGAGTCTCAACGAATTGTCGTTTAATGCTTGTATTAGATATTTGCAGAAACACTCCAAAATAGTTGAGGCCAGCAGATATTTACAAGTTTAATGCTTGTGCTGAAGTTTACAATTATAATGCTATTTATCCTGCCAATTCGAAGTTCCGTGTTTGCACGTTATTTGTTATTTTCAAAGTCTCATAAAACGTGCCATTGAATTTAGAGTCTCAAACGATTGTCCAGCGATTGTGGTTGTGGGTTCCACGGGTTGAGACAATTCAATTGTTTTTTTTGAGTCTTACCTAGTTATTATGAGTCATGTTGACACACATTTGTGTGACATGTTATGTTGTCTTATTAAAGGATATTCAATATGACATGAATTTATATTTGATTTAGGGAATTAAAAGAACATCTAGAGCACATTTCAATTTTCTAATGGACAAAGAATGACATCTATGTATAGGTCATATGTAAACTTCTGTATGTTGTCTTTGATATCACTCATTCTCGTTAACTTGACATCACTAGGAGAACACATTGCCTATCAAGTTAGCAATCTCCTAAAGGTGTTCATAAACACTTCTTTGACCACATTCATCTAGCCAAAAGGTGAACATGAATCAATCTATTGAAGCAACATTATGTTGGATCTTTTTTGCATGGCAGTTCAATTATGTACACTGAATCAAATCTATGTAGATCATAATCAAACAAATTTAAGGGACGTAGGATTGAATCAATGCGTTCTCTATGTTTGTTCCAATTTTTAGATTGCAATCATACCAAGGCCATTAAATTTCTAGAGATAGCAAATCAATTGTGCACATCATTAGGATAATTTCTCTATCACCAATTTAAGACGTAAGTACTCCAATCCTTCAATTAATTATCTTATTCATTATTATTCATCGATCAACCTAGCTCTAAATTAATCTAAGTTAAATTGTACTTAGTGATTACATTTATTTAATTAGTCAAAATTATTTATACAATACAATTATTTTATTTATGATATTTTTATTTCTTTCTTATAGAATTCAATCTTATTAATCAATGCTAATATTCTACTTTAAGTGTATGAAGTGGATTTGATTTATATGGATCTGCTTACATAATAAAAATTGGCTTACACAAAATTTCTACTACTTTTTTCAAGATAATCTCACATGGAAAAATGCACAAGTTTATGCAACTCTTGCTTCTCTCTAGTTGGGACAGTTAATGCCATTCAATTATGTTTTTGAGAGGTATACTTGTGAAAGGATGAGGACCAAAGTACTTGAAAGTAAGAGGCATGATGGTAATTTTGGAAAAGAAAATGACCCTACCCCAAAGGACAAGGCCTTTTAAATATAGACTTAAACATTTTATATCTATTTATTGAATCACCTTGAAAAAACCAAATGCAAAATAATACCTTGTATTTGAAATTATACTCAATATTATGAAATCCTTGTAAAAATCTCTTGGGGGCCTAGTAAAAAACCTTGTCAAGTTTTTCAACATGGGAGACCCATTTTAAATTATTAGACTTTCAATATAAAATTTGGAGCTTAGTTATTAATAAGAAATTCTAGGAAGATATCTAGCTTGGAGATGTGGTTCTTAAAGATCGTAAATCAACCAGCAACATCATCGACTTATGCCAAAACACCTTTGGTCATAAGGTAATTGATTACATTCAAAGGGTTGATGGTATTAAGACTCGGAGGAACCTGACTACTGTGTTGCGTCACTTTTTTGAACCCCTATCCAAATTGGTGTCCATGTTGCGGTGCACCCATGTTCCTCAAGCCCCCTATAGAGATGAATTGGTTTAGACTATCTCCCTTTATTGTTGCTTTACCATCTCATCTGACTTTAATCTTCTATTGGCCTTTGAACCACCCCCTTTTGGGGCCTTTTTATGGCTGCCTCACCTTGTCCCTAAAGTTATTATTTTCTTTTGGTTGTTTTCCCAAAAAACATCCTCATCATTGACAACCTAGTTAGGAGAGGTTTTGCACTTCCCAATAGTGTTGTAATTACCAAGGATTCTTTGCAACACTTGAATCACTCTAACAATATGGAAATCAACAATATGAGATAAGAAATCAATGATATTGATGAACCTGAATGAGCATAAACTTATATTCATCTCACTTACAAATTTACGTGAAAATTCCTCATTAAATAGGCATGGAAGAGGCAATCCACCTTGCACGTGGATTGACAAGTGCCCTGTGATGTGGCACATGCATGAAGACAAGTGTCCTATATGTGTCAACCTTTAGATCACTTGGATTGTGCAAACTAACAACCTTGTGTGACAAGTGTTGGATGACTAAAAAGTGTCTTTTGAGGTGAGATGGAAAGTCTTTCAACCTCAAAAGGTATGCACATGAGCTTTACCAAATAACTAGGTAACCTTTAAGATCTAAAAGGTTGCACATTGATGTGGGAACATTCAAAGGTGTAAGGGCAATCTTGCATCACTCAAAAACAATGATGATTCAAAATTGATGACTTTGTTTTGATTTCTTTTCAAAATTTGTATTTCTACTTCCATAATCACTTGAATAATGATGTAGAACCTTTAATTTTTCTAAACTACTAAAAATAGCAAACTGTTATTTTAGAAAAGTTTGTAATTGGGCATGCATGGAAGCAAAAATTTACAAGAAGCTTCGTAAATGAATAATAAGACCTTTGGCAAAGGAATTAGGCAAATATCATTTGTGGACAAAAAGATATTAAAGTTTTTGTTTCCCAAAAACCCCTAAAAAAGTTTCAAAGTCAGGATTGAGGCACTTAGAGGCCTCGTACGGCCTCGAAAATGGGTGGAATTGACAAAGCAAATTTTTAGCGCGTAGAGCACTCTACAAGGTTTTTAATGCTTCAAATGTTCATCAATCAGACACCCAGATCAAAAGTGATGGCCCCGAGAAGTTGACCTATTTTTGGAGGGAGATGCAAATTTTGAAATTTGGCTAGAGACCACCAAAAAGGACTATTTACAACCATTTTTGAGAACCTATTGTGATTCTCACAACATGCCCCATTTTACCTCTTAGCAAAATGAGGACCCCTGCTGTGGCTGTTGCTTTTTGCTGGTGTGTGGTCTTGCTTGGTGGTAAGGGGAAAAGAGGTAAAGGTTACAAATACTTTTAAAAATTGAAAAGATTTAACATTAAGTGCTGGAACAAAATAAATGTGAATTCTTTGTTAAAAATGAATAAGGATTGCTTTCTGAACTAGTGAAAAATTCCCAATTTTCTGTAAGATATACGTGTTTCTTGGTAAAATGCATTTTAGAAGGGATTGTATGTTGCATATACAAAGTTGCTTGTGTATGGAGTCATTGTATAAGTCACATAAAGTACAATTATGTTTGTATATCAGGGTAATTTATATGCATATGCTTAATGTTTTATTATTCGTGTACAAGTCAGACCCGATAGGTTTTCAGAAATGGAGTGAGTAAATCATTGAGTTCGCATTGTATCTAGAGTTGTATAAAAGGAGATATGCAATGCAATATACAACACAATATACATGCCGTGGGCCCGGGGAGGATATTAAATATGGTTTTATTAAGGTAAAAAAGGGTTATATCTCGTGGTTTGTATGTTTGTATGTTTTGGGCTTACATCTTTAGCATACATACAAACACAGATTTCAAAAGTTGGTTAAATCGGATGTAAGTGATGCATCGTACCTTAATGTTTTGGAAATATGCATTCACTTTATATACATGTATGGATCCGAAAGAGTTATACACTACGGTTAAGAAGCATGAAAAGTCCAGGATGATTATATAAGAATTTGCATGTATGGAAGGTTGTATCTAAGTGTAGATGAAACTATTGTTGTTACAGAAAGATACAAGAAGGTAAGTAAAGTGGGTCCCATCGTTGTATCTCACATGTTGTATATTGCATAGACAAACAGATATACAAGGGCATATACAAGCTAAGATACAATGTGGATTTCAAAAAGAAGTAAAATAATGTTAAGGCTTTGTATGCTTGGGCGATTGTATGTTAGTGACATACAATCCCAATATACAAAGAAGTGAAATGCACCATTGAGAACTAAAAGGTAAAGAGGGTTTGTATGGGCTACAATTGTATAATTATTTTATATCTATTTTACATACATTGCAACATACAAACAAAATATATAAGGTCAAATATAATGCAAAAGGGTAACATTGTTTATAATTTATTACATATAGGCTTGTCCATTAAAAAGATACAAAGTAACATAAAAGAAATGATATACAAGGAGACAAACAAGAAAGCGCGATGTATGCAAAGAATAGACTAACGGATAGAATGTTTAAAAATAAAACATTGAAATAGAAGGTCGAACCCATATGTACATTGATTACTGCAATTAATGTTGAACTACCACTGGAAAGATGAAATTTAGTGGGTTAGGGTAAACAAAAGGTTGTTTTCTTTCAGATTTGCATTGTTAAAAGTAAAATTGCAGAAAGAAGAATTGTTGCATAGATTGAAAGAAAAATTCATCGCAAGACAGAATTTCAGAAACAGGAAAGGATCAGAAAATGGTAAAAGTGAGTCAATGTTTGTAAAGTTGAGCTATCAAAAATATAGGTATTTATCTTGAATGTCGTTACAGTTCTGTTGATTGAAAATGCAAAGTCATTATCAATAATTTCATTTTAAAATGTAAGCTGATGTTAAATTACTGTTTCTAGTAGTTAATTAGTTGATTTCTGTTAAATAATACGAAAGTCAAAATGGATTAGACAAAAAAGGGGGTTAGGGTAAATGTAAAAATAGGAAATTCATAGTAAAACCCTTGGTTAAGAGAGTAAAACAATAAGTTAAAAAATTCATTTTTTTAAGGATGGCCCCAAAACAGAAGAGGGTGGATACAAGAGGTGAGATTAAAAAGGAAAGAAAGCCCTGCAAAGAAACTAAGAAGGAAGAATTACCAATACACAGAGGTTACCCTTCACTGATTAGCACAAGCAGAGTAGGAACAGACACCAGCATAGGGATTTATGATACTGACGATGTTTTGCAGAAGATTACAACAACAGATGCTACACCAGACATGAAGTGTATATGGGAAAGTGGATTATACAGAGCTACAGGTTTCTTTTTGGTTATGGAGGCTAAAGACTTATGTCTGGATTGTATACACTTATACGGCTTAGCTACCAGAAGAGTAATACACCAAGATAGAGTCATTGTAGATTTATCTACTAAAGGGATCGTGAGAATATTTGGTCTAGAGATACATAAAAAAATGGTAGAAATTGATATCGACCAGTACAATGAGGATTTCAATAATAATGAGAGGGATTATAGAAGCAAGATTTTCTACAGTTGGTATAATGTTGAAAACAAACCCAAGGCCATGGCAAGAATACATAAGATCTTGCAAAGAATAGATTTCAAGGAAGAGATACATTTAATGATAACAATGTTAAGTAGACTAGTAGGCTTAAGAGATGCTACTAAGTGTGAACCTTGGATGTTCGCTATTATCCAATTCATGAGAGAAGTGAAAAAAGAACAAGGACAAATTCACTAGGCTAAAGCTATTAGCATAGCCATATGGAAACAAGCAATGTTGAGAAAACAAAAGATGATGCCTTTCTATTTGTCTTTGTATGTATTATACTCATGTGCAGCAATGGTTCAGCCATATATACAAGGGATAAACAGAGTTGGGACCTTAGGGAATGGCCCAGATCAAAAGCTTATGTATGACCCTTATCTAGATCTACAAGAGGATAATGCACTAAGAAAATATGCTTTAGTAAATGATGTATTTTATACATACATTGTAAGAGTATTAAGAGAAGGGTAGGATAAGAGATTGTCTGCAGATGCAGAGGATACAATTGGTTTGCATAGTTCCTAGTATATTCAATTCAAGAACTTCACCTATATCAAAATTGAGGGATTTGAAGGAAAACCTTTCATGCTGCCTAGGTATCCTTCTAACAAATTGATTGTTTTAGATTTCTCAAGGCAAAACTTGAATGCCTTCAAAATGTAAAAGAAGAAGTATAGCAGAGGGAATCTTAAGCTCCCTTGGGCAATTGGTAGATACTCATGTTATAGTGAAGAGGTTGCTGGCTACTCGAAAAAAGAGTTGAGATATTATGGATTTGAATAATTTGAGTTGGCAAGGAGATTTGATCTATTTCACAGGAACCAAAGTACCATAGATCCTAAGTTTAAACATCAAATACACATTGAGGATTATTGGTCAGACTATAAGAATGATAGAGAAGTGAGAAAGAGGGCTCACAAAATGCTAACAGTAGAGCAAATGAGGTCCATGGAGGAAATTTATGTACCCCCGGAGGTTAAAGATGATGGCAATTTATTACACCACAGTTATGAAAGTGCCAGGCTTGCTCCTATTGGAGAGCCTAATTGGTCACAACCATGGAGTACATCTTTGGATGCATTATCCAAACTAGTCATTTTGTTTTCTAAAACATGGTTGAAAGATAGAATTGAAGAGCTTAAGGATGAAGGGGTGGAGCCTACATATCCAAAGAAAGGCAACAAGAGAGTGAGGGAGCATAGAGATGATCTCCAGTGTTTCTATGAAAAGAAAAGAAAGATTGTTGAGAAAGACAAAACTGCTACTCTGATGGATCCTTATGCACTAGGACTGACAGTGGCAGTATAATTAGGCACATTTGTAGAAGCAAAGTCATTGGGCCATGATACCAATACAGAGCAAGCACAGGCTGATGAATTGTCAACATGACAGAAGGTCATGAGAGCAATACCAGTGGAAAAATCAAAAGGAGAAACTTCAAAATAGAGTGATGTTATAGGAGCATAACAAGTAGATGCTAAATTAAGTAACATACCTAGTGCATCTACCCCAATAGAAAAAAGACAAACATGTGGTAAGGATAAAATAGAATTGACTGAAGAAAAGTTGCATGGGTCAAAAATGCATGAAGCCAAACAAGTTACTGAGACTGTCAAAGTTGAAGATGACAGCAATGGAAGTGAGGTCAAAGAAGTTGATCCAAAGATAGGAAAAGAAACCGGCATGGAGGAGGAGCAATCTAGTGAATACTCAGGTGAGGAAGAAGAACAAGATGCTCAAACTTACATAGAGGTTGAACAAAGTCTAGTATCTGAACAAGAGAATGTATAAGAAGGATTGGGGGTAGTGGATCTGTTTGGTACACTGGTACCTCCAAAAATCATAAGGGATGTGCAAGATGTAGCACATGAAATAGCAGAATCTGAAAGGGAGGATGCACCTGAGGAAGTAATAAAGGAAACACATGGTCAAACCAAGGAAGAAGCAGGGACTAGTACTTCTGGTGCAGATGTGCTAAATATTTTGAACATGTATGGAGAACATAGTGAAGAAGAAAAGAATGTAGAAAGCAAAGATGAACAAGAAAAAGAGACAAAGGAATTAGATAAAATTATAGGTTCACCTTCACATGCAAAACAAGCTGACATGCCTGAAAAGGTACAAGAGAAAATTGAAACAACAGGGGAGGAAATGGAAATAGAAGATGAGCTTAAAAACAAAGAGAATACATAAAATATTGGTGAAGATAATTTTGAACCTAAAAAGCAAACAGGGGATGAGGACATGATAAATATGGGACAAGAAAATGAAGAAGAAGAAGAAAAGCAGTCATCAAAAAGAGAAGGTCCAAAGGAAGAGGATGGAGATGGAGGAGATACAGAAATTGAAGAAGATGAAAATGAGGGTGAATCTAAACAACAAAATGATCCAATGGTACAAGAACCAACCCCTCAATAACAACCTCCTCCACAACAACAAGAACAACAACAACAACAATAACAACAACAACAACAACAACAACAACAATAGTAGCAGCAAGAAGAACAAGGAGAAGTAGAAAAGCCTTAAGAAGAGGTAATCAATGAAGAGAAGGCTACTGAAAGTACAAAAGAGGCTCCGGCCTGGTTAGGTACAGAAGTCAGGAGAGAAAAGGTGGAGGTACAGTTAGTATCCATAGACATCAAGAGTTTATTGAGCGGTGCAATGCCAAGGAAAGAAAAGAGGAAGGCCATAACCATGTCGGCAATAAAAAGGGGTCCTAATGGATCTAGAACACTGAATTTGGCAATACCACAGAAGGATAAAGTCAAAGGGGAAATAACAATAGATGATTACAAGATACTCAATTTTGACGTAGGCCACATTAGAAGAGACCATCATATAAGTGAGTGGGAAGATATGCACCAAGTTACTGCGGAGATGTTAAAAAAAGACAAGGATAAGCGTGAACATTTGAAAGGACACATTGTCTAGTTACAACAATTCATTAAGGGGATATTTGATCCCAATGTTGCAATTCTAGAATTGCCCAGTGAAATAGCCGTGTTATCAAAGGATGAAGTAAGAAACATGGAGAATAAAAGACTTTAGGCTAATAGTTTTGAAGAATGGTTCAGGGAATTCATGCAAGAAGGAAAAGAGGTGACCAAACAGGCAGTGACAGGTTGGGAATTGGCTGCAATAGAGAAGAATAAATGCAGCGTGCTTATACATAATTGTCATTTCAGAAGAGAAGAATAGAAGTTTGAAATGAGGCAGCTGGAAGAGATTGAGGGACGAGCAGATAAATTAATTAATCAAGGAGTCATTACTCCTCCTATTGCAAATCAAGTCCAACAGGCCAAATTGGAGTTAAAGTTTGAAGATGATAGCCTCAAAAGATGCATCACAGTCACTCACGATTTATAGGAGAAGGAAGATGAAATCATCAGGTTGCATAGGAAGATAGTTGAGAATCTCATAAACCATGAATGAATGGACGTACCAACATACGAACTACAAAGGGCATTAAAATAATTTAAGTCCATCTTTGCACCATGTTTGGAGAATCTAGATCCTTATTTGAGTAAACAAATGATTGATTCAATAAAGGAGGCGAGTGCCAAAATAAAGAAATATAATAAAAAGGTTGAAGGCTTGGGTAAGGAAGAGAAGAAATTGAAGGGGTCATAATGCAAGAATATATATGGACAAGAAGTCCAGGGGGAAATCACACTTTCATAGAAGGTGTCATGAATAATTTCAAGATATATTTGAAGGAATAGTATAGTATCAAAAGAGGTAAATAATACTAAAGAAGGAGTTAATTGAAGGGTATCAGTGGGTAAGGTCAACAAAATGGAGGCGGTCAACGGGCATCTTGTTTTGAAAAGATTCCAATAGCATCCTTTGAGGTAGGAAAAGATACCATGAAGATATTTTGGGAAATGGTTAGGAATGAATGTACACCCTTGATCAAGAGAGTTTGAATACTAACCATGGATTGAATTTGGTAGCCGTAGCAAAACATAGCTTCAAGTTCTATATAAGAAGCTCTGCTACTTGAATAATACTTACACAGGGATTTTTGAGTTGTACCTTACACTTGTAATTTGTTTAAACATTTGAATAGAGAGGTATTTTAGTTTAGAAGAGGAGGTTGCTTGTGTCTACACTAAGGAATACGCGAAATGTTTGGTTTCCTTATTGTATCTGTAAAAACGTTTGTATGTTTTTCAGGCAATTTGATTAATGAAGCAAAAGGTCATTCATACATTGTAAATTCTATATGACTGTGTACTTTAAATAAAAGTAAACTTGGAATTCTACATCTATTATAGAGTGTTTTATGATTCTTACTGGTATTTGAAGTACTATCCTTTGAAAGCTTGCAATATTTGATGTGTGTTCATGAAAATAATCAGGACTTCACATTTGAAGATTTAATATGTTGATTTGATTAATTTGTCATATTTCTTAAAGATGTGAGTAGCAGAGCATTTAGATCCTGTAGTGAAATGATATTCAAGTTGATTTTCTCAAACTTTTCCCCAAACATTTGAAATAATTAGCTTAAATGCAGAAATCTTAAGGAAATTATCTTACATTTGAAAGGAGCATGAAGAATTATGTTAATATCTGACAATTTTCATATCAATTTGAAAGGCAAAGCTTGTTTCATTATAAATCATACAAAGCTTTGTAATACAGTAGTAAATTTATGCAAAGGAATGAATAATTTGTTTGTATTTACAATAATTTGCATAATTTGAGTCCAGTAAGTCACAAATTATTTTAAATCAAGTAAGGCCCCTTGAATATTATAGTTTCACATTAACCTACTGAATTGTCCACAAGGTCAAGACCTAACCATATAGAAACTTGGGATTAACAACTCTTAGTTGATTTCTTCATATCTTTCAAGACAGTTTGTTTCATTTTGTGAATTTTAACTTTTGTTATGAATATGTAAAAATAATCATCAACAGTTTTTGGCGCTAGAAGGAGGGCCTGAGTGTAGTTAAGGTAGGATTTGTGCAAAACTAGCTCGTAACCATGGTAGGGTGACCAGGTCTAGGTCAAATTCAAAAGATATTTACATACAATTGCCTGACAAAAGACAAGGCAAGAATCCTTTGAGCTGGAATCCTAAAATAACACAAGTAGGAGGCTCATCTAGAATGCCTTCGGGATCACCTTTCAACATCCATATCATAGTGAGTCCTGACAGTTCCTATTTTAGATCTTTGAATCTTGGTTCAAGTCCTCCCTTAAATACAAGTCCACCTAGAGGTCCAAGTCCACCACGTGGTCCTACAATGGCGTATTTCAATGTCAATTCCCCTATTACATTTAATGATTATCATGAGATGCCAAAGAACCCTGAAAAGATATGTCCTAAATATCAATTACATCAAGATCCAAAGGATCACATTAGGATATTCAAGGAAGCATGCTTTAGATCTAGGCTGGAATATGAAGATGTTGTATGTAGGTCGTTTCCTTACACTTTTAATGAGTAGGCTTCTAACTAGTATGTTAACTTGCCCAATGGTTATATTTCTTCTTGGGCACTTATGTAAGAGGCATTTTTGTCTAGGTTTAGGGGACCAATAGATCCTTCCACATTGTATCACAAATTAGCTACAATTAAAAGAGGTGAAGGAGAACTAATTGATAACTTTAATATTAGGTTTCAAAAGGCTTACTTCCGATTAGTTGCTCCTTACATAGTTAATGTAGATGCATTATTAGCCATTTACTATGTTGCTCTTATTCCACTAACTGCTATGTTTGTCAAAAGAAAAGTTGATATAGATACTATATCCAAAGCCTATAAAGAAGTAGCCTCAGTAAACCAGTAAATGAGATAAACAACCTATAGTCCTTTTCTTAATGGAGGAAATCCTGGGATGTAAAGTCAAACACAACCTTGGAATGGAGTTCCTATGCATCATACTCCATTATTGAATCCAGTTCCTACATACACACCTGTGTATAATCCTTCCCCAATCCAGACTATAATTCCCTATATTGGTAACAGTACCAATAACAACCAGAATAATGGTCAATATTTCTTCCAGCCTCCTCAAGATACATTTGTTGCAAAGGCACAAGAGGATAGAAAAGAGATCAAAGAAATTACTGCACACTTGAGAAGATTGACCACTGAAATGACACAACTGAGAAATGAAAGTTTCTATGGAAGAAATAATCAAAGGTATAGTCAGGACCATAACCAAAATTATAACCAGGGTCAAGGTTCAAATCAAAACTAGAATTACAATCAGAGTTAAAATCATAATCAAGGATAGGTAATGCAAAATAGAGGACATGCTCTAGATAATAAGGCCTGGCATAGTAAAAATAGAAATCAAAATCAACCAAAGCCACCTAAGACATGGAACACAGGGCCAAATAATGGCACTTTAGCTTCTCCATTTGAGAGTCTAGATAATCAGGAAGCTAAACAACCAACCAGAATCCAAATAGCCAATGTAGCATTAAAAAATTGGTGTAGGATTCACAATACAAGTGCACATGCAGAATTAGATTGCCCTCAGTTTCATCTGGCAGCTAGCATCTTCAATGTGGATGTATAGGCTCCCACACCTGAATTCCTCATTCCCAAAGGAAATAAAATAGTACTGTTAGGGTTCGAGACTGCTTTAGTCTTAGAAACTTTCACCTTTGCTACTAGAGAGGAAGAGGATCATATGTTAGAGGATGAACTTTACTGTTGTGAGAACTTGTACCTTGAATCGGCCTTAGTATTGGATGCTTTTCAGTTTCCCTTTGAAACTAAAAATAAAGTGTTATATGAAATAGAGGAAGTACAGGCTTTTCAACAATCCAACAAAAATCATACTTAAAATTTGAGAAGTAACATTAAGCCTGGAGGTCCTTTCACTACCTCCACTCCTCCCAACACTTTCAACACTCCTCCAGACCAGCATGCCAGTAATAACCCTATGATATTGAAGGCTAATCATCATGGGAATGGTGGGACAGTAGCATCAAAAGTTCAAACAAGGAAAACAGAGTCAGTGGAAACAATAAGGTTAATGAGTTACTTGTCTAAAGAAATAAAGAAAATCAAGGTTAGGATACCTTTGTGGGAATTATTGAAAAGTCTAGGGGTTAGAAATGCTTTCATACAATCATTGGATACATCTGAGGTAGGTGGAGTCTCTACTGGCATGAATGTTCCTAGTAGAGATACACAGTCCAAGGACAAAAGTAAGAAGATTGAACAATTGTCCAACACTAATGTAGTCATGTATGCAAATAAGAGGGAAGCTCCTCCTTTCTTGTTAACCATTAGGATGTTGGGAAAGAACATACATAATTGCATGGTAGATTCTGGTGCATCAGCTAATGTAATGTCTTTAGGGATATGCAAAACTTTAGGACTAACTCCTACCAAATCTACCAAAGTCGTTACACAATTGGACAAAACTGAGGTCAATGTAATAGGTGAATTGATGCACATCCAAATGTAGTTGGCCTTTGATCGAAGGGTGCGTCAATTTATTGATATTCAGGTAGTAGATATAGCTATGAATTATGGGATGTTATTAAGTAGGGATTGGTCCAAAATATTAAATGGATATATGGCCATTGATTTTTCACACATGTGGTTACCTTGGAGAGGTGTTCCAAATCAGACTAGGATAGAAGCTGAACCAAGAATGAAACACATAATTACAGAATATAATAGAACAAATGAGATATTATATAATTCTATTGAACCAGGTGTCTATAGTCACTAAGAAAGGAGTGCAAATTGAAGAAATCCTAATGTTGAATTTTAAAGAAAAACATGTCAGTAGAGAAATAGTAGTGTTCATTGAGTTTGATTACAATTCCTCTAATGAGGAAGACAATATAGTAAACAGTTTTGGTCAGATCATAAGGCAGGAAATGGAAAGGTGCATTGAACAAAAAATTTTAGTTCAGTGCAAGTTATACAAAAGTATGTGTAGAGTCCATAATAAGCCTCATTGTAAAGAGAATTGTGGAATGTGTAGAGACATTATAGAGTATCAATATGTAAAGTGCACAAAAGGGATGGAACTGTAAGAAGGAAAGGTTAATCCTGAGAAACCAGAGTTATACTTCCATGACAACATAGATGTATCAATCCAGGATTTAGAGAAAGAAATAAAAGACAAAAGTGTCTGTCATTCTAATTTGCAAGTTGAGAATATAAATATGCAGGTAGGTCAAAATGAATCACTCATGAAGAAACAAGATATTACACTGTAGGTAACAGAAAGGGTGAGGCATGCCAACATTAAAGGTCAAAGAAATAAACGTGGCATGTGGACACTGAAATGTGATGGGTCTAAGTCCAAACAAGGTGCAGGTGCTGGTGTTGAACTTATAGATCCTAGTGGTAAGTATTTTTAGAAGCATATAGGTTATAATTTCCTTGTACTAACAATGTAATGGAATATGAAGCTTTAATTTATGGACTTGTTATGGCTATAAAAAAAAAAAGTAAAAATGATTAGAGTTTTTTCAGACTCTGAGTTAGTGGTCAGACAAGTGAAAAAACTATATGCGTGTAATTATAAGAAAATGTTTTTTTTATAGGCATAGAGTATGGGATCTAATCAAGTCATTTGATGCCTTTAACATAGAACATATCCCTAGAGAGAGGAATCATAGACCAAATGCATTGGCAATTGCTGCCAGTACTCTAGAGCCCTTGACCTTGTTAGGTTTAAAAAGATTTGTTGTAGAATTAGTGAATGTCCCAAGCATACTAGATAATGTTACTCATTTTCAGGTATTTGAAGGGGATCAACAAATTGTGGATTTTCTTACCTGTAATGAAGTGTTTGAAGCTCAAATCATTGATGAACAAGAAAGACCTGATGTGTCTTGGGATGAAGAAGACATAATAAACTTGAAAAGCAATTTCTTACCCAAGGGGGTAATTGAGTTGGAAAAGATTTTTGACTTTGATGGGGTAGTTAGACAGAGAGATTTGCCCAAAAGTGAAGGGGGTAAATGTGATCCATATAACCTGGGAAAAGAGCAAAGTCCACAAAATGTGTTGATTCGAAAGGCTTGCTCTAAAAAGTTAAAAAAATAAATTGTAGATGTTTTGAAAGAATACAAACACGTAATAGCATGGACATATGAAGATTTGAAATCTTATGATACATCCATCATAACTCATGTAATACCCTTGAAACCAAAAGTTAAACCATTCAGGAAAAAGCAAAGGCTTGTGAATGCTATTCTAGAACCTTTAATCTTTGAGGAAGTGAAAAAATTGTTGTTAGCTAGAATAATCTTCCTAGTAAGGCATTCAACCTGGTATCTAACTTAGTACCCGTGAGAAAGAAAAGTGGAGACATTAGATTATGTGTTGACATTAGAAATTTGAACAAAACCTATGAAAAGGATAATTATCCTTTGCCTCCAATAGATGAAGTACTGCAAGCAATAAATGGAGCTAAGATGATGTCTTTTTTAGATGGATTTTTGGGATATAATCAGGTCTTGGTTGATAAAGAAGATAGGTTGAAGACTACATTCACTTGCAAGTGGGGTAATTATGCATATAGGATAATACCTTTTGGTTTGATCAATGCAGGTGCCACTTTTCAGTGAGCCATGGACATTGGGTTTCGTGGATTGTCAGGTAAATGCATTGTTATTTATATGGATCATTTAACTATGTAATCTAAAGATTTGTCAACTCATGCAGAAGATTTGAGAATGGTGCTTAAAAGATGTGAAAGGTATGGGATCTTTCTTAATCCAAAGAAATGTTCATTTGGTGTGACTGAGGAAAAATTGTTAGGACATGTCATTTCTGAAAATGGGATATCCATTGATCCATATAGAGTAGAAGGAATAAGAAAATTGCAATTACCTAATAGTAAGAAGGAATTAAAGTCTTTCTTTGGTAAGATCAACTTTGTCAGGAAGTTTATTACAGGGTTTGCAAAAATTGTGCAACCATTAAATGCCATGCTTAAGAAAGATGCAAAGATAGAATGGACACTAGTAGTTAAGGCCGCATTCGAAGATATTAAGGAGGCCATTTCTGATGTTCCTATGTTGGTAAGTCAAAATTATACTAAACCATTTTACATATATTCTTTTGCATCCACACATTCAGTTACAACTGAATTGACACAAAAAGGAGAAGATAATGAAGAAAAGCCCATAGCATTCATAAGTGAACCTTTAAAAGATGCACAATTGAAGTATTTAAACACAGAAAGAAAAGCATTTGCATTAGTAAGGGTAGTGAAAAAGTTTAGACACTACATCTTACAAAATCAAGTTAAAGCTATAGTACCAGATGCAGCAGTGAAAATGTTGTTGATGCAGAATGAGCCTAGAGAGAAAAGGGCCAAATGGATTACAATATTTTAGGAATTTGATATGGAGATCATTCCAATGAATCTTGTTTGAGGACAAGCATTAGTTCAATCCATAGAAAACACAGATCCTAATCTGGTGAAGCAACAGTACGTACTAAACTCTAATGATGCATCAGGCATGTATGATGATTTGAATACATTTATGATATCAAGTAAATATCGAAGTAAGATGAAGTCTTCTCAAAGGAGAGCTTTAAAGATTAAAGCACAAAGGTACATGGTACAAGGAGGTCTTATGTTCAAAAGGAACCATGAAGGTATATATTTAAGGTGTTTGAACATAATCGAAGCAGATAAGGTATTATCGGAGTTGCACGATAAGTATGGAATTGCTCATGGTTCTCATTTGGCTACTACGCATAAGATTTTAAGAGCTGGATACTACTGGCCAACAATGTTTAAAGATACAGAGAGTCATATTCAAAGTTGTCACACCTGTCAGACTACAACAGACAAGGGAAGGAATCAGGCTAATCCATTATAGTCAGTCATTGAGTCCAGGTTGTTTGCACAATGGGGCTTGGATTTCATTAGAGTTATAAATCCTCCATCATCTACAGGACATAAGTTTATATTGATAGTGACAAACTACTGTACAAGGTGGACTGAAGCCACATGTTTCAATTTTTCTACTACTGAGGTAGCTATCAAATTTCTTGAAGAAAACATCATAACAAGGTTTGAAGCTCCATATTCACTGGTATGTGACAATGGCCCTGTATTTTCTTCTCTTAAAATTTTTAAATGGGCATTTGAGTATGGGATAGTTTTAAAATTTTCTTCAAATTATTATCCTCAGGGGAATGGTTTAGCTAAGTCTACAAACATGATTTTACTGGATATAATCAAGAAACTAATTGTAAAGAATCCCAGAGAGTGGAATACATTGTTAAAGTATGCATTGTGGGTAGATAGGACTAAGCTCAAGTTAGCCTTAGGCAATGCTTCTTATCACCCAGTTTATGGGACTGATCCCATACTTCCAGTGAATTTAAGAATACCTATCTAGAAGTTTGCAAATGAATATTTAGGATTTGACGATCACAGAGAAGCTAGGCTAGTGCAAATGTTACAATTGGACGAAAAGAGAGATCAAGCTATTGAGAAATTTACTAAACATCAAGCTGTGGTCAAGAGATGGTTTGACAAAAGAGTGAAGATTAAAAGATTTTGAATATTAGACTTAGTGTTGTGTTGGGATAAAGCACATGAAAAGAAAGGAAATCATGGGAAATTTGACAAATTGTGGTTAGGTCCACTACAGGTCGTAGAGATAATAGGAGACAATACGTTTAGTCTTAAAACTTTGACTAGGGAAGATGTGCCATTACCTGTTAATGGCTGACATTTGAAACATTACTTCCAAGCTTGAGGTGATGGTGTTTGTCCTATTATGTATCATATTGTAAATAATATATAGTTGTTTTGTTTTGTTTGTTTTTGCTTTTGTTTTTTTTGTTTTGTTTTGTTTTGTTCTATTGTTTGGTTGGTTTGTGGGTTGTGTTTCCTTGGCAGGGATGTTTGTTTTAATTTAAGGTATGCAGGAGCAGATTAGAAACCATTGAAAATAATAAAAAATTTAGAACATTCAGGTGAATCATTTGAAACTTATGCATAACTTGTTGTGACTTTCATGAGTGTAGAAAATGGTTTGACTTGTGAAGTTTTATATTCAATAATTGTGTGTTGAGTATTCAAGGGAAGTTTCTCACAATGACACACCTAAAATCCTTGGGTTTGTTGAACATACCAATGTAGGTGTTAAGTAAAAAATTAGAGGTCACCCTTGCTACCATTACAATTCTCAGTTTAATTTCAACAAGTGATCACACCTTGCATCATGAATTTACAATGACATCTTATGAATTTCTATATTACACAAAGTAAGAAAAAATATAAATAAATAAATAAAATAGATTTTACTGAAAATCCAGATTAAGTCATCTAAGTAACTCTACCGAAGCTATAGACACTTGCTGGCAGTGGGGCTCTACTTAGGAGAACTGTAATGATAACCTTGTAGGGGCTATGGATGCCTGCTGGCAGCAAGGCTCTATCTGGTTGGCTATGATGGAATGACATCAACTATGTAATTTAATATCAGTCACTAGTTTATTCAACTTGTTTTTAAGATGAGGATTATTAATCATGTGCACCCACTTAAACTCAATTAAAAAATTCATGCACCTTATTGAATACATTAAGTTTCAAGTTAAATAATGGTCTGCAGAAAAGGAAGTTGGAAGTTATGAATTTATTTCATTTAGTTTTCTTTAATGGTTTTAATTTAATTGTTTTGTTTGGTTTCTAGTTTTTGTGATGCTCACAACATGCCCCATTTTACCTCTTAGCAAAATGAGGACCCCTGCTATGGCTGTTATTTTTTGCTGGTGTGTGGTCTTGCTTGGTGGTAAGGGGAAAAGAGGTAAAGGTTACAAATCCTTTTGAAAATTGAAAATATTTAACATTAAGTGCCAAAACAGAATAAAGGTGAATTCTTTGTTAAAAATGAATAGGGGTTACTTTTTGAACAAGTGAAAAATTCTTAATATTATGTAAGATATACGTGTTTCTTGGTAAAATACATTTTAGAAGGGGTTGTATGTTGCATATACAAAGTCGCTTGTATATGGAGTCATTATATAAGTCACATAAAGTACAGTCAGGTTTGTATATCAGGGTAATTTGTATGCATATGCTTAATGTTGTTATTATTCATGTACAAGTCAGACCTGATAGGTTTTCAGAAATGGAGTGAGTAAATCATTGAGTTCACAATGTATCTCAAGCTGTATAAAAGGAGATATGCAATACAATATACAATGTGATATACATGTCGTGAACTCGGGGAGGGTATTAAATATGGTTTTATTAAGGTAAAAATGGGGTATGTCTCATGGTTTGTATGTTTGTATGTTTCAGGCTTACATCTTTAGCATACATACAACCACAGATTTCAAAAGTTGGTTAAATCAGATGTAAGTGATGCATCATACCTTAATGTTTTAGAAATATGCATTCACTTTATACACATGTATGGATCCTAAAGAGTTATACACTACAGTTAAGAAGTGCAAAAAGTCCAGGATGATTATTGTTGTCACCCAAATTTGCACCCTTTGCTGTAGTTGTAAAACTTTAGCAATCTAGAGAAACATGGGAATGATCTCGAAGTGTAAGACTTGCGAATTGATATCAGACCTCTAGAGAAGGCCGGCTTCCTCCTTCTAAGCCTAATGCTTAGAGAAATGCATCTAAATCTAGTGCTAATGCTTGTTGGGAAAAGGGTTAGAAGGAATACTAAAATGAACATAAGTGATACACCAGATTTAAATGTGTTTAGCTACAACTGAATCAACACAGTAATAATCTCACAGCTGGAAAGACTTACACAAAATCATATTAATTCTAATAGAGGTCAAGATAGAATAATGGAGGGATGAAAGGGACCTTTGTCCACAATACACGGCCTACAGTAATCCAAAGAGCAGACACAGTGCTAAAATAATAAAAGAGAGGCAAAAATACCAGTTTTTATTGACTATAGAGGCCAAGTAGCCATTACAAAATAGCCCAGAAGAAAAAATAACAACAATACATCTGTTTTACATGTATATATATCATTTTACATTTTGACCTCAGTCGATTACAATTAATTTCACCCATGGGCTCTGTCAAAAAATCTCTGCATATGAAGGGACATCCACCTGCAAGAAGTTATGGCATGAAATATCTGGAACATGAGCAGATGAGAGATATTTCTGGTCTTCAATGTAAGTTATTACATCATCTATCTGCATCCATAAATGCAACAAATATCTGCATCTCCATTCGCTAAAAACAACTGCACAATCAGGCCTTCTGCAAAACCTAATTTGGCCACTGAAACATCTTGGCACACCAAGGCATGCAAACCCAGATCCAAATTTTGAAAGTAAAAATATCCTCCTCAAAATCCTGCCAAAAGATAGAGGAGGCAAAAATAAGCACTTTTGCCTTTTGCAGCATGTTGAAATTCACCAGGATACAGAAGATATAGGTGGTCAAAGTTATGGTCAACTATGTCTTGTATCTATTTATCATTTCTACATCTACACTTTTGTATCTGCGAATGTATGTGCTTATAGACAATTACAAACATACAATTGCAGGTTTTTACTTTGTATCCCTCTTTGCATAAAAACCCCTGCCACATGTCATCGTTGCATTGGTTGCTGAAATGTCCCTGGACCCATCGCTGAAAAACATCTTCCATCAGCCGTCGGAAAGACCTTAAGATGGGCCGCCAATGGTCATCGTCATGCTGAAAACCTTTGTATTGATGCCCCTTGTATATCAGATTGTATATGCATACAATCGCAAATATACATATAATGTGGAACTCAAAGGGTTATTGGCCATATTGGAACTTTGCTACAGGTCCGGTCTATCTACCTTTTCTCTTTGTATATCAGCATATACAAGCACTTAACATACAAACTGCAGACCCCACTACTGAATTTGCCAAATTTGACTTCCCAATCGGGTCTAGCTTGTATGTTTTCCCTTTGTATATCAGCCTTGTATATCGCATATACAATGCTAATATACAAGCAAAACATACATACAATCAGACTCCTTCCTTTATCAACCAGAATGTATATTTGTTTCGGGTCTGGGCTTGTATGTTAGGAATGTATGTTCCATTGTATATATAATTGTATGTGCAAAGATACAATTGCATATACATGCAATTGGTGGCCCCCACCCTTTGTATCTTGGCTTTGTATGTCGCCGATATACATTTGCATTTGTATATGCATCAGGCATTGTATCTTTCGCCTTGTATCTTTCCACCGATGTATCCTTGTATGTCACCTTTGTATCTTAGCTTTGTATGTCGGCCTTGTATCTCACTAATATACATTTGCCTTTGTATGTCGCCGATATACAAGCTACCGATATATCCTTGAATCTTTTTTCTTTTGTATGTCCCCCTTTGTATCTTGGCTTTGTATGTCATCGATATACATTTGCCTTTGTATGTTGGCTCCGCATATTTGCCTTGCATCTTTTCTTTGTATCTAACCTTAGTATCATTTTTCTTTGTATGTGCGATTGTACATTTGGACATACAATGCGAACATACATACAATTGCATATGCATATAAAATGACTAAGTATAATACTGAGAAAAAACTATAATGGAGGGCACTTAGAGCTAAAAGATTTCTGGGTTTTTCTAGGTTTTTGGCAGAGATTCTTTGGACAAGATTTTGGGATTTTTTGGTAAGGTATAGCATGAGTATTTGAAGGATTTAAGCCTTGTAGGGTCATTTTCTAAAGGAGTTTCAAGGAAAATACAAGGTGAACTATTTAACTCTGTACAGAGGAAAATAGGTCAACAATTTGGTGACTTCTATGGGATATTTGCCTACTAAACATGAGATTAGTGGCCTTATGCATCCATTGGGCATAAGGTCAAAAGACTGTAACAAAAACAGAGGAGCTGGAAGATTGAGCAAGCTACTAGGCCAAAACAAAAAACAACAAGCAAGCATGTATCTCCTAATGAGAATACAACAAAGTGCAAGGGCACTTATTGAAAGGAAACCTAAAACTAAAATAAAATCTACTCTAATCCTAAACTAACCAGTCAGAGGTGACCTTGAACAAAGCCATTAACTAGTTCTTGAAAGTAACTGCCCTTCCTTAACAATTTACAATGTTTCTCATGCATGTGGGCTGTTAAAAAGAGGTGAGGGGGGAATGGGCATATGACAATTTGATAAAACACCCCCCAAAAAATGGAGATAAACTTACCTATCTGCCTGGACTGATTGTTGATGCTACTAACTTGTGGTGAATAAATGGGCTGATCCCACCCATTTTGATGCTCAACTTCATGCTTAGAGGTCAGCATGACAAGTGGTGACTCTTCTTGATATGTCTCCAGCTAGGCTAGATGCTTGATTGAGCATCCCCTTGAAGTGACATGCAAATCATCATGTTTGATCTCATGTCTCTGCTCTGATTCTTTCTCATCTTGTTCCTCATTTGGCATGATGGTGACCTCTACCTTGCTCTCATGTTGCTCTTGTGTATGAAACAACTGACTTGGGACCTCATGGTTTTCTCCTTCTTCCTTCAAAGAACCCAAGAAGCCTGATATAATGTTATCATGGCTGCATTCTTCAAACCTTTCTACCTTTTGTTCATGGTTGTCCTGGCTAATGGCTAAGGTTGGACAATAGAGAAGACAATTTGAAAGCTCAGAAATAACATCATTATCTTCACCCTACATGATAGTTTGCCATGTTGATTCCTCCTCCATGGTCAATGGAACATCCTCCTTTACGAGGACAGCCAGAAGCTCATCAAAGCTATCATCTCTTAGAAGACCTTTATAAACGGCTGGCTTAAGCTCAAAATTCCCATTATTACTCAAAAAAGTACCCTCCAAATCAAGCCTTTCTTCTTCAATAAAGGAAGGCAAAAGTTCAAACAATGAGGTAGCCTCTTCCTATAGACTTTCATTTGCTATATCAGCCTCAAACTCCTCTATACAACAAAAAGGAAGCTCCTCCAACCAGCTAAGATCTTGCCAATCAGATTCATTAGCCTCAACCTGCAGTAATTTGTCATTATTTTCAGTGTTCTCTTATTGCTGCATATCCGCAACCAGCTACCCATTTTCTTCATCTTCAACATAGTTAGGTAGCTCATGAAGTAGGGCAGCATCATCCACTTTTGTAGTGACCTTAATAACTTTTTCCCTTATGCCTCCATCATTTGATTGTAGCTCTGCTGGATTTTGGTTAAGTTACCTCTGCAGCTGAAGGTTTTCCCATGCACTCTTTGCAGTTCAACCTTGTTTGCTCAATCAGATGCATGAGAAAAGGCTTCAAAAGAACTAAAGTCTTGGGGACTCAATCCCTTATTTGGGTTAACATTACTCATAGGTGCAATAGGTTCAAACAATTCTTTCTCTATGAGTGTAGGAACAAACTGCTCCTCATTAGGTTTATCTTCTTCCACCTCCTCCTTTGGCTCATCTTTCCAATTATCCTGGTAGACAACAGGTCCACCCTTAAGGATTGAAGTAGCATCGGGGAAAGAGGCCTTAATATCTTCTTGAATGTCTTGGAGGGGAGAGGGTTCTGGACAAATTTGTTCCAAGGGAGTGATAATCTGATTGTGCACAAGAATAGGGACTTGTGGAGAGATATAGGCTTTGAAGCCTGGAAACTTGTGGAGTCTAGGTTGCTCTTGGTTATGAATTGGTTGTTTTAGTGGATGAGACCCTCTAAAACTTGGAATATTCAATTTAGGAGACTTAAGAGGCTCACCTTGCTTGAAGCTTGGTATTCTGAAACTGGAAACCTCTTCTTCAAAGAATGGATTTGGAAAAGAAATAGCTGATTGAGTTTCCAACCTTTGAAATGGAGCCAACAAAAGCCTCCTTTGCTCTTCTTCTACTAGCTGGATACTAGAGCATGTTTTTGTTTGTATATTTAGTAGAGGGTCTTCACAGGGTGAAAAAGATGGCCCTTTCCAACTTGGAACCTTAAAGGCAGAAGCTTGCCTGAAACTTGGAATTATGATAGGCTTGGATTCTACAACCTTTCCCTCTTTCTCATTTTGAATTGGTATGAGAAGATTGGCCTTTACAAGGTTTGGTATTTTGTAACCTGGATGCTTGGTCCAAGAAGGCTGCCATGGTAGAGAAGTTTGAGCCACTTTCATAGATTCACTTTGGTTTGAAGGATGAACTTGTTTAAAGCTAGGAATAGGAGAGAAATGTTTTACTTTGGGGTCTTGCACTTGAGCTAGCAACTATTTTATTTGTTTCTCCTTAGCTACAAGTTGCATGTTCAAGCATTTCTCTTCATACACCCTTCTATTTTCAACCTCCTGTTTTGACAAATATGCTTGATATGCAAGCTCCTCTTGCTGCATGTTATATTGTGCTTCTTTGTCTATTTCTAAAATTTGCCTTTGGAAATCTATTAACAAACTCTTAATGCTACCCAAATCAGTATCATTTTGGGACTAACTAGGGACGTTGCATGTTTGATTTAGAGTAGAATGGGTTTCACAAGGCTAACTATAGGTATGAATAGGCTGCAAACAAGGATAAGGAGGAGTGGTTTGAAAATGCTCCTACTAGTAATGCTGATCATAATGATGCAAAGAGCTATTTGGCATAAACCTAGAGGCATTTGGGGCCTGGTATTGCTGATATGGGGGCCAATAGCCTGTATTTGGATTAAAGGTAGGGGAATAGCCATGATTCCCATAAAATTCTAACATTTTGTAACATCTAAATGCTGGATAATCATAAAAATGTCAGAATTAGAGTAAAAAGGTCTTCCACTAGAGAGAAACTAGATACATACCAGAGAGGGAGTCACCAGGTGATTGAGATGCTTCTAGAAGCTAAATAGACCAGGAAAACCACCAAAATCCTAATCTTTGATGAAATTTTAGGTGCTTGGGCTGCTAGAACCAGCTAATTTGTCTACTAGAGTCACCATGGTGTTGTTTCTATTGCCTCCAAAGGCTGGTAATACTAGGAGAAACACCAAATCTCTTAGTATTTTGATGAGAAGTTCATCGAACTGGTCCCACTGGGCATGCCAAAAATTGTTGTCACCCATATTTGCACCCTTTGTTGTAGTTGTAAAACTTTAGCAATCTAGAGAAACATGGGAATGATCTCGAAGTGTGGGACCTTACAAATTGAGATCAAACCTCTAGAGAAGGCTGACTTCCTCTTTCTAAGCCTAATGCTTAGAGAAATGCATCTAAATCTAGTGCTAATGTTTGCTGGGAAAAGGGTTAGAAGGAATGTTGAAATGAAAATAAGTGATACACCAGATTTAAATGTGTTTGGCTACAACTGAATCGACACAGTAATATCATAGCTAGAAAGACTTACACAGACTCATTAATTCTTATAGAGGTCAAGACAGAATAATGGAGGGTTGAAAGGGACCTTTGTCTACAATACACAGCCTATAGTAATCCAAAGAGCAGACACAGTGCTAAAATAATAAAAGAGAGGCAAAAATACTCGTTTTTATTTATTATAGAAGCCAAGTAGCCATTACAAAATAGCCTAGAAGAACAACCAACAACAATACATCTGTTCCACATGTATATATATCATATTACATTTTGACCTCAGTCAGTTACAATCAATTTCACCCATGGGCTCTATTAGAAAATATCTACATATGAAGGGACGTCCACTTGCAAGAAGTTATGGCGTGAAATATCAGGAATAGGAGCAGATGAGAAATATTTCTGGTCTTCAATGTAAGCTATTGCATCATCAATCTGCATCCATAAATGTAACAAATATCTGCATCTCCATTCGCTGAAAACAACTACACAATCAGGCCCTCTGCAAAACCTAATTTGGCTGCTGAAACATCTTGGCACGCCAAGGCATGCAAACCTAGATCCAAATTTTGAAAGTGAAAATATCCTCCTCAAAAGCCTGCCAAAAGATAGAGGAGGCAAAAATAAGCACTTTTGCCTTTTACAGCATGTTGAAATTCGCTAGGATGCAGAAGATATAGGCGGTCAAAGTTATGGTCAACTATGTCTTGTATCTGTTTATCTTTCTATATCTGAACTTTTGTATCTACAAATGTATGTGGTTAGATACAATTACAAACATACAATCACAGGTTTTTACTTTGTATCCCTCTTTGCATAAAAACCCCTGCCATGTGTCATCGCTGCATTGGTTGCTGAAACGTCCCTAGACCCATCGCTGAAAAACTACATCTTCCATCAGCCATCGGAAAGAAGTTAAGATGGGCCGCTGATGGTCATTGTCATGCCAAAAACCTTTGTATCGATGCCCCTTGTATATTGGATTGTATATGCATACAATCGCAAATATACATACAATGTGGAACTCAAAGGGTTATTGGCCATATTGGAACTTTGCTACAGGTCCGGCGTATCTATCTTTTCTCTTTGTATATCGACATATACAAGCACTTAACATACAAACTATGGACCCCACCGCTGAATTTGCCAAATTTGACTTCCCAGTCGGGTCCGGCTTGTATGTTTTCCCTTTGTATATCAGCCTTGTATATCGCATATACAATGCAAATATATAAGCAAAACATACATACAATTGGACTCTTGCCTTTATCAACCAGAATGTATATTTGTTTTAGGTCTGGGCTTATATTTTAGGAATGTATGTTCCATTGTATATGTGTTTGTATGTGCAAAGATACAATCACATATACATGCAATTGGTGGCCCCCACCCTTTGTATCTTGGCTTTGTATGTCACCGATATACCTTTGCCTTTGTATATGCATTGGGCATTGTATCTTTCGCCTTGTATCTTTCCATTGATGTATCCTTGTATGTCACCTTTGTATATTGGCTTTGTATGTCGGCCTTGTATGTCGCTGATATACATTTGCCTTTGTATGTCGCTGATATACAAGCCACCGATATATCCTTGAATCTCTTTTCCTTTGTATGTCCCCCTTTGTATCTTGGCTTTGTATGTCGCCGATATACATTTGCCTTTGTATGTTGGCTCCGCATATTTGCCTTGCATCTTTTCTTTGCATCTAACCTTAGTATCTTTTTTCTTTGTATGTGTGATTGTACATTTGGACATACAATGCGAACATACATACAAAGAAATATACAATTGCATATGCATATAAAATGACTAAGTATAATACAAAAAAAAATCTGCAATGGAAGACACTTAAAGCTAAAAGATTTATGGGTTTTTCTGAGTTTTTGGTAAAGATTCATTAGGCAAGATTCTGGGATTTTTTGGCAAGCCATAGCATGAGTATTTGAAGGATTTAAGCCTTGTAGGGTCATTTTCTAAAGTATTTTCAAGGAAAATACAAGGTGAACTATTTAACTTTGTACAGAGGAAAATAGGTCAACAATTATAAAAGAATTTGCATGTATGGAAGGTTGTATCTAAGTGTAGATGCAAGTATTGTTGTTACAAAAAGATACAAGATCGTAAGTAAAGTGGGTTCCATCGTTGTATCTCGCATGTTGTATATTGCATACAAAGACATATATACAAGGGCATATACAAGCTAAGATACAATGTGGATTTCAAAAAGAAGTAAAATAAAGTTAAGGCTTTGTATGTTTGGGCGATTGTATGTTATTGACATACAATCTTGATATACAAAGAAATGAAAGGCACCGTCGAGAACTAAAAGGTAAAGAGGGTTTGTACGGGCCGCAATTGTATAAATGTTTTGTATCTATTTTACATACATTGCAACATATAAATGAAAGATATAAGGTCAGATATAATGCACAAGGGTAACATTGTTTATAATCCATTACATGTAGGCTTGTATATTGAAAAGATACAAAGTAACATATAAGAAATGATATACAAGGAGACATACAAGAAAGAGTGATGTATGCAAAGATTAGACTAATGGATAGAATGTTTAAAATAAAATGTTGAAATAGAAGGTCGAAGCCGTATCTGCATGATTACTGCAATTAATGTTAAACTACCATTGGAAAGATGAAATTTAACGGGTTATGGTAAATAAAAGGTTGTTTTCTTTCAGATTTGCATTGTCAAAAGTAAAATTGTAGAAAGAAGAATTGTTGGATAGATTGAAAGGGAAATTCATCACGAGATAGAATTTCATAAATGGGAAAGGATCAGAAAATGGTAAAAGTGAGTCAACATTTGTAAAGTTGAGCTATCAAAAATATAGGTATTTATCTTGAACATTGTCACAGTTCAGTTGATTGAAAATGCAAAGTGATTATCAATAATTTTGTTTTAAAATGTAAGCTAATGTTAAATTACTTTTTCTGGTAGTTAATTAGCTAGTTTTGGTTAAATAATATGAAAGTCAAAATGGAAAAGACAAAAAAGGGGGTTAGGGTAAATGTAAAAATAGGAAATTCATGGTAAAACCCTAGGTTAAGAGAGTAAAACAACAAGATAAAAAATGTGTCTTTTACAGGATGGCCCCAAAATAGAAGAGGGTGGATATAGGGGGTGACATTAAAAAGGAAAGAAAGCCCCATAAAGAAACTAAGAAGGAAGAATTACCAGTACACGGAGGTTACCCTTCACTAATCAGCACAAGTGGAGTAGGAACAGACACCAGCATAGGGAATTATGATGCTGATGATGTTTTGCAAAAGATTACAGCAAAGATGCTACACTAGACATGAAATGTATATGGGAAAGTGGATTATATAGAGCTACAAGTTTCCCATTGGCTATAGAAGCTAAAGACTTATGTCTGGATTGTATACACTTATATGACTTAGCTACCAGAAGAGTAATACACCAAGATAGAGTCATTGCAGAATTATCTACTGAAGGGATCTCGAGAACATTTGGTCTAGAGATACATAAAAAAAGGTAGATATTGATATTGACCAGTACAATGAGGATTTCAATAATAATGAGAGGGATTGTAGAAGCAAGATTTTCTACAGTTGCCATAATGCTACCAGAAGAGTAATACACCAAGATAGAGTCATTGCAAATTTATCTACTGAAGGGATCTCAAGAACATTTGGTCTAGAGATACATAAAAAAATAGTAGATATTGATATCGACCAGTACAATGAGGATTTCAATAATAATGAGAGGGATTGTCGAAGTTGTATAATGCTGAAAATAGACCCAAGGTCATGGCAAGAGTACATAATATCTTGCAAAGAATAGATTTCAAGGAAAAGATACATTTAATGATAAAAATGTTAAGTAGACTGGTAGGCTTAAGAGATGCTACTAAGTGTGAACCTTGGATGTTCACTTTTATCCAATTCATGAGAGAAGCGAAAATAGAACAAGGACAAATTCACTGGGCTAAATCTATTAGCACAGCCATATGGAAATAGGCAATGTTAAGAAAACAAAAAATGATGTCTTTCTATTTGTCTTCGTATGTATTATACTCATGTGCAGCAATGGTTCAACCATATATATATTGGATAGATAGAGTTGTGACCTTAGGGAATGGCCCAAATCAAAAGCTTGTGTATGACCATTATCCAGATCTACAAGAGGATAATGCACTAAGAAAATATGCTTTAGTAAATGATGTATTTTATACATACATTGTAAGAGTTTTAAGAGAAGAGCAGGATAAGAGATTGTCTGCAGATGCAGAGGATACAATTGGTTTGCATAGTTCCTGGTATATTCAATTCTAGAACTTCACCTATATTAGAACGGAGGGCTTTGAAGCAAAACCTTTCATGCTGCCTAGGTATCCTTCTAACAAATTGATTGTTTTAGAATTCTCAAGGAAAAACTTGAATGCCTTCAAAATGTACAAGAAGAAGTATAGCAGAGGGAATCTTAAGTTCCCTTGGGCAATTGGTAGATACTCATGTTATAGTGAAGAGGTTGTTGGCTACTCGATAAAAGAGTTGAGATATTATGGATTTGAAGAATTTGAGTTGGCAAGGAGATTTGATCCATTTCATAGGATCCAAAGTACCATAGATCCTAAGTTTAAACATCAAATACACATTGAGGATTATTGGTCAGACTGTAAGAATGATAGAGAAGTGAGAAAGAGGGCTCACAAAAGACAAATAGTAGAGCAAATGAGGTCCATGGGGGAAATTTATGTACCCCCAGAGGTTAAAGCTGATGGCAATTTATTGCACCACAGTTATGAAAGTGCCAGGTTTGCTCCTATTGGAGACCTTGATTGGTCACAAACATGGAGTACATCTTTGGATGCATTGTCCAAACCGGTCATTTTGTTTTGTAAAACATGGTTGAAGGATAGAATTGAAGAGCTTAAGGCTGAAGGGGTGGAGCCTACATATCCAAAGAAATGTAAGAAGAGAGTGAGGGAGCATATAAATGATCTCCAGTGTTTCTATGAAAATAAAAGAAAGATTGTAGAAGCAAAGATTGTTGAGAAAGACAAAAATGCTACTCTGATGGATCCTTATGCACTAGGAGTGACAGTGGTAGTATCATTAGGCACATTTGTAGAAGTAAAGTCATTGGGCCATGATACCAATACAGAGCAAGTATAGGCTAATGAAGGGTTAGCAGGACATAAGGTCATGAGAGTAATACTAGTGGAAACATCAAAAGGAGAAACTTCAAAATAGAGTGATGTTATAGGAGCATATCAATTAGAAGCTAAATTAAGTAACATACCTAGTGCATCTACTCCAGTAGAAAAAAGACAAACATATGGTAAGGTTAAAATAGAATTGGCTGAAGAAAAGCTGCATGGGTCAAAAATGCAAGAAGCCAAACAAGTTACTAAGAGTGTCAACATTGAAGATGATAGTAGTGGAAGTGAGGTCAAAGAAGTTGATCCAAAGACAGGAAATGAAACTGGTATGGAGGAGGATCGATCTAGTGAATACTCAGGTGAGGAAGAAGAACAAGATGCTCAAACTTACATACAGGTTGAACAAAGTCCAGTATCTGAACAAGAGAATGTACAAGAAGGATTGGGGGCAGTGGATCCATTTGGTACACTGGTACCTCCAAAAATCATAAGGGATGTGCAAGATGTAGCACATGAAATAGAAGAATCTGAAAGGGAGGATGCACCTAAGGAAGTAATAAAGGAAACACATGCTCAAACCGAGGAAGAAGCAGGGACTAGTACTTCTAGTGTAGATGTGTTAAATATTTTGAACATGTATGGAGAACATAGTGAAGAAGAAAAGAATGCAGAAAGCAAAGATGAACAAGAAAAAGAGGCAAAGGAATCAGATAAAATTATAGGTTCACCTTCACATGTAGAACAAGCTGACATGCCTGAAAAGGTACAAGAGAAAATTGAAAAAATAGGGGAGGAAATGGAAATAGAAGATGAGCTTAAAAACAAAGAGAATATAGAAAATATTGGTAAAGATAATTTTGAACCTAAAAAGCAAACAGGGGATGAGGACATGATAAATATGGGACAAGAAAATGAAGAAGAAGAAGAAAAGCAGTCATCAGAAACAGAAGGTCTAGAGGAAGAGGATGGAGATGGAGGAGATACAGAAATTGAAGAAGATGATAATGAGGGTGAATCCAAATAGCAAAATGATCCAATAGTACAAGAACCAGCACCTCAACAGCAACCTCCTCCACAACAAGAAGAACAAGAACAAAAACAACAACAACAACAATAACAACAGCAACAATAGCAACAAGAACAAGGAGAAGAATAAAAGCCTCAAGAAGAGGTAATTAATAAAGATAAGGCTATTGAAAGTACAAAAGAGGCTCCAGCCTAGTTAGGTATAGAAGTCAGGAGAGAAAAAGTGGAGGTACCATTAGTTCCCATAGACATCAAGAGTTTATTGGGTGGTGCAACACCAAGGAAAGAAAAGAGGAAGGCTAGAACCATGTCGGCAATAAAAAAGGGTCCTGATGGATCCAGACTGCTGAATTTGGCAATACCATAGAAGGATAAAGCCAAAGGACAAATAACAATAGATGATTACAAGATACTCAATTTTGACTTAGGCCACATTACAAGAGAGTAGCATATAAGTGAGTGGGAAGATATGCACCAAGTTACTGCGGAGATGTTAAAAAGAGACAAGGATAAGCATGAATATTTGAAAGGACACATTGTCTAGTTACAACAATTCATTAAGGGGATATTTGATCCCAATGTTGCAATTCTAGAATTGCCTAGTGAAATAGCTGTGTCATCAAAGGATGAAGTAAAAAACATGGAGAATAAATGACTTGAGGCCAATATTTTTGAAGAATGGTTCAGGGAATTCATGCAAGAAGGAAAAGAGGTGACCAAACAGTTAGTGACAGGTTGGGAATTGGCTGCAATAGAGAAAAATAAACGCAGCATGCTTATACATAATTATCAATTCAGAAGAGAAGAATGCAAGTTTGAAATGAGGTAGCTAGAAGAGATCAAGAAAAGAGAAGATGAATTACTAAATGAAGGAGTCATTACTCCTCCTATGGAAAATCAAGTCCCACAGGCTAGATTGGAGTTAAAGTTTGAAGATGACAGCCTCAAAAGATGCATCACAGCCACTCAAGATTTAGAGGATGATGCAGAGCTTCATAGGATAGTAGGACAGCAGAATTCGAAACTTCAATGGAAGGCCTTAACACCACATCCTTCACATGTTCATGATATAAAAAGGGGGTAAACTTTAAGACAATCACCTTAGGATGCCTAACACCGACTAACATTCCTTCAACTCTTCTACACAGACCTGCAGGACAGTAGTCTCATTCTGCCTTTCCAAGATAGTCACAACATCCACCTTGGGATGATCTCCCTTTGCACGAACACAATATCAAGCCACTTGCCAAACCTATAGCATGCATTTACCCTGATTCCTTCATTGGCAAAGCAATAACTTGACAACCAAATCTCTTACCTTCTTGACAGTGGTTGTCTACAAGCCTTCTCTGCAGTGACTATCATCAAGAGACCTATCACCTTCTTGTAGTGACTACCTCCATATTTCTTGTCAAAAGATCATTTCTAGATCTAGGGTAACTTGCATCACTACCAATGATTGGTGTTTCAAACCAACTCCACTTCCTCAGTCAGTGGCCAACACATGACGTGTTGTTGTCCTCTACTCCAAGCTCCAACACAAGACTGCTACAGGGTCATTTACAGGTTAAACTCAGACCCCACCATTCTCCTACCACCAAATCCTTTACAAGACCTTTCCCTCACTAACATACAACCCATTCCATTGATTAGGGCAGACAAAGATCAATGGAATGGGCAAAAATCCATCAGGTATTCAAACAAAGCCCTAAACTAGGTTTTTTCAAACCTCTTTCAAACAAAAGAGAAATGCAGAGCTAATCAATGGAGTCAAGGGCCCAGACCAAATGTAAAGGATAGGTAACTTGACACTCTAAACAACCATCCTAGGTACCAACCCCTACTCATCCGTATAAGTACAGATTTATGCAGAAAATAACAAATTAATGGTTGTAACAGCAGTTTTAAGATAGTCTATGGTAAATCACTGATTTCTCTCAGCAAGATTAATGATAGGAGTCCAAACAAGATCAAATTCAAAGCTATTTCAGTACTCTATCCAACCATTATACCCTTGCGCCATGAAAATTCCGTACAGGCATGGGTACGGCAGGAAAATAGCATATAAAAATTTAAAAAAATAAGAAAAGTAGAAAACAGTAGTCTTTTTGCTATATCTTTCAAATCTATTAAATTTTCTCCAACACACAACTTTCCTTGGCTTAATACAAGCCTCTTACAATGCATGGAATGGCAAGGGTCGATCCAAACTACCCAAAACCATCAATTTCCTCTTGATTTCTAACTGCAGCTTTAAAATAGAAACTATCTTCTTGAAACTATTTTAGAACTGACTGTTCACTGACTATGCTATGTTTAGAAGATGTCTTTCTAATATTTTGTTAACCTTAGATAAAGTTCTCACAAACTTCTAAACCCATGACATGCCTTTAAAGGCTTATAACATGGAAATTTAATTGACTATCCTATACAAACATTAAAACTTAATGACTCCCTATGACTGCCTACTTGACACAAGACTGTCCTCTTGAGGACTACTACAAGATAATATCTACTTTTCGACATTTGGACAAAGTCCATTACAAATATGGCTTTCAAGCCTTATGAGAACATATAAATGGTCTCCAAGACCTTTTTGAACAAAACAAGACAACTTGAACATTAACCAAAACTTAAACATCTAGGTGCTCCTACACTAGAGGAGAAGGTAGATGAAATGATCAAGTTGCATAGGAAGATAATTGAGAAGCTCATAGACCATGAATGCATGGACATACGAGCATACGAACTACAAAGGGAATTAAAAGAATTTAAGGCCATCTTTACACCATGTCTGGAGAATCCAGATGCTTATTTGAGTAAACAAATGATTGATTCAATAATGGAGGTGAGTGCCAAAATAAAGAAATATAAGAAAAAGTTTGAAGGCCTGGGTAAGGAAGAGAAGAAATTGAAGGAAGGGGTCATAATGCAAGAATATATATGGACAAGAAGTCCAGGGGAAAATTGTACTTTCATAGAAGGTGTCATGAATAATTTCAAGATATATTTGAAGGAATAGTATAGTATCAAAAGAGGTAAACAATACTAAAGAAGGAGTTAATTGAAGGTATCAGCGGGCAAGGTCAACAAAATGGAGGCGGTCAATGGGCATCCTATTTTGAAAAGATTCCAATGGCATCCTTTGAGGCAAGAAAAGATATCACAAAGATATTTTGGGAAACGGTTAGGAATGAATGTACACCCTTGATCAAGAGAGTTTGAATACTGACCGTGGATTGAATTTGGTAGCCATAGCAGAACGTAGCTTCAAGTTCTATATAAGAAGCTCTGCTACTTGTATAATACTTACACATGGATTTTTGAGTTGTAGCTTGCACTTGTAATTTTTTTAAACATTTGAATATAGAGGTATTTTAGTTTAGAAGAGGAGCTTGCCTATATCTACACTAAGGAATACATGAAATGTCTAGTTTCCTTATTGTATCTGTAAAGTTTGTAAGTTTTTATGGCAATTTGATTAATGAAGCAAAAGGTCATTCATACATTGTAAATTCTATATGACTATGTGCTTTAAATACAAGTGAACTTGGAATTCTGCATCTATTACAGAGTGTTTTCTGACTCTTACTGGTATTTGAAGTACTATCCTTTGAAAGCACGCAATCTTTGATGTGTGTTCATGAAAATACTCAGGACTTCATATTTGAAGATTTAATATGTTGATTTGATTAATTTGCCGTATTTCTTAAAGACGTGAGTAGCAGAGCATTTAGATCCTATAGTGAAATGATATTCAACTTGATTTTCTCTAACTTTTCCCTAAACATTTGAAATAATTAGATTAAACGCAGAAATCTTAAGGAAATTGTCTTACAGTTGAAAGGAGCACGAAGAATGTTGTTAATATTTGACAATTTTCATATCAATTTGAAAGGCAAAGCTTGTTTCATTATAAATCATACAAAGCTTTGTAATACAGTAGTAAATTTATGCAAAGGAATGAATAATTTGTTTGTATTTACAAAAATTTGCATAATTTGAGTCTAGTAAGTCATAGATTATCTTAAATCATGTAAGGCCCCTTGAATATTACAGTTTCACATTAACCTACTGAATTGTCCACAAGGTCAAGACTTGACCATACAGAAACTTGGGATTAAGAACTCTTAGTTGATTTCTTCATATCTTTCAAGATAGTTTAGGTTCATTTTGTGAATTTTAACTTTTGTTATGAATGTGTAAAAACAATCATCAACAAAACCTTTGGTAGTAGTAGAGATAAGGGGGAAAATGTAAACTCAGGAAAAAGGTGGTAAAATAGAACCCAAGTGGATTTAAGGCTATAGAAGGTAGAAGGTTCCATAATCTAGAGATACAAAGTTGTAATGTGTTGCAGCATGTGGATGATTCATCTTATGATTGGATTTTAGCTTCTATAATGTAATGTGTTGTCTAAATCAATAAAAGAACATTCTATTTTATGTGTGTAATTTGTGTTATTATGTGTTTGTGATTTACCCCTTCATCAAGTGGTATCAGAGAAAGTGTTCCTGAGTGTGTAGACAAATCGCTGATCGTGAGGTAGTTTGCACCAGAACCTGAGGTTGTGGGTTTACTACAGAGATCAAAATGCATCCACGAGAACACCATGGTGGGAGAAATGATTTGATGAAAGAGAGTTTTAGAGTCCTACAAAGGCAAATTGATGCATTGCAAGAGGAGTTGTGAAGAGGGTTTGAGCTGAGGACAAGAGAAGAAAGCGAAGATGAAGCTAAAGAAGAGATATCTAAGGAAAAACAAGAAGTTGCAGGAGATCCTAGAGAAGTTAGGTTATTGAGGGCCATTTCAAAGATTGGAAAGAGACCAAGGATTGAACTCTCTACCTTTTTTTGGGAATCTAAACCCAGAAGAGCTTATTAATTAGATCAATGATATGGAAGAATATTTCAAGTATGAAGATGTGGAAGATCTAGAGTGGGTCAAGTTTGCAAAAACAAAGTTGAAGATCCATGCCAGTATTTGGTGGAAGGAGGTCCAATTAGAGAGAAATCGAAGAGGAAAAGGAAATATTACCAGATGGGATCAGATGGTGGACAAACTAAAAAAGTAGTTTATTCTTGTGGACTATGAGTTTGAGTTGTTAAAGAAGCTGCAAGGATTGAAGCAAGGTAAAAATTTTGTTAAAGAGTATACAAAATTTTTTTTATAAGATTACTATTAGGACAAGCCATGCAGAGGCCAACAAGGAGAAGGTAGCCCGTTACATTAATGGGTTGAGGCCAAGTATTCAAGAGGAGTTGAACCTGGTCAGAATGCCCACCATAGAAGATGCATACCAGTTTTCCCTGAAGGTCGAAGAGAAGCTGAATAAAAAATTTGAAAGAAAGCAAAGGAGAAGAGGTCAAGGTGGAATGATTGGTGGAAGATCCTATAGAGGCTAAAATGAAGATCTAAAGAAAAGTGAAGTTGGTACCAGTCAAAATAAAAGAGGAGATAATGCCTACCACCCTTGTGACCAAAATAATGGTGAGCAAAGAGGAAGAGGAAGAGGCCAACCTGGGCAAGGACTTGGAAGAGGAGGTTTCAAAGGAACTTGTTTCCAATGTAGAGAAGAAGTACATCGAGTATATGAGTGTCCACAACATCAAGGAAGGACAAATAGGAGACCTGAAGGTAATGCATGAGTTGCACATGTAGATGAAGATGTACAATCTGAGCATTCTGAAGATGCTAAATGGGGAGAAACCCTAGTTGTCAGAAGAACCTTGTTGAATGAGGAGAAAGAACCAGTTCAGAGGAAGAGTTTATTCCACACAAGGTGCAAATTTGAACGTAAGTGTTGTGATTTTATTATTGACAGTGGAAGCACTGACAATCTTGTTTCAGAGGAGATGATTAACAAGTTGAAGTTGACAAGAAGAAGGCATCCACATCTATATCAGATTACATGGTTACAAAAGGACCATAGAGATTTGGTCAATGAGTAGTGTTTAGTTAAGTTCAAGATTGGAGACTACCATGATGAGGTTCTATGTGACATCATATCGATGGATGCATGTCATATTCTATTGGGGAGGTTGTCGTAGTATGATAGGTGCATTGTCCATGATGACCATGCAAAAACATATTCCCTAACAAAGGATGGAGTTCGTCATAAGTTGAAACCCTTGATGGAGGTATAAAAAAAGGTATGTAGTACTGCCAAAATTTTCTTGGTAGATGGTAGGAAATTTTTAGAGGGTATGAAGAACAAGTGTCATTTCTTTGCATTGATTCCTAAGATGAGCCAAGAGAAATGTGAAGATGTACCAACGAAAGTCTCAGATTTGTTGGAAGAATTTTAGGACATTATCTCTGATAATGTTGTAGAAGGTTTACCACTGATGAGGAAGATAAGTCATAAAATGGATTTTGATATCAAGGAGCTATATCAGACAACACTCATAAAGGATCAGTGCCTAATTCCTAGGTTACAGAGTCAAATAAATATAAAATGAAAACCTATTATGATCAATATTTTCTCAATTCTCTATGAACAATACAATAATGCATTACACTATTATACTTTGTCAATCTCTAGACTAACTCTATTTAGGAATCCTTGTAGACATTTACACATTCAATATTCCCTTGAAGCATTTATTTTACTACTTGACTAAAAATCCATAAGATGAATACACATACACATAGAAGATTGTGATGATGAATATAATGATCCTTGATCAAATTTTATTCATAAATGTAGTAAAAGAGTACATGTGTAGGAGATAGTATAGCCTGAAACTTTAACAATATATTTATGCTATGAACTAATACTATATTACAAATGATTTTGCAAGTATATTAGACTTTGCACTCAAATAACACTTAAACTAGGAAAACCAATTCTATTGCTATGTTTTGTGATACAAAAATTCTCCATGGATCTCTTGTCAAAGGCCCTGAATTCCCTTTTATAGAATAAGGGAACAAAACAAGCCTCGAGCGTTTTGACAAATGTCATACATGTTCATTTGACAATTTGTTACAATAGTAGGATACAAATATAATTGCCCATGGGGGAGATATTTTAGGATGAACATAAGTTTTGCTAAAGATTGTTAAAATATATCCTTACCACTTCTTTTTCCCTCTTTATTTTTCAACTGCTTAGTAGGACCGATGATATAGATGAAGACAAAAACAAGGAAACCACTACAAGAGAAAATGCTCTGTTTGAAACTGAAAACATTCTTTTGTTGATTCTAAACAAGTAAAATATGCCATAGAATCATATTTTCACTTGAAAAAGGGACATGATAAACTAACAAAATATCAAGTGTTATGGTACCTAAAATCTTATAGATCAGGCAAATTATTATACTTGTCATCCCAAGCCTTGTATTGTTCTTCTATAGGCCACTAGAATCCTAGGAACTCATTAACATGGGGTACATACTTGTTATCATATTTGGCTATTATTGATTTAGTCTCCCTCACAAAATCTTCAACATGTTGACAGGAATCCCACATTTTACTTACACTTTTTCTAAAAAGTTCAATGTCAATTTTGTTGTCTTTGTAGATAAAGAAAGAAATTATTGGAGTAATGGTCTCAAATTGAAAAAATCACATTTGATAGGGCTTGATCTCACCATCATCCTGTTTGATCTGAGGCATCAATCCTATTTTATCATTATCAAATTCTTCAGTTATATCTACTGCTTTCTCTTCAAGATGGTTTACAAACCCTTATAGCTCCCCAACTACTTTTACTATAGTGTATGTTGGCTTGATTTCCTTTGGGGGGTCAAGCTCATGGGCTAATCCTTTATACATACCAAGTAAGGAAACCATCCTTGGGACCCACCTCTTTAATAGGGGCATGGCCTTTTCCTTGTCTTCAATAATTTTCTTGATGGCCATTCATAATTTCTAATAACAATTATGAATATTTTCTATTTTTTCCATAATCTTGCCCATCAACAATCTAAGTATATTTGAAACAATATGTATATTATCTCCATATTGATCCTTCCAAGAGTCTTCAAAGATTTCCTGAAAAGCTTTGAGCTTCTCTCTTAATTCCTCATTTTCCTTTTCAAGATCAGATTTTGATTGTAGAGATGAAGTACTAGCAATCATGGTTCTTGCATCTCTTACCACCAATGTTGTTGAAGGAGGAGATGAAGTTGATGCATGTTGTTGTTGTTTCTACCGTTTAGTTTCTAATACCTTCAATATATTGTATTCATGTAATACATGCATATGATCCTCTTGTAATTTATCATATACACTCTAAAGTGCATCAGTGGTTGCCTTATTGAATTTTGCAACATCCACCACCATTGTAGCTACCTCAGTAGTAGGAGTATCAAATACTCTCTTAACAATTAAACTTTCCTTTAGGTCCCTATCAAGTTCAGCCACTAATGGCTTATCAGTATTAGGGGTTAAAGCCCAAATTGCCAGGGTTTCCCACTTTGGATTAAAGCCTGCACTAGATAGGGTTGTAACAGATTCATATTTAGAATAAAAGACCTCTTTATCCTATCTTCTAATAGTATCTAAGGCAATGGTAGAAGATATATCCCATTTAGGGAATAATAAAATACCACTTTCTTTGACCATTTGCTTGCCTTCTTAAGGAGTAATGTCTTTAACTTCTACCTTCATTCGTGTTAGTATCCTATGGGATACTTGCTCTTGAGTTTCTTGAGGAGATTTTTCCATTTCTTCTTTCAATATCCTTGCATACTCCTCCCTTCTACATCTCCATAAAAAATCAGCAAACTCTTGAGAATTAATGAATTGATCATCAGTCATGAATCTCTAGCATGCTACAACCCTCATATCATCTAAGATATACCTTCCTTCAATGACAATATCTTTCAGTCTATCTAAGGGTGGATTCTCAAGTTCATTTCTTTAGGGAGAAGGCATTTCTTGATTTATATCATCCTCATTTATTTCCATCTCATTCTCCTCTTCAATGGGGTAATCTACTTGAGGGGTTTGTTCAATCTTCCTCCTCTTCAGAGATGATTCCCTAGAAGGTGAATCCAAATCTACTATCTGCATAGGAGAAGAAGTCACTTGCTACATTGGTGAAGAAGATAGAGGAGGCTGAGTATGTGAGGGAGGTTGTGGAACTTGCTCTTTGATCTCTACTTTCTTAGCTCTGCTCTTAAATGTGTATTACAATTTCATATTAGCTAGAGGCTGATATGGGGGCATTTCCTCCTCACCATGACCTTTATCCTTATTCTTCGTGGAAGCAACCTACCCAATTATTTCATCAATATTTGCAAAAAAATAAATTTATCCTGATAATTGGGTGGTCAACACTTGCATATGCCCCCTTGTAAGAAGCATTCTTTTGTTTTCTCCTTTCCTCATACTTTAAGAATACTGCCCACTTTGCTTTTGTCATTTCAACTTCCTTTTTATCACTAATATTTCTGATAACATGCTCAGATTCATAAGTCTAATGAGCAAATGAGGATCTTTTAATGCGCCTCCTAAGGTTACTTATGAAACCCTCAGGATCAAAATTCCTTGCACATTCATGTTGCATACTAAACACTTTTAACTTATCATTCAATTTGTCAAAACCTTCTTTGTTCATTTTGAAATTAGAAAAAAATGTTAAGAAAGGGAAGAAAGAGCCTTTCTTCTGATTTGCCAAATGAGCCTTCTCTGACTCAGCAAGTTGCCAAATAACCTCCAAAAAACCAACTCTCAAGGGTACAAACTTTTTGCAATATATGTGGACCGACAGGGCACCCATAAACTCATAAGACCATGCAGTTTGAAAGGAGAATGTAATCTCCCCAATTATGTTGAACACCTAAAGAAGGTTTTCTTACCAGAGGTCTCAAAAATTCTAGTAATTGATCTGGGATTCTAGGTACATTTCTTTACAAATAAGACAATACTTTGGTAGTAAAACAATCTCTAAAAACCATGTAGCTTTCCTCAAAACAATGCTTGTCCCAAATATGTGTCCAACATTGAACTGGATTTGGTTTTCCCCATTTATCAACATAACTAACCATTAATCTTGGGTCAGATTTTGATCTTCCCTCATACAAAAACATGTGACACAATAAGAATATGATGCAGGAGCATACCTGGTTCAAGAGCAATCTTGCATCAACCAAAAACATTTACATTTTAGTTTGTTTGTGGTTCAGTTTGTTTCTTTTATTTTTCCAGTTTAGTTCAAGTGGTTCAGTCAGAAGAAGTTTCTACTTTTGGTCCAGCATTTCACCACAACTGCATTTTAGATCCTACAGAGCTAGACTTAACATCTACATTCATTCATCTACATCATATCTAGAATTTAGAGATCCACACTTCAATACCAGAAAGATATCATGTAATGAAACAACTTGCACAATATCTGAATATAATAGTAAATATGCTGAGAATACTTGATAATAATATGCCACTTCGAGGGGCAACCTCCTAATCCACTTCGAGGGGGATACCTCCAACAGTCTTCAATGAGAACACAATACTGAATATGATATGAAATGAGACTCACTACCTCCTATATATACCTATTTATGCCTAGGATATCACCTAGGCCGACTTAGATAGACCTATAGAAGCCTTAGGCTGACCTAAACAACTAAATAACAATATAATAATGATAATATGACTTAATTAGGAGGTAAGATAGCCACAAACTGACTATTCATAACCCTATGTACACCAATATTAAGGTCATAGCATGCCCCCCCTCTTCAAAGAAGCATTGTCCTCAATGCTAACCAAGTGTGGATTCTTTTGAATGAACTCCTCATCCTCCCATGTGGCCTCTTCAACTAGTAAATTCTTCCATTGGATGAGATACTGAGTGAGGGTTCTATTCCTCAGCTTCTTTGTGCGAGTTTGAAGAATGCCCTCTGGTTCCAAAATTATTCTTCCTTCTTCATCAAGTTCTGGTAGTACTGTTTGAGTAGGAATATTCTGCCCAATTACCTTCTTCAAACAAGAAACATGAAAAACTGGATGTATCTTTGTTGTTGGTGGCAACTCTAGCTTGTAGGCAACACTACCAATCTTTTGCATGATTTGGTATGGCCCATAATATCTTGGAGACAACTTATTATTCTTTTTGTGTTGCTTCATTGAGATTTGTTTATAAGGCTGCAATCTCAAGAAGACCCAATCCCCAACTTCAAAATTTCTTTCACTACGATGTTGGTCCGCCTGTTGTTTCATTCAATTTTGTGCCATAGCTAAATTCTCCTTGAGTCCTAAAAGTACCTGTTGTTGATGATGCAAGTGGTCCTCTACTACCTGAACTCTTGGTGACACCTTTAATGATGATGTGATGGAAGGAGGATGATATCCATAAAGTGCCAAAAATGGAGACATTTTTGATGAGCTATGAAAAGAAGTGTTATACCACCATTTTGCCAGTGGTAGCCAATCTACCCATTGAGATTGCTTTTCTGAAGTGAAACAACGTAAATATCCTTCCAAACATTTATTAACAACCTCAGTTTGCCCATCTGATTGAGGATGGTATGAAGAACTATGAGCCAATTGAGTACCCAAACATGAGAATAAATCTTTCCAAAAGTGACTAGTAAAGATAGGATCACGATCACTGACAATAACCTTAGGTGTACCATGTAGCTTTTGGATATTCTCCAAGAAAACTTTTGCCACTGCACGTGCTATAAAAGGATGTGATAATGCAATGAAATGTGCATATTTAGTGAGGCGATCAACTACTACCATGATGACATTATGACCTTTAGATTTGGGAAGCCCTATGATGAAGTCCATGGATACCTCTTCCCAATGCTGGCTAGGAATAGATAAGGGCTGCAAGAGACCTGGTGTCTTAATTGTCTCCCCCTTATTTCTTTAACAAACCAAACATTTAGCCACAAATTTTTGAACATCACCTTTTAACCCTTCCCAAAAAAAATCTTGCTTGACCCGATGATATGTCTTCAAAAATCTTGAATGACCACCAACTGGGGACTCATGTAGCTCTATGAGAATCTTGTGTTTAAGAGTGGAATTCTTGTAGAGATACAAACGCTCTTTATACCAAAGAATATCTCCCTTCAAACAAAACTTATCTGAACTACTAGGATCACTTTTTAATTGTTGGATGAGATTACTTGTTGCAACATCATTTTGCCATTCTGCTTTGGCTTCTTCCACCCAATTTGCTTGTAATATTGAAAGGGCACACAATAAGGCTTCATCTTTCTCATCCTTCCTAGAAAGTGCATCAGCCACAATATTTTCCTTCCCTTTCTTATATACAATCTCAAAGTCATATCCCAACATCTTAGTGACCCATTTTTGTTGCTCTTCAAAGGATAGTCTTTGTTCCAAAAAATATTTTAGGCTATCATGATCTGTCTTAACCTTGAAGTGTCGACCCATTAAATAAGGCCTCCATTGTTTAACTGCGTGAAGGATTGCTAGCATTTCCTTCTCATAAATAGGTTTGAGCTGATTTTTACCCTTTAATTAACGACTCTCAAAAGCAATTGGTCGACCTTCTTGCATGAGAACTGCTCCTATCCCATTTCCAGAAGCATCACATTCCACAATGAATTCCTTGGTGAAGTCCGGAGTGGCAAGCACTGGAGTTGTACACATAGCCTCCTTCAATTGCTCAAATGCTACATTAGCAGACTCATTCCAATGAAAAGAATCCTTCTTCAAGAGAGTGGTGAGGGGTGCTTCTATACGACCATAATTCTTCACAAATCTTCTATAGTACCCTATCAATCCCAAGAAACCCCTCAGTTTCTTAATGGTTTTTGGAATAGGCCATTCCATGATAGCCTTAATTTTGTTAGGGTCCACCTTTACTCCTTCATGTGAAACTATGTGTCCCAAATACTCCACCTCCTTAAGACCAAAAGCACACTTGGATGGCTTAGCATAGAGTTGATGATCTTTGAGTAATTGTAATGCTTGATCTACATGCTGCAAATGTTCTTCCCAAGTCTTGCTATAAATCAATATATCATCAAAGAACACTAACACAAACTTTCTCAAGAACTTCTTAAAAATGGAATTCATCAAACTTTGGAATGTAGATGGTGCATTGGTAAGGCCGAATGGCATCACCAAAAATTCATAATGACCCTCATGAGTTCAGAATGCTGTCTTACAAATATCTTCCTCCTTAATCTGAATTTGGTGATAACCAGATCTAAGATCTAACTTGGTAAAATACATAGCTCCATTCAATTCATCTGGCAAATCATCAATGACTGGAATAGGAAACTTATCTTTAATGGTGTACATGTTGAGCACTCTATAATCTAGACACATGCGCCAATTTTCATCCTTCTTACGCACCATCACCATAGGCGAGGAGTAAGCACTTTGGCTATGCCTGATAATTCCTACCTCTAGCATCTCCTCAACATTTTTTTCTCACTTTTTTGTATTTGTGGGTACCTATAAGGCCTGATGTTTGGTGGTTGGCTCCTTGGAACTAGTTGTATGGCATGGTCATGATCCCTCTTAGGAGGAAGTCCTTTAGGCATATCTCCAAGAACCATTAAGTGACGATCAATTATTGCTTGTAAATCTGGATGAGTAGGAGCATTAGATTGAGAGACTTCTAATGAACATAGTTGGGCCACAAATCCATCTGCTCCTTTCTTAAGCAACTTTTGCATTTGATGAGAGCTTACCATCTGTGGGGATTTTGCCTTCAACCCCCTTAGCTCTACTACCTTTCCTTCTGATTGAAATCTCATGAATAGTTCTTGGAAGTTCATCTCAATTGTTCCCAATGTAGTAAGCCATTGTACTCCCAAAACAATATCTGCTGCACCCATGGATATTGCATACATTGGGGTATCAAATTGATAATCTCCCATGGATAATTTAATGCTATGATACTTCCCTGAACAACTAATTGTACCCCCATCTGCAATCAAAACTTGAAACTTTGGGGCTGGATATATAAAACAATTTAGATGAGTTGCCAACTTTTTGTTGATGAAATTATGAGTACTACCTGATTCGATCAACACTGTTACTTTCTACTTCTTTAAGAAACCCACTACCTTAAGAGTTTGTGGTGCACTAAAACTTGAGAGTGCATGACAAGAAATGATTGGCTGAGAATCATGTGATTCCTCACTTGACTCCCTATCCTCCTCTAATATGGGTTCCTCCTCTTCTTCCTCACTTGGACCTTCAATATAGAACAATTTCTTTTCACTACATTTATGTCCTCGACTGTATTTGCTATCACAATTGAAACACAACCCTTTTGCTCTTTTCTCCTCAATTTGCTGTGGAGTCAACCTAGTAGGTTGAGGAAGAGAAGGTGTTGAATATCCTTTCTCTCTTGTCATATTAACCCCTTGCTTTCTAGGAATCAAATATTTCTCCTCTACCCTACGTGCCAAGATAAAAGACTCATTTACTGAGATAGGACTAAACATACGTACCTCATGTTGAATGTAATCCTTGAGACCACCCAAGAATAAATCGTTCAAGTTCTCCTCTATAATTGTATCCACTCTTAATGATAGATTTTGGAATTTTTGAATATAATCCTTAACTGATCCTGTTTGTTGAAGTTTAGCAAGCTGGTTGAAGAAGTTGTCTATCACACTATTGCTATATTGTGCTTGGAGTTCTTCTGTAAAAATTGACCATGAGACGGTGAGACCCTTTTTTCTCTGATGAGTACAAAGCCAACAATACCAAATGAATTGATCTGGTTGTAGATATAGGGAAGACATCGTTACCTTTTGTCCATATGGGATTTGATGTACTTCAAAAAAATTCTCCATTTGGTTAATCCATGTTAGAGGATCCTTACCATCGAACTTGCGCATATCCACCTTAGGAAAGAAATTCCTAGATCCCATAGGAGTATTAAAATTTGTGTCATTATTAGCTGACTTGAAGGTTTCACCTTGGTTGCTGGAGAACTCCTTTCTTGGTTCATTCATATAGGCACTGAACATGCTTCGTAGATCTGATATATCTCCTCTTAGGTCACACATATCCCTCTTAATTGAGGACACGTCTTCTTTGACCTTACTCATTTCCTCATTGGGATTACTATCCTCTATTATTTCCTCGGTGATTCTCCTTTCTTGGGTTTACACCGGAGAGCATTGGAGAGGTTAGATCATTTCATGGATTGGCTAGTTTCTACCAAAAGTTCATCATAAATTTTAGTTTAGTTTGTAACCCTATGATCAAGACAATGAGAGGTGACAGGAAGGATTTCAAGTGGACATCTGGAGCAGACAAAAGTTTTGAGTTGTTGAAGCATAAAGTGATAGAGCAATCTATTTTGGCATTACCAGATTTAAATAAGGTATTTCAAGTTGATTGTGATGTAAGAAGAAATGCAATTGGAGTAGTGTTAAGTCAAGAAGGTAGACCTATAGCATATTTCAGTGAGAAGTTGAATGATGCAAGGAGAAGATATTTAGTTTATGACCAAGAGTTCTATGCCATAATTCAAGCCTTGAAGAAGTGGAGACATTATTTGTTGCTTAAGGAGTTTGTGTTGTATACAGATCATTAAGCTTTGCAATATTTGAACAGTCAAGGTAAGTTGAATCAGAGACATATGAGATGGGTAGATTTCATGCAAAGTTATACTTTTGTGTTGAAGCATAGGAGTGGAAAATCAAACAAAGTTGCTGATGCATTGAGAAGAAGAAGAAACTTGTTGACAGAGATGAGAGTTGAAGTGTTGGGTTTTGATGAATTGAAGAACATGTATGAGGGAGACAATGATTTTGTAGAACATTGGAAAGCATGTAAAGAACCTATTGTGACATATAGGAGTAAGTGGTTATACTATTTCATTCAAGAAGATATGTTGTTCAAAGGTAGTCAGTTGTACATACCTAGAAGTTCAATGAGGGATAATTTGATCAAGAAGAAGCATAGTGGTGGATTGGCAAGACATTTTGGCATTGATAAGATAGTGGCTTTGGTGAGTGAAAAATTGTTTTGGCCCTAGATACATAAGGATGTTAGGAGATTTGTACAGAGTTGTAGAGTTTGTCAAGTTACAAAAGGGAGTAGTCTAAATACTAGATTGTATAAACTTTTGATAGTACCGGAGAGACCTTGGGAAGACATAAGCATGGATTTTGTAATGGGATTACCTAAGACATAGAGAGGACATGATTCGATATTTGTAGTGGTGGATAGATTTTCAAAGATGGCTCATTTCATACCTTGTAAGAAGACAACTGATGCAGTGCATGTAGCTGACCTATTTTTCAAGGAGATTGTGAGATTGCATGGATTACCTAAGAGTATAGTTTCAGACAAAGATACAAAGTTTGTTGGATACTTTTGGAAGACAATTTGGAAGAAGATGAAGACAAATTTGATGTTCAGTACAACTTTTCATCCACAGATAGATGGACAAATAGAGGTAGTGAATAGGAGTTTGGGAAACTTGTTGAGATGTTTGGTTGGAGAAAAGACAGGAGGTTGGGATTTGATTCTTTCACAAGCAGAGTTTACATACAATAATTCAGTAAATAGGAGTACCAAAAGAACACCTTTTGAGATTGTGACTGGAGTGAGTCCTAGAGGAGTTACAAAATTAAGAGATATCAACATGGAAGAAAAGAGAAGTGTAGAAATAGAAGAATTTGCAGATCACATGAAGATAGTACATGATCAGGTGAAGAAGCATTTAGAGGACATGAATAGTAAGTACAAGGAAAAGGATGATGAGAAGAGAAGATATAAGGAATTTGAAGTGGGAGATGAAGTGATGGTGTACTTGAGAAAAGAAAGATTTCTAGTTGGGATATATAACAAGTTGAAGATGAAGAAGTTTGGACCTTGTAAGATACTCCAAAAATTTGATTCAGGAAATGAAAATGAAGTAGAGTTACCAGAGACATTGGGTATTTTGCCTATTTTCAACATTGCAGACTTATATCAGTATCATGAAACAAAGTTTAGTGACAGCATGGAAGAAGACTTGAAGAAGTAGTTACCACAACAAGCACTAGAGCAGATTGAAGACATTTTGGACAACAGAGTTGGACGCATCACTAGAGGAAGACAATACAAAGAATACCTCATGAAGTGGAAAGGCAGACTGAAAGAAGATTCATCATGGATTTCTTAGGTTGTGGTGGACTGTCTTGGTTCTCCCTTACCCCTGCCAAAGTGAGGGACTCACTTTTTCAATAAACCTAGATATCTGATGCAGGAGCATCCTCGGTTCAAGAGCAATCTTGCATCAACCAAAAACATTTGCATTTTAGTTTGTTTGTAGTTCAGTTTGTTTCTTTTACTTTTCCAATTCAGTTCAGGCAGTTCAGTCAAAAGTAGTTTCTACTTTTGGTCCAGCATTTCACCACAACTATATTTTAGATCATGCAAAGATAGACTTAGCATCTACATTCATTCATCTACATCATATCTAGAATTCAGAGATCTGCACTTCAATACTGGAAAGATATCACTATTAGAAGTTGACTATTTCTTGGATCAGAGTATCTTGATAATCACAGACAACCAGCTGAAGGAGAAACTTGCGGAAGCATTTCCTAATCTTTGGAGCCTAATGACACATCATTCAATGATCTTTGGTTCATGGCCAACCTTCCCAGAAGGTTCGCACATCATTCCATTCATTTTCCAGAAGTGTTCTATGCATTTAGGTCCAACCTATCTATGTACACGCGTTACATCTCATCTTTGGAATTTGTGATCTTCCTTGGCTGACGTGGAGGAATCTATTGATCTAAACTTGATATATATTGATGTAATAGATCCCTAGGAAAGTAGTTCATAACATAGTGATAGTTGATAGCTTGGATTTTTGTGCAAAGGAGCTTCAAAGCTTTATCTTGTGCATGTATGTAATCAGGCATGTGAGCCCTAATTGTAAGCTTGCATGTTTCTGGCCAATCTGTATTTGAATTCTTTGATATACTGAATAACTAAATCTATATTTGTTCCATTTCTTTGAGTTGTTTCCATTGTGCTTACTCTTGCTGCATGGTCCAGACAGTTCATTCTGTGAACCCTCCTACCATGACTGCACCAGAATACCACCAAAATTTCACTGCTTCCTTATTATTCTTGATATCTGTCAATCCTTGATGTATGTGGTCAGGTAGATAAGATGCAAAATCAAATTGATAATTCAAAGATACATGTTGAATATGAGTATCCATGTAGGTGAATCAAATTGGAATTCTTTCATTCTTATTCTCCCCTAAGACTTGACACAATGCATAGTATGTCTTTGTAAAATAATTCTCAAAAGTTTGAAGTTTGAAGGGTTCATATTCATTTGTGAAATCTTCATAGATCTGTTATTATGATCTCTTTCCCTATGGCTAGGCAGATGCACCATTTTGTAGCTACTGCTATCTTGTAGATATTTTTTCTTAAAATCATCCAAGTCTATGGGAGTGTTGGCAGCCAAATTGAGTCCAAAGATCTTAGAGATTTATTGCTTGGTAATTTCTACCAAGGTACCCTCCCTACTTCTGTTATTACCCTGGTAGTCTTATCATCTTGTGAGGCCATCACTTTAAGTAAATCAATGTCTTCAAAGACATTAGTGACCACCAATTTTCCCAACTCAATGTTGCAAGTATGTGCCTAACCGATGTTGTCATTGATGTCAACATATTTGTGTTGTCATGTGTGTCAATTGTGCTCTTGTTTGGATGCTTCCTTGTAATGAGTCAAGTGTTGAAGATAATAAGTATGCTTGATAATTCAGAACAATCCAATAGATTGCTCCGCATTTCTTGGAGAATAAATATCTTTATCTGCAGATTGGAAGTTATTTAGATACATGTTTGAAGATGTTGGGTTCCATGTTTGAGCCTCCGGTATGAAGATTTGAGTGAGATATGTTCACCAGAGTAAAATCTACTTTTTCTATATATATTTGGTTGTGACAGGGAGAATGTATTATGCTTTGCATTCCTCCGCAGTTAAGTACTTCAGTCTGTGGTTTTGGAATCAAGTTTGTAATGATGATAAGTGCCTTCAACTCCAATGGTTCATGATTTGGTGGCTTGGAAGCGACCTTTCCTTATGACAATAGCTGACAGTGTTGTTCATGTGCTCCGATTTGAAGAATCTTCTTGACAAAGTGGTTAGAGATTATGCGGTTGTTCCAAGTGATTACAGTGTGCTTGTGGATGTCTCTTGATCATGTTCCTACCTTTGGATTGGTAGAAATTTGGATCATGGATGAAGACTATTCTTAGAATACTTAATGTTAACATCAGTCTTGGATGACTTGGTTGTTTTCACTACTTGTAGAGATTTGAATCAAAGATTATGGAATCTTGTCGTGGCGTGGAAGATTATGCTAAGGTATAATGTGATCCACATACATCTTTCCCTTGGCTAATCTTGTTTAGGTCAAGACCTATTTCTATGTATGTTTGTAATGTCAACCTTGGAGAATGTTCCAATGGTTGATGAATGTAATGCCAACCTTGATGTACATTCCAAGGTTGATGAAGTGTATAAAAACATGTAATGAAGTTGCAAAAAAGGATGTCCTTATGTGAAAATGTGAAGATAAGTGCGAAGGTGTAAGAAGAGTAAATAAGAGGTGTTGTATTGTGCTTCAATGGAACTGAACCTAGGCATGAAGTAGATGCTATCAAAGCAGTTCACCAATCCTTGGCAGTGAGCCACCCTTTGGCAGTGAGTCGATCTTCACAGTGAGCCCTAACATTTGTAGTGAGCATTTTGGGCAGTGAGCCCTAAGACAATGATCCTTTGATTTTCAGTATTGCTATAACTTATTTATTTTTGTGGGCTAACACCCACCATGGTTTTTCCCTTTTAGGGTTTTCCATGTAAAAATTATGGTGCCTCATGTGTTATTGTGTTGAGCTTCCTGTTTCATTCTTTCATGATTAATCTTAATAACAATGATTAAGAATTTGATGTGTTTATATTCATAAGTGGTTAAAGTTTTGTGACAACTAATTCACCCCCCCCCCTTAGTTGTCATGTGCATTTCAACAATTGGTATCAGAGCAAGTTCCTCAGAAGAAAGCTTAACCACTTGAGGAAGATCCAAGATGTCTTATAGGAAGGAAGTTGTATAGTTTGATGGAATAAGTTATTCTTTATGGAAGGTATGAATGAAAATCCATCTCCTTAGTCTTGGTTATAAAGTGTGGAAAGTGACAGAGACAAAGTATACCTTGCCTCAGAATGGTTTGCAAACTGAAGATGAAATCAAGGAATATGAGTTGAATATAAAAGCTAGAGATTCTCTGTTGAGTGCCTTATCTAACACTAAGTTGATAAAGGTCATGGATCTGGATTCTGCAAATGAAGTCTAGGATAAGCTAAACAATCTGTATGAAGGAGATGATTCTATAAAAAGAGCCAAATTGTAGGGCCTGAAAGTGAAATATGAAAGTTTAAAGATGAGCGAAGATGAAAATATAACAACCTACATGCAAAAGGCTGATGAAATTGTCAATGGAATAAAAGGTATGGGAGGAACTATTGATGAGAAGGAAGTTGTGATGAAAATTCTAAGGTCACTACCTAAGTCCTACAATCACAAGGTAGCTGCAATTGAAGAAGTTATGACTGTAAAAGATGTTGGCAAGGATCAACTACTTGGAAAGCTTACAGCCTTTCAGATGAGAAAGTTTGGTGATTCCCTACCAAAGGTTGAGACTACTTTCAAAGCCAATACTTTAGAGAAGATCTCCAGAGCTAAGAAGTACAAGGTGGAACTTGATGATGAACTTGATGAAATTGAAGCCAACTTTGTTGACATACTGCAAAGAGGTTCTAGAAAATATTGTTAAAACTCCCAGGTATGTAAGGATTAATCATTTTAAAGATCATATTATAGGTGACAAAAAGAAAGGAGTGTTGACAAGGAAAAGAACTGAAGAAGAACAAGTGAATTACTATTTTCTTTCAAAGATTGAACCTAAAACTATGAGTGAAGCTTGTAATGATGAAAATTGGGTAAAATCTATGAAGGAAGAACTGATGCAGATAGAGAAGAATCAAACTTGGGAATTGGTTCCTAGACCTGCTAATAAGAATGTCATTGGAAATAAATGGGTATTTAGGAACAAGCTGAATGAAAATGGAGAAGTTGTAAGAAACAAAGCAAGGATTGTGTGTAAAGGATATTCTCAAATTGAAGGAATTGATTTTGAAGAAACTTTTGCTCTAATGGTTAGGATTGAAGAAATCAAAATATTTTTGGCATTTGTAGCTCACAAAGATTTCAAAGTGTATCAGATGGATGTGAAGTCTGCATTCTTGAATGGTGAATTGAAATAAGTCTACATTGAGCAACCAGAAGGGTTTTAGTTATTAAAACAAGGTGATATGGTGTGCAGATTGAAGAAGGCATTGTATGGATTGAAGCAAGCCCCTAGAGTCAGGTATGCATGGTTAGACAAATATTTGTTGCAATTAGGGTTCAATAAAGACACTGCTAACAATAATCTCTATTTTAAAATCAATGATAATCAAATCCTAATTGTTGAAGTTTTTGTTGATGACATTATCTTTGGAGGAAATGCTGGTATGTGCATGAAGTTTGCAGGAGAAATACAAGATGAATTTGAGATGTCTATGTTAGGTGAAATGAATTTCTTTCTAGGTCTACAAATCACTCAATCAGATAAAGGAATCTTCATTTCCTAGTATAAGTATGTGAAAGAGTTGTTGAAGAAGTTTGGCATGGAGGAATCCAAACTAGTATGTACTCCCATGGTGACTGGTTGCAAATTAAGAAAAAATAATGAATCGCCTAAGATTGATCAAAAGAGGTACATATCTATGATAGGAGGATTACTTTATCTAACTCAAAGAAGACCTGATATAATGCATGTAATATGTCTTGTGGAAAGATTTCAAGAAAATCCTAGAGAATCACATGTGATGGCAGTCAAGAGAATCCTTAGGTATTTGAAAGGCACATTAGACAATGGCTTATGGCATCCAAAGTATAATGATTTCACTCTCAGTGCTTATATAGATGTAGATTGGGCTGTAGATGTTGATGATAGAAAAAGCACAAGTGGAGGTGCTTTCTTCTTTGGAAATAGATTGGTTTCATGGATGAGAAAAAAGTAAGATTCAATCTCCTTGTCTACTGTAGAAGCAGAGTATATTGTAGCAGCATGTTGTTGCACTCAAGTATTATGGATGAAGTAGACTTTAAAGGACATAAGAGTTGTGTATGAAGATTCAATTGCAATCTTTTGTGACAATACAAGTACCATAAACATTTCAAAGAACCCAGTGATGCACTCAAGAACAAAGCACATATCAATAAGGTATCACTTTTTGAGAGAGAAGGTGATAGAGAATGAAGTAAAGATGGAATAAATGTCCACAAAGGATTAGATTGCAAACATTTTCACTAATCCTCTACCTAAGGATACCTTTGAGTATCTCAGAGAAAAGTTAGGGGTCATTACCCCTCCTTATCTAAACTAAGATGCATAGGAATGCATCAATCTAGTGGTGCCTAGAGTCTCAGACATTGATCTGGATTGATGTTTTGAGAGCTACTTCTCAGGGGGAGTAGCTAAATGTTACTGACATGAGTTTTAAGTATTGATATCAGAGAAATTTTAGTTTGATTAGAGCAGCAAAGTACAAGTATGTGCCCTTTGCCACTAATGTCAAAGGGGGAGAGAAATCATGTGAAAAATGCAGGGGGAGATAGAGTGCAGGTGTATAGAAAGAAAGGGGGAGTATCTTGTCTTGATGGTCTTTATAGTTTTTCATGTCATATGTTGCCATCAATGACAAAGGGGGAGATTGTTGCAAGTATATACCTAACTGGTGTTGTCATAATGTCAACATATTTGTGTTATCATTGATGTCAACATATCTGTGTTGTCATTGGTGTCAACTATCCTCTTGTTTTGAGGTTTGCTTGTAACGAGTCAACTGTTGAAGATAATAAGTGTGCCTGATACAGTAGAATAGTCTAGTAGATTACTCCGCATTTCTTTGAGAATGAATATCTTTATCTGCGGATTGGAAGTTATTTAGATACATGTTTGAAGATGCTATGCTCCAAGCTTGAGCCCCCGTTATGAAGATTTGAGTGAGATATGTTCAACAGAGTAAAATCTACTTTTTTTGTATATTTGGTGGTGATAGAGAGAATGTATTATGCTCTGCATTCCTCCACAGTTAAGTATTTCAGTTTACAGTTCTGTAATCAAGTTTGTAATGATGATAAGTGCCTTCAACTCCAATGCATCATGATTTGGTGGCCTGCAAGCAATCTTTTCCTTATGATAGTAGCTAACAGTGTTGTTCATGTGCTCTGGTTTGAAGAATCTTCTTGATAGAGTGGTTAGAGATTATGCGGTTCTTCCAGGTGATTACAATGTGCTTGTGGATGTCTCCTAATCATGTTCCTACCTTTGGATTGGTCCGCAAGGAGAAATCTGGATCATGAATGAAGACTGTTCTTAGAAGACTTAATGTTAACATCAGTCTTCGCTGACTTGGTTGCTTTCACTACTTGTGGAGAATCATCAAAGATTATGGAATTATGTTGTAGCATGGAAGATTGCATTTGAGTCCTAGCTACTTGGCATAACATGATCTGCATACATCTTTCCCTTAGCTAATCTTGTTTAGGTCCAGACTTATTTCTATCTATGTTTGTAATGCTGACCTTGGAGAATGTTCCAATAGTTGATGAATGTAATGCTGACCTTGATGTACATTCCAAGGTTGATGAAGTGTATAAAAATATGTAATTATGTTGCAAAAAAGATGTCCTTGTGTGAAAATGTGAAGATAAGCATGAAGGTGTAAGAAGAGCAGAGCAGAGGTGTTATATTATGCTTCAATGGAACTGAACCCAGGCATGAAGTAGATGCTATCAAATTAGTCCACCAATCCTTGGCAGTGAGCCACTAATGAGGTATAAACAGCCTCATTTCTTTGATGAAACAAATAACCCTTTTTTGCATTGTCCAATCCCTTAGCCTTGCCAATTTGTTTGTTTTTATAAGCAATATTTATCTATTTTTAATAAAATGTTTTACAAATCTTTATTTCCTAAATTGATTGAAGTTAGGTTTTAAATCTTGATATAATGGTATGTAGAGTTGGGTAATTATGTAGGGTTAATGCATGGCCTACAAGAGAAGTAGACTTCATGCAGTTGAGGTCAAGTGCGTCGAAAGTTGAGGGTGCCAAAAATTTTAGGCATGCATTGATTGAAGACTCTTTTTAGTTCTGTTATTCCTGTTGGTTATCCAAGACATTATGGCTCGACTCAGAGCCTTTTATATGTTTTAAAATACATTAGTAGTTAAAGATTCTATTTTTATGTTATAAGACTCTTTCAAATGGCATTTTACCGCCATCTGAAATTTAGGAGTTTGAATATAGTTCAGTTTTAGTTGGTTGCTCAAAATATGGATATAAATATCCATACTATGGATGGATGAAAATTAATCTTTTAGTTTTTCAAAATAATCAGAGCCATGTACTACAATTTTTCCATGAATGCAAATAGTGTTGTTCTAAGTAATTTCTTTTGAGATATAAAGATCTGAATAGGTTTACCATGTTGCTGCAGAAATGATTGAATGTGACCTGAGTTAGAGACAAATTTCTCTCAAGAGTTGGCCACTTGCAGGATTGTAGAGTAGATAAGTATTTCTATTTCTATGGATGTTTCATTTTAGCTTATGTTATTTTATGTTTAGTTTTCTATTGTGAACCTGCATGGTGTGTTTTTTAAGGTAGTAGTTATAGAAATTTATTTGTTTAAATGTTTCTGAAGCATCTGCTTTAGTTTAAACTATTGTTTACTGATAGTTGAAAGTTAGAATGTTTTGTGTAGTATAGAATTTGTGACCATTCAAGATCAAAGTAAAGTTGCATTTATGAACTTCTAGTATAGAGTTTATATACTTTCTAGTATAGAGTTTATATGCTTTTTAGTATTGAGTTGAAATGCTTTTTTCTAGTAGGATATAACTGCTTTTTAGTTTCATATACTGTTTAAATCTTTTAAAGGAACTAGAAAATTATTTCTAAATGAGATATCTAAACTCCCTATTGCATATAGCCTCAGACACTACCCTGGTCGATAACTTGATATTTTTCAACTAAAGTGTTAGGACCTCAAGACAGCCTGTCACTTTTTGGCACCATTACCGGGGAAACCTGATTCTTTTCTAAGTGTTATTAGGGAAATGCTTAGAAACCTCTTGTCGTAAACACCTAAAAAATTGTCACCAATCCTCTCTTTCTGCATGATCAGGAAATGAGGCCCACATGGAAGATTCATACCAAAACCCCCCCAATAGTAGTTCCAACGATAAATAGGGAGGAAGAAGTTTGAGCTGAAGAACTAAGTTACAAAATGATTGAGCAGGATCAACTTGAGACCTCCCAAAATACCCCAAAATTTGTACTAGCTGACCAAATCAAGGAGATAGTCATTCAACCAACCAACCTAGTCTTCGAGGAAGAGAACATTCCTTTTGACATTATGGCTAATAATCACCATAATGACCTCCTCAATGGGAGAGGAAACCACATGGATATGGTGATATTCTGAGAAGACCAATAGCATGAACCTTTACCTACCCTATTACTCTCAACAAAGATGACGATGCACCAATGAAAAAAATATCACCATCCATTTTACTGACTTTCAAGGGACTTTCCTCTGAAGATCCTCACCAATTCCTCTTTGAGTTCAAATTCTTATGTCAGACATATGACTACAAAAATGATAACCAGAAACTTAAACTCTTTCCCTCCACTTTGAGAGACGTTGCAATGCATTGGTTCACGGGATTAGTTTCTGGGTCAATAACTACATAGGATGAAATGGAAACCATCTTTTTAGACAAATACCAAAGTTATTGCAGAGTTAGTAATAGGAAAGAGGAATTATTCAAACTAAGGCAAAAAGAAGATGAGAGCATGGAAGATTACCTTGATAGGTTTATCTTTCTAACCAAATGATGTGGTGAAGAAGCCATAAGTCTGGAAATTCTAAAGACTATATTTCTCAAGGGACTTGATGAAGATGCTAGGAGAAGCTTAGATTTAATGGGAAAGGGAGATGTGTCCCAACTTGAACTTGGTGATATCTCTAAGTTATGCCAAAAAATTTCTCGTACTTGAGGAGGTATCTGAAAATCTATCCTTGTAAGGAGTTCAAATGAAATAGGTAAACTGTGAGAGGTAATAGCAAATCTAAAGATTGATATTCTTGTTCAGTTGAATACTACTTTAGATGGAATATATGGCAAAAGACATAATCCTGTTACTTTATCTATCTATTGCCCTAGGTGTCAGAATAAGCATCTGTTATGAGAATGCCCTTTGGATAAGGGTGACAATTGCCAGATTTGTGAAAAGAGTCATGCGACTAGTCAATGTGAGATCCTGAATGCAATCAAGAATTCTAAAAAATGATCATCTCACACTAAGGAGGAAATCAATTTTATGGGTCTGAGACCTAGAGGAAATTTATCCTATGGTCAAAACTCCAACCCTACATGGCAACCTCAAAACACTTGGAACAATACACAATGGATAGCTCCTTGGCCTTCAGCACCACCGGGTTGGGGATCTTACCCACCTTGGGGACCACTGGAATGGATGAACCTGGCTTGGGGAAATCCCCAATGGCTAAATCAACAATGGTATCCTCACAATCAACCTCCACAATGGACCCAACCAATAAATCAATTCTATAATGGTCCAGGACAAATGCCAAATCCATAACAAAACCTTCTTATGGCTCCTCAGAACCCTCAGCAGAATGAACAAGTTAATCAACCAGCATTACTGGCACAACCTGTTCCTAATCCCAAGAATACATGTCAAAATGCCCCAGTATATGTTGCTGATCAGGATAACATGGTAGGGGTCAATGTCATCTATTGTGGAAACCTTCAATTGAGATTAGGAAAAACACTTAATCAACCTACCATTGTTGAAGTCATAGAAGACCCAAACGAGGAACTTAACATAGAACTAGAGACTCTTCTTGTACCTACAGAGCTCGACCCTAGTAAAAATTAGGAGGAATTATCCCCAACACAATTTTGAATAACTTCACCACCTACCATAGAACCATCTCAAGAAGAAGTTGTCAAGCAACCATCAACTACTCCAAAAAAAGATCCTATACTAAGAAAGAAAACCCAGGCACCTTTTCCAGAACGTCTCAAAGCAAATGTTCCTAGGAACCCACTAGAAGTGTTATTGTCTAATGAAACTTCTTTTATTGCAAGAAATTAAATGACTCCATATTGAGATTCCCTTGTTATAGGCAATTAAAGAAATTCTTGAACTGAACCAACTAGTTAAATAGTTGTGCATTAAAACACCAGGAAGGAAACTAAAATAGATTAATACGATGTACATCAATAGATATCTACCTAACCTTCTAGCTGGGAAAACCTTAACCCCAAAATATGGCAACCCAGGTAGTCCACTTATAACAATAACAATTAATGAGGTAGCAATACCTAATGCATTGGTGGACTTGGGAGTAGCCATTAATGTTATGACAGTGGATGTTATGGAAAAACTTGGATTCACTGATTTACATGCCACAACTACCATATTACAAATGGAAAATTAGTCTATAGCCATCCCTAAAGGTGTCTTAGAAAATTTCCTTGTCAAGGTTGATGATTGGGAATATCTAGTAGACTTCCAAATCCTCCAGTCCCTCACACCCAACGACAGTTACCCAGTAATACTACGTAGTCCATGGTTAGCTACAGTTGTAGCCAAGATTGACTATAGAGTAGGAAGAATGATCATTTCACATGGTTCTAATAGAAAACATTTAATTCTATATCCCCTCTCTCAGCTTGCAGAACATAACCAAGTTTGGGTTGATGAATCAGACGAATCTGACAAACAAGAGAATCTAGCTTCACTTGCTATGGTAGTTATTAAACAACATGGTGAAGAATTGGAAGATGAATTAGAAAACATCCAAGTCCTTTCCTTAGACTCAATAGATGAAGAGATTTTAGAGGTGGAAGAAATTTTGGGACATCTAATCCACATTGATGACAAAGAACATGATTATACCAACTTCACAACCCTACCTTGTCCCCTGGAGAATATCATTTTGAAAATAGATCACTTCTTCAATGATATTGCCAAACCCCATAGAACTATACCACATAGCAGTCCTCTCAATACTTTAACAAAGGAAGTTCACATTGTCACCTCTAATTACCCTGGGACCAAGACTATCATGTTATTACTAGGAAAGACTTTAAATATCAATAGTCAGTTGAAGGAATCTAATGAGCTCAAATTATTCAATGTTTTGATGAATAGGTCCAAAGCTTTTGCTTGGGATTATACAGACATGAGAGGAATTCACCCAAGTGTTTGTACCCATCACATCTATACTGAAGACATTAGACCAATCCGTCAACCATAGCGAAGACTCAATCCTACTCTCAAAGATATTGTCAAAGCTGAAATTAGAAAACTTTTACAAGTAGGATTTATTTATCCTATCTCAGACAACAAATGGGTTTCACCCTTGGTAGTAGTGCCAAAGAAAAATGGGAAATGGGGTGTGTGTGTTGACTACTAGAACTCAACAAAGCAACCTATAGAGATTATTTCCCACTACCCTTCATAGATCAAGTTTTGGATAATCTAGCAGGAAGGAAGTATTTTCATTTCTAGACGGGTTTAGGGAATATAACCAAATACAAGTGGTACCAGAGGACCAAGACAAAACTACTTTCACCTATCCTTGGGGAACATTCACATATCGGGTTCTTTCCGTTGGACTCCGTAATGCTCCTACCACAATCCAAAGAGCCATTCTGGCTATCTTTCCTGAACTTGTAAATGATTGTGTAGAAGTCTATATGGATGACTTCATAGTCTATGGTTCCACTTTTGATGAAGGCCTCCAAAATTTGGATAGAGTATTGCAACAATGTGAAGATCATCAACTGTCTCTAAGCCATGAGAAGTGTCTAATAATGGTAGAACAAGGTATAGTGTTGGGACATCATATCTCAGCTGAAGGGATAAAAGTTGACCCTAAAAAGATTGAAGTAATAAAACAAATGGAAACTCCAAAGAATCAAACCGATGTTAGAAGTTTCTTAGGACATGCTGGTTATTACTAGAGGTTCATAGAAAACTTCAGTAAGATTGCAGCTCCCATGTTCTCTCTTCTATAGAAAGATATGGATTTTGTCTAGACAAAAGAATGTGAAATATCCTTTGACATTATTAAAGGAAATCTTGTCTCAGCTCTAGTCCTATGAGGACCTAACTGGAAACTTCCCTTCCATATTTATGCCAATGCTTCCAATGATGCTATTGGAGGAGTGTTAGGTCAAGAAGATGAGAATGGAGGAAAGTACACTATATATTTCATCAATAAAAACTTGAGCTCCACTGAACGGAATTACACCACCACGGAGAAGCAATAGCTGATGCAATGAACAAATTATGGCATTACATTACAGGATACAAAGTGACTTTGTTCACAGACCATTTAGCTATCAAATACTTGATGAACAAACCCTCAGTGAATGGGAGAATAATCAGATGCTTATTACTTCTCCAAGAATTCAATGTGACCATAATAGATAAGCCTGGGAAATTCAACATAGTTGCAGATTTTCTATTCCAGATAAACCAAGATAATGGAGATTGTACCCTTGTGTAGGATGAATTTCTTGATGAAAATTTATTCATTGTCTCCATTAAAACACCCTAGTTTGCAGACATTGTTAATTACTTAGCCACCTCTAAGCTTCCCCCAGACTTTACATCAAAACAAAAGAAACCACTCATTTAGGAAAGTACTCACTTCAAATGGATTAATGGCATGTTATTCCGATATGGGCCTGACTTGGTCCTATGACGTTGTGTCAGACCAAATGAAACATATAGCATCCTCAGAGCTTGCTATGACCATCCATCTGGCGGACACTACTCTACCAAGAGGACTTCCCATAAAATCTTAGGTGTGGGGTACTATTGGCCATCTATGCACAAGGATGTGAAGAACTATATTCACTGTTGTGATGAATTCCAGTGAGTGGGAAGACCTACAACATTCAACGAAATGCCTCTGTAGCCATAGGTGGCTTTTCAACCATTTGAAAAGTGGGGATTGGTTTCATTGGTCCTATAGATCATCCTTCGCAAGGAAAAGAATATATTCTGGTCTGTACATACTATCTTACCAAATGGAAAGAATTCCAAGCTTTGAAAGTTGCTAGAGAAGAACAGGTTGTAGACTTTCTGTAAAACAAAATTTTTCTTAGATTTGGAACCCCTAGGTCAATTGTCATAGACCAAGGACCTCCATTTATGTCTAAGGTTTTATTAGCTTTTATTGATCATTTCCAGATAAGCCATAAGAAGTCATCACCCTATCACCCATAAGAAAATGGTCAAGTAGAAGTCACCAATAGGGAGCTCAAAAACATCCTAACAAAAATAGTTTCATCAGGTAGCAAGGACTGGGCCAGAAAATTACCTAAGGCTGTTTGGGCTTACAACACAACTTGGAAATCCACCACTGGTCTTACTCATTACAAATTAGTCTTTGGGAAGAAACCTCTTCTGCCTATTGAATTTGAACTTCAAACTCTTAGAACAACAATGGAGTTAGATTTAGACCTTGATTGAGCTTAGGTAGAGAGAGTCTTGCAACTTAGTGAGCTAGATGAACTCCGCTTAGAAGCTATTCATCAAACTGAGGTAGTTCAACAACAATGAAAGGATTGGCATGATAAACACATCAAGGAAAGAGAATTCCATGAGGGAGATTGGGCATTGTTGTTTGATTCTTGATACAAAGACCAAAAAGGCAAACTCAAAACTCATTGGCTGGGTCCATATGAGATTTCTGAGGTATTCCCAAATGGAGCAGTACAACTCAAACCCATTGATGGTGATTCTTGAACTCTCTTAGTCAATGGACATTGACTCAAGATCTACCATAAAACTATCAACAAAGAGGAGTTTACTCGACTGGTAGAAATGCACGGGGAAACTCAATGTGTTGATTCTGTTTTAGGAGAAACAATATGATAAGTGTTGTTCAATAATAATAATAATAATAATAATAATAATAATAATCATAATAATAATATTTTTGTGTGTATATGCATTTAGGGAACAATTATCCATATATTCATCTTTGTACTTGCCTAAATTTCATCACTGTTTCGCAGGGTTTCATCTCTGAAGAAGTTTTACAAATTCTGGCGTATCTCCTAGTGATGCTCTAGAACTTGTCTGAATAGATCCATACCCTCATCATGTTCTTGCTTTATGGCCACATCTTTCAGTGATTCTCTAGAACTTTGTTCCCACATTCTGGCATCATCTTTTAGTGATGCTTCGGAACTTTATTTTTATATTCCGATTGCATCTTTCAGTGATGCTCTAGAACTTTGTTTCTACATTTTAGTTGCATCTATCAGCGATGCTCTGGAACCTTGTTCCTGCATTCTGGTTGCAACTTGTTGATTTAAGATAGACAACTGAGAGGGGGGGTGAATCAGTTGTCCCAAAACTTTCTTTTTTTTAAACACTTAAATCCTTCTTGTAATTCAATAGTATAATAATAAATCAATCAAGGAAGCACAATGTAATAATTCAAGAGCAGAAACACATTAACACATATGACACCAAGATTTTAATGTGGAAAACCCGGTTAAGGGAAAAACCACGGGGTGACTAACCCAATATTGTATTCTTTGTTAAAATAATAAGAACAACAAATGACACATGCCAATTAGGGCTCACTGCCCAAGCACACTACTCACAAGAGGCCCACTGACTACAGGAGACACACTGTCTACAAAATAATAAATATTACATACTTGAACTAAAGATTAGCATCTTCACCATGCTTGAGTCAGTTCAATTTAAGGCCAACACTTCTACTCTACTTTTCTCTCTTCTCCTCTCTACCACTTCCTCATCTCCACAAATACTTTGAACTGACTTCACAACTCTTATTTATACAAGACATCAACTTTGGGATAATCATCAAAGTCGGCACAATATACACTTTATTTTATTACAGAGTAAATACACAAATACAACTTGTCTTATTACAAAAGACTTCATGTGAATCACCACAGAATTGGCCATACAAAGATGGGACTTCAATCTTCTTTGAGGAACATGCCATACTTCATAGAACATATTCAAGATCATCTGCAAGATGTGCAAACCATCCGGTCGGCCATGATTAGGAAGAACATCATCATCCAGAAGTAAACCTTCAATTACGAGCTCAATCTTCAATGCGGACCACCAACACAAACTGGACACAATCTAGAGGTCCCCACAAGCTTTCCTGAATCACCAAGACCATCCACACCACTTCTGCTTACTGAAATCATTCACATCTTCATCCGGAACCTCAAGAACACATCCTGTCATCACTATTGTTTGTAATTTTTCCTGAATCGGTAGAGGGTTTGCCAGTTCCAATGCACAGGTAGATTCAGCCAATAGATATGGGAGGTTGCATTAGCTACCTCCCCTTCACTTCTAATTTTGCCACACCAAGGGGTGTATCCCTATTAGCTAAAGATTTGACACTTTGACTCACCCAATGATAGAAAGATTTAGCTTTTCAGAACAGGCAGAATACTCTCATGTGTGGACCAAGATTTGTGTGATAAATCACAAGGTTGACAATGTTCTTGGACATATTTCTCTAGTCAGGTATGAGAGTATGTAGGGATTCTTAATCCTACTCGTACAACTAACAGGTTGGGATAATGGAATGACTGGTTTGATGGATTGGATGCAAGACAGGGGTCTTAGATCATAACTACTTCACAAGAAGCATACCGGTGCCTATCTCAGGGCAAGGAGTCACATAGACGTATACATGAGAGTGGCTTGCAACTGGCATTCAAATTTCAAGGGGTTAGATTGATGCTTGCCTTACAAACATCACCCAAGAATGGGTATTTAACTATCTCTACTTATGGATATCCCAGCTGACATACAATCTTCTCCACACTTTAACCTAAAACAATTTAATCCACTCCTTGAATGGAAGTTGTAGATTAAGCATGTGGTACAGCAAGGCTATACACTAGAATCTGAGAAACCCTTAGCAATCAAATTCAAAAGAAGAAAATGCATACAACAAATGGAGATAGATAGATAAACACATGTAATAATGCATTTTTCATATAACATTAACACTGAAACTAAACATATGTGCAAGATACAACTTAGATGCAACACATAAACTTCATAGAGATAAAACAGACAAGAAATACTCTGTATTTTGTTATTTACACAAAAATGCCCAAATCTTCAACAACCAACAAAGAGTAATATAGTTTAGCTTTTATAGCAAAACTGTAAACTCGGTAGAATTAATTACAAGGCAAATCAAAAATCTGTCAGGTACAATGCATGAGAAATGGTGCAAAATAGTTAATGCCACAGAGAGATAAAGAGGAGGGGGCAGGTATGTTCGGGATCTGCACTGCCGCTCAAGGATTTTCCTCATCAATCGGGTGGTTGACCTATCAACTCCATCGATCATCCTCTGCAAACCACCATTATTGCTTCAGCTACCCATAGGCCCCTTTGAAATGTAGCAGCGGATGCATCTACTATTTTTCCCACTCAAAAATAGCCACACATGCTCAAGAAAAATCCTTCGTTGTAGGATCAAAACAAGACCGTTGATCATCCTCTCGTCGTTGCGATCAACAGCACCCAAAAAATGTTGAAAAGTCATCAGCCAGTGAAATCGTGCCACGTAGGCACCTCATGTTTCTATTGCTGGCTTTTCTCCCTTCGATTTTGCCTTTTTCACCCTTATATATGCATGCTCAAATGCATATACAATCGCTTACCTTTGCCTTTCAAAAACCCTTTGTATATACAAGAGCAAATGCATATACAACTATTCATCATACAAGGCAGACCCCAAACTATTATAGAGCAAATTGGAATTCTAATCGGGTCTGGCTTGCATGTCTATTTTGCACCTATCGCTTTGTACATGCAAAAGCATATACAAGCCTTTGTATACAAGCTGGACCTCAAATTTTATAGAACAATTTGAGAATTGGCTCAAATCCGGCTTATATCCCTTTCATTGCACACCGGCTTGTATATTGGCATATATAAGCACCTTATACAACCTACGGACCTCAAATATTTATTCACTATATTTCACTCCTCCATCGCGTCCGGGTTCTATGTCACCTCTTTGTATATCGGGTTGTATGTTGCATATACAAACCCAACATACATGCAAACTGCGGATCCCGCCACATCATAAGGCAAATTTGAAACATCCTAGAATCTGGCTTCCATCTCATGAATGTATATTTTGTTTGTATGTCGAAAATACAAAGGCAAACATATAAACCTCCCTAACATACAAATAGGGAATCTTACTGGAATATTTGATATGCATATTCCCCTTGTATGTTGAATATCTACAACTCCACTTGCATATACTTGTGGGCCCCACCAATCGTATCTTTTTTGCTTTGTATGTTGCGGAACATGAAGATCACTTTGTACATTGCACTATTCACTTTGCATATGAGGGGACCTTGTATATCGGCAATGTATATTTCCTCTGCATACAAACAGTGAATCTTTCCTGGAATATGCCTGCAATGTATCTTTTCTTTGTATCTAACCATTGTATGTCTAAACATACAAATCAAATATACATGCAACCCGATATGCAAGCAGCGAATATTCCCAAGAATCTATGAAAGATTCCCCCTTTGTATATGCACATTCTAAATCCCGATATGCATCTAAAAATACATATAACTCATTTTTTCACCACTTTTTGGAGGCCGATAGAAATTTTGTAAGCCCGCCAATGTATATTTTCAATTGTATATACAAAGATACATGCACTTTAACTCTTTTTTTTTTTTTTGCATTTTTTCAACTGCTGAGGCCGAAAGTGTTGGAATTTTTTGGACTTTTTGGAAGGTGCCTGCATAAAACCTAAACATAAATGATTACCAACAGAGGCTCTGTCTAGGGACCCATGCCTCCTATAGGCATGGTGAGGACCTCAGAATCTTTGGTTTCATAGATTGGGCCTTATCCATTGGGCAACAGAGTCGAACATTGCACCAACCTGCACACAAAACACATTTATTAAAATTTACTTGGTGGCCCAGGGCCACCAAAAAGGAAAAACCGGACTTTTCCTTTATCAAACACTTGATTCTATTTTGATTTCTTCAAATGAAGCCTGAAAGCATTTAACTATTTGCAGCACCCAGCATTGTAATTGGTTGTGCTGTTGCTCATTTCTCTTTCAACAAGTCTACAGCAAAATTCATAAGAATCTACCATTCTCAGTAGTATACTATCATCATCATATGAGTCATTGATGTTGCTTGGAAGAATGACAGACTCACATGAAACAAATGAATCCATATCAAAATTTTGCCCTTCTTCAAAAAATAAAAGCTCCTTTGTATCAAACAATAAATATTCAGGCACAAGCAACATACCATAATCAAATTCATTTTTATAAGTATACAGATATTCATCATCATTGTGCCCAGCAATTTTATCATCAAGGTCCACCTGGAATGTCTCAAAAGAAGGTAGAAATACTTCAGAATGTAGCCCTATACTAAAAGCTTCATAGTTACCCCTGCACCCAGCACTATTCCCAACTGTATGAGCACACATCTACAACTTGTCCATTCACCTCTGAATAGTGACCCTATTTTTCCTCTTCACCAATATCCTAATAATCAAAAGCAATTTTTTCAACCTCTACACTGTGAAGGTGGTCAGAATCTTCAAAGAGACATTGATATTCAGCATCCATATATATTTCATCATCTAAAAGGCTCACATATGCATCTGAATGCTGACAGTCACTAACACATTCACTGTCATCCTTTGAAGTAGCATCCTCTACATTCAGAGTGAAGCTCTGCATATCCACCTCGTACAAACATTCAAGAATATCTGGGATATGCCTATCACGGGAAGACACAACTTCATGTATATCTTTTGTTTGATCAGTTGAAGGACATTTTGTGTCTGCAGACTTCTCTTCTAGAGGTTGATAACAATCTTTGTTTTCATCTTTACAAAATGTGCCTACATCTTCTATAACATTTTCTTCATGCATCACATCATGACTACACACATTATTCTGAAATATATCTCCCTCTACACAGTCATTTATCAATGAACACACTGGAACAACAGAAATATATTCACTTTGATAACTATTTTTACAACTTGCAGCCATGAAACCTACTGGCATTCCATATTTCTCATTGTTTTCAACATCCATAGCAAATTGGTAGGCCTAGTGAAGTGTGACTAGTTCTTTATCTCTCAATAAATAACTCACTTCTTCATCAAATGCAGCCAAATAAATTGCTAAGCATAATGCATTATTAGGTCTCATATATTTAGGGATCTGCTTGAGCAACTTAATAAACCTAAGATTAAAGGCTAGAACCAGTTCCTCATCTTCCTTTTAAATATTCATGAAATATATGATCAATGAGGCCACATCAAACCTTTCACGAAACTATTCAAGGAATGCAATTTCTAACTCTACCCATGAAGAAACTGAATACACAGGTAGGTCTAAAAACCAAACCCTGGCATCATCTTCTAATGACTGAATAAAGAGTCTCATTACTACATCTTCATCCTCTATCTCATAGTCTTCTATTAAATTACAAAATTTTTGCAGATGTTTGTTTGCAGACTTAGAATTTAGTCCACTGTATTTTGGCAAACATTTTCTAATTTTATTCAGAATAGCATTTGGGTAACCATATATCCCTGTAAAATCTAGGGATTTATATCTTTCAATAAAAAAAGGTCTCCTTTGAGAACACAACCAGGTATGTTGTTCTAAACTCATCATTTTTGAAAAGTTGAAATACCTAGAAATATGTTTCAACTTTGATAGGTTCAATCAACAGAGTTGCCACCTCTCACAGAGAGGACAATATATCAACAAGGCACTTTTATTTTCTAGGTTCACCATGCCAGCAGAGCACCACATGGTCATTTTTTGGGATCTTACTGCAACAACTTTGCTAGAAATTGGGTCTTCCAGCCTTCAAAACAATTGACTCTTCATCTCTCCCCAACGGAGTCACCAATTCTGTTGGTAATTTTTCCTAAATCGGCAGAGGGTTTGCCAGTTCCAATGCATAGGCAAATTTGGTCAACAGATAAGGGAGGTTGCATGAGCTACCACCCCTTCACTTCTAGTTCTACTGCATCAAGGGGGGTATCCCTATTAGCTAAAGATTTGACACTTTGACTCACCCAATGACAAAAAGATTTAGCTTTTCAGAACAGGCAGAATACTCTCATGTGGACCAAGATTTGTGCGATAAATTACAAGGTTGGAAACATTCTTGGACATATTTGTCTAGTCAGGTATGCGAGTATGCAGGGGTTCCTAATCCTACTCCTACAACTAACGGGTTGGGATAATGGAATGACTAGTTTGATGGATTGGATGCAAGACAGGGGTCTTGGATCATAACTACTTCACAAGAAGCATACCAGTGCCTATCTTAGGGCAAGGAGTCACACAGATGTATACATGAGAGTGTCTTGCAATTGGCATTCAAATTTCAAGGGGTTAGATTGATGCTTGCCTTACAAACATCACCCAAGAATGGGTATTTAATTGTCTTTGCTTATGGATATCCCAGCTGACATACAATCTTCTCCACACTTTAACCTAAAACAATTTAATCCACTCCTTGAATGGAAGTTGCAGATTAAGCATGTGGTCTAGCAAGGCTATACCCTAAAATCTGAGAAACCCTTAGATTCAAAAGAAGAAAATGCATACAACAAATGGAGAGAGATAGATAAACACATGCAATAATGCATTTTTCATATAACATTAACACTAAAATTGAACATATGTGCAAGATACAACTTAGATGCAACACATAAACTCCACAGAGATAAAACAAACAGGAAATGCTCTGTATTTCATTATTTACACAAAAATGCCCAAATCTTCAACAACCAACAAAGAGTAATAAAATTTAGCTTTTATACCCAAATTGTAAACTCAGCAGAATTAATTACAAGGCAAATAAAAAATCTACCAGGTACAATGCATGAGAAATGGCACTCAAAATAGTTAATGCCATAGAGAGACAAAGAGGAGGGGGTAGGTATGTTCGGGATCTGCACTGCCGCTCAAGGATTTTCTTCACCAATCAGGTGGTTGACCTGTCAACTCCATTGATCATCCTCTGCAAACTGCCATTATTACTTCAACTACTCACATGCCCCTTTGAAATGTAGCAGCAGATGCATCTACTATTTTTCCCGCTCAAAAATGGCCACACATGCTCAAGAAAAATCCTTTGCTGCAGGTTCAAAACAAGACCATCAATCATCCTCCCGTTGCTGCGATCAACGGCACCCAAAAAAAGTTGGAAAGTCATCAGCCAGTGAAATCATGCCACATAGGCACCTCATGTTTCTATCGTTCACTTTTCTCTGTTTGATTTTTCCTTTTTCGCCCTTGTATATGCATGCTCAAATGCATATACAATCGCTTACCTTTGCCTTTCAAAAACCCTTTGTATATGCAAGAGCAAATGCATATACAACTGTTCATCATATAAGGCAAACCCCAAATTGTTATAGAGCAAATTGGAATTCTAATCGGGTCCAGCTTGCATGTCCATTTTGCTCCCATCGCTTTGTACATGCAAAAGCATATACAAGCACTTTGTATACAAACCGGACCTCAAATTTTATAGAACAATTTGAGAATCGGCTCAAATATGGCTTGTATCCCTTTCATTGCACACCGGCTTATATATTGGCATATACAAGCGCCTTATACAACATACGAACATCAAATATTTATTCAATGTATTTCACTTCTCCATCGCTTCTGGGTTGTATGTCACCTCTTTGTATATCAGGTTGTATGTTGCATATACAAATTGAACATACATGCAAATTGCGGATCCTGCCACATCATAAGGCAAATTTGAAACATCCTGGAATCCTGCTTGCATCTCATGAATGTATATTTTGTTTGTATGTCAAAAATATAAAGACAAACATACAAACCTCCGTAACATACAAACAGGGAATCTTACTGGAATATTTGATATGCATATTCCCCTTGTATGTTGAATATCTACAACTCCACTTACATATACCTGCAAGCCCCACCAATTGTATTTTTTTTGCTTTGTATTTTGCGGAACATACAAGATCACTTTGTACATTGCACTGTTCACTTTGCATATGAGGCAAACCCTTGTATATCAGCAATGTATATTTCCTCTGCATACAAACAATGAATCTTTCCTGGAATATGCCTGCAATGTATCTTTTCTTTGTATCTAACTATTATATGTCTAAACATACAAATCAAATATACATGCAACCCGATATGCAAGAAGTGAATATTCTCAGGAATGTGTGAAAGATTCCCCCTTTGTATATGCACATTCCAAAGCCTGATATGCATCTAAAAATGCATATAACTCATTTTTTCACCACTTTTTGGAGGCCGATAGAAATTTTGCAAGCCTGTAAATGTATATTTTCAATTGTGTATACAAACCTCTTTGTATATACAAAGATACATGCAATTTAACTCTTTTTTTTTTGCATTTTTTCAACTGCAGAGGCCAAAAGTGTTGGAATTTTTTGGACTTTTTGGAAGGTACCTGTATAAAACCCTAAACATAAATGATTACCAACATAGGCTCCATCTGGGGACGCATGCCTCCTGTAGGCATGGAGAGGACCTCGGAATATCTAGTTTTGCATATTGGGCCTTATCCATTGGGCAACTAAGTCAAACATTGCACCAACCTGCACATAAAACACATTTATTAAAATTTACTTGGTGGCCCAAGGCCACCAAAAAGGAAAAACCAAAATTTTCCTTTATCAAACACTTGATTCTGTTTTGATTTCTTCAAAAGAAGCTTGAAAGGATTTAACTATTTGCAGCACCCAGCATTGCAATTGGTTGTGTTGCTGCTCATTTCTCTTTCAACAAGTTTACAACAAAATTCATAAGAATCTACCATTCTCAGCAGTAGACTATCATCATCATATGAGTCATTGATGTTGCTTGGAAGAATGACAGACTCACATGAAACAAATGAATCCATATTAGAATTTTTCCCTTCTTCAAAAAATAAAAGCTCCTCTATATCAAACAAACAATATTCGGGCACAAGCAACATACCATAATCAAATTCATTTTTATAAGTATACAGATATTCATCATCATTATACTCAGCAATTTTATCATCAAGGTCCACTTGGAATATCTCAAAAGAAGGCAGAAATACTTTAGAATGCAGCCCTATACTGAAAGCTTCATAGCTACCCCTGCACCTAGCACTATTTCCAACTGTATGAGCACACACATCTGCAACTTGTCCATTCACCTCTAAATAGTGACCCTGTTTTTCCTCTTCAGTAATGCCCTGATAATCAAAAACAAAATTTTCAACCTCTGCACTATGAAGGTGGTCAGAATCTTCAAAGATATATTGATATTCAGCATCCATATATATTTCATCATCTGAAAGGCTCACATATGCATTTGAATGCTGACAGTCACTAACACATTCACTGTCATCCTTTGAAGTAGCATCCTCTACATTTAGAGTGAAGCTCTGCATATCCACCTCATACAAACATTCAAGAATATCTGGGATATGCCTATCACTACAAGACACAACTTCATGTATATCTTTTGTTTGATCAGTTGAAGGACATTTTGTGTCTACAGGCTTCTCTTCTAGAGGTTGATAACAGTCTTTGTTTTCATCATTACAAAATGTGCCTACATCTTCTATAACATTTTCTTCATACATCACATCATGACTACACACATTATTTTGAAATATATTTCCCTCTACACTGTCATTTATGCGTGAACACATTGGAACAACAGAAATATATTCACTTTAATAACTATTTTTACAAATTGCAGCCATGAAACCTACCGGCATTCTATATTTCTCATTATTTTCAATATCCATAGCAAATTGGTAGGCCTAGTGATGTGTGACTAGTTCTTTATCTCTCAATAAATAACTCACTTCTTCATCAAATGCAGCCAAATAAATTGCTAAGCATAATGCATTATTAGGTCTCATATATTCAGGGATCTGCTTGAGCAACTTAATAAACCTAAGATTAAAGGTTGGAACTAGTTCCTCATCTTCCTTTTGAATATTCATGAAATATATGATCAATGAGGCCACATCAAACCTTTCACGAAACTATTCAAGGAATGCAATTTCTAACTCTACCCATGAAGAAACTGAACACACAGGTAGGTCTAAAAACCAAACCCTAGCTTCATCTTCTAATGATTGAACAAAGAGTCTCATTACTACATCTTTATCCTCTACCTCATAGTCTTCTATTAAATTACAAAATTTTTGCAGATGTTTGTTTGCAGACTTAGAATTTAGTCCACTGTATTTTGGCAAACATTTTCTAATTTTATTTGGAATAGCATTTGGGTAACCATATATCCCTGTGAAATCTAGGGCTTTATATCTTTCAATAAAAAAAGGTCTCCTTTGAGAACACAACTAGATATGCTATTCTAAACTCATCATTTTTGAAAAGATGAAATCCCTAGAAATATGTTGTAGCTTTGATAGGCTCAATCAACAGAGTCACCACCTCTCACAAAGAGGACAATATATCAACAAGGAACTTGTATTTTCTGGATTTACAATGCCACCAGAGCACCACATGGTCATTTTTTGGGATCTTGTTGCAACAACTTTACAGGAAACTGGGTCTTCCAGCCTTCAAAACAATTGACTCTTCATCTCTCCCCAGCGGAGTCACCAATTCAATTGGTAATTTTTCCCAAATCGGTAGAGGGTTTGCTAGTTCCAATGTATAGGCAGATTCAGCCAATAGATACGGGAGGTTGCATGAGCTACCTCCCCTTCACTTCTGGTTCTACTGCACCAAGGGGGGTATCTCTATTAGCTAAAGATTTGACACTTTGACTCACCCAATGATAAAAAGATTTAGTTTTTTAGAATAGGCAGAATACTCTCATGTGTGGACCAAGATTTGTGCAATAAATCACAAGGTTAGCAAGGTTCTTGGACATATTTGTCTGGTCAGGTATGAGAGTATGCAGGGGTTCCTAATCCTACTCCTACAACTATCAAGTTGGGATAATGGAATGACTGGTTTAATGGATTGGATGCAAGACAGGGGTCTTGGATCATAACTACTTCACAAGAAGCATACTGGTGTCTATCTCAAGGCAAGGAGTCACATAGACGTATAAATGAGAGTGGCTTGCAACTGGCATTCAAATTTCAAGGGGTTAGATTGATGCTTGCCTTACAAACATCACCCAAGAATGGGTATTTAACTGTCTCTGCTTATGGATATCCCAGCTGACATACAATCTTCTCCACACTTTAACCTAAAACAATTTAATCCACTCCTTGAATGGAAGTTGCAGATTAAGCATGTGGTACAGCAAGGCTATACCTTAGAATCTAAAAAACCCTTAGCAATCAGATTCAAAATAAGAAAATGCATACAACAAATGGAGACAGACAGATAAACACATGCAATAATGCATTTTTCATATAACATTAACACTGAAACTAAACATATGTGCAAGATACAACTCAGATGCAACACATAAACTCAATAGAGATAAAACAGACAGGAAATGCTTTGTATTTCGTTATTTACACAAAAATACCCAAATCTTCAACAACCAACAAAGAGTAATACAGTTTAGCTTTTATACCAAAACTGTAAACTCAATAGAATTAATTACAAGGCAAATCAAAAATCTGCTACGTATAATGCATGAGAAATGGCACTCAAAACAGTTAATGCCATAGAGAGACAAAGAGGAGGGGGTAGGTATGTTTGGGATCTACACTGCCGCTCAAGGATTTTCTTCATCAATCGGGTGGTTGACCTGTCAACTCCATCGATCATCCTCTGAAAACTGCCATTATTGCTTCAGCTACCCATAGGCCCCTTTGAAATGTCACAGCGGATGCATCTACTATTTTTCCCTCTCTAAAACGGCTGCACACACTCAGGAAAAATCCTTCGCTGCAAGTTCAAAACAAGACCATCGATCATCCTCCCATCGCTGGGATCAACAGTACCCAAAAAATGTTGAAAAGTCGTCGGCCAGTGAAATCATGCCACGTAGGCACCTCATGTTTCTATCACTGGCTTTTCTCCCTTCGATTTTGCCTTTTTTGCCCTTGTATATGCATGCTCAAATGCATATACAATCACTTACCTTTGCCTTTCAAAAACCCTTTGTATATGCAAGAGCAAATGCATATACAACTGTTCATCATACAAGGCGGACCCCAAACTATTATAAAGAAAATTGGAATTCTAATCGGGTTCAACTTGCATGTCCATTTTGCACCTATCGCTTTGTACATGCAAAAGCATATACAAGCACTTTGTATACAAGCTGAACCTCAAATTTTATAGAACAATTTGAGAATCGACTCAAATCTGGCTTGTATCCCTTTCATTGCACACCTGCTTGTATATTGGCATATACAAGCACCTTATACAACCTACGAACCCCAAATGTTTATTCACTGTATTTCACTCCTCCATCGCGTCTGGGTTGTATGTCACCTCTTTGTATATCAGGTTGTATGTTGCATATACAAACCCAACATACATGTAAACTGTAGATCCCACCACATCATAAGGCAAATTTGAAACATCCTAGAATCCGGCTTGCATCTCATGAATGTATATTTTGTTTGTATGTTGAAAATACAAAGGCAAACATATAAACCTCCCTAACATACAAGCAAAGAATCTTACTAGAATATTTGATATGCATATTCCCCTTGTATGTTGAATATCTACAACTCCACTTGCATATACCCGCGGGCCCCACCAATTGTATCTTTTTTGCTTTGTATGTTGCAAAACATACAAGATCACTTTGTACATTGCACTGTTCACTTTGCATATGAGCCAGACCCTTGTATATCGGCAATGTATATTTCCTCTACATACAAACAACAAATCTTTCCTGGAATATGTCTGCAATGTATCTTTTCTTTGTATCTAACTGTTGTATGTCTAAACATACAAATCAAATATACATGCAACCCGATATGCAAGCAGCGAATATTCCCAAGAATCTGTGAAAGATTCCCCCTTTGTATATGCACATTCCAAAGCTCGATATGCATCTAAAAATGCATATAACTCATTTTTTCACCACTTTTTGGAGGCCAATAGAAATTTTGCAAGCCCGCCAATGTATATTTTCAATTTTATGTACAAACCTCTTTGTATATACAAAGATACATGCACTTTAACTCTGTTTTCTTTTTACACTTTTTCAAATGCAGAGGCTAAGAGTGTTGGAATTTTTTGAACTTTTTGGAAGGTGCCTGCATAAAACCCTAAACATAAATGATTAGCAACAATTGTCACAGTAGAATAAATTCTTGCGGACCTCGAGACCACGAACCAATTGAGTTGTCAATTAACATTGGCTTCTTAAACACTCCACCAAATCTGCAGAACAAGATATTGCATTTTCAGACAAGAACTTCTCCTCATTGACCAACATAGATCCCCCTATCAATAACAACCATTCACATGTCTTCTCTTCCTTTATTGCTCCCCCTTTGATCAGCAACCACTTTTGTTTTTCACATGTCTTCTCTCCCCCTTTGACATCAATGGAAAAGGGCACATACTTGCATCAATTAGAATCATACAGACTACTCCCCTTGAGTAGCAGCTTCCTATCATCAATCCAAATCACAAGATATGACTATGAGATCCACCGGACTGATGCACATCATTGCACCTTAATTCAGAACCAGAGGGGTAATAACCCCTAACTTCTCCCTAAGATACTCAAAAGAGTCTTTAGGTAGAGGTTTAGTAAAGATGTCTGCAATCTGATCCTTAGAGGGCACAAACTCCAATCTGACTTCATTCTTATTCACCTACTCTCTCAAAAAGTGAAACTTGATGGATATATATTTTGTCTTTGAATGCAACACTAGATTTTTTGATATATTTATTGCACTTGAGTTATCACAGAAGATTGTGATAGGTTCCTCATACTCCACTCTGATGTCTCTTAGCATTTGCTTCATCCACAATACTTGGGTGCAACTACCTACTACTACAATATATTCTACTTCTGCAGTGGATAGAGATATTGCCTCGTGTTTCTTGCTCAGCTAAGAAACCAATCTTTTCCCCAAAAAGAATGCACAACCACTTGTACTCTTTTGGTCATCCACACTAATCTGCATCTGTATATGCATGAAGAGAGAAATCATGATCCCTAGGATACCATAAACCATACTCAACTGTTCCTTTTAGATATTTGAGAATCCTCTTGATTGCCATGACATGAGATTCTCTAGGATCAGCTTGAAATATGGCAATAAGGCCAACAACATTCATAATGTTAGGTCTAGTTTGAGTAAAATACAGTAGTCCTCCAATCATTGACCTATACTTTTTCTAATTAGCCTTAGGAGAGTCATCATCTTTACTTAGTTTACATCCAGTTTCCATGGGAGTATTCATTGGTTTTGAGTCTTCCATCCCAAATTTCTTCAACAATTCTTTCACATACTTGGTCTGAGAAATGAAGATTCCTTTCTTTGTTTGGGTGATTTGCAAACCCAAGAAGAAATTCATTTCCCTGAACATAGACATCTCAAATTCACTTTTCATTTGATTTGCAAAAGTCTTGCACATACTATCTCTTTCTCCAAATATGATATCATCAACAAACACTTCAACAATTAAGATATTTTCATGATCAATTTTGAAGTACAAGTTACTGTTAGCAGTACATTGTTGAAACCAATCTTCAAAAGATGTTTATCTAGTCTTTCATACCAGGCTCTTGGGGCTTGTTTGAGTCCATACAGAGCTTTCTTCAACTTGCAGACCATATCACCCTGATTAGATAATTAAAATCCATCTGGTTGCTCAATGTATACTTCTTCTTCCAATTCACCATTCAGGAAGGCAGACTTGACATCCATCTGATATACTTTGAAATCTTTGAAGGCAACAAAGGCAAGAAATAATCTGACTGCTTCAATCCTTACCACCAGAGCAAAAGTTTCTTCAAAATCAACTCCTTCAACTAGAGAATAACACTTGCAGACTAATCTAGCTTTGTTTCTGACTACTTCACCATCTTCATTCAGTTTTTTCCGAAAGACTGATTTGGTTCCAATCACATTTTTGTTTCTAGGACTGGGAACAAGATCCCAAATGTGATTTTTCTCAATCTACATCAACTCTTCCTCCATTGCTTTAGTCTAGATTTCATCATTACATGTCTCATTTACTATTTTTGGTTCAATCTTTGAGATCAAATAATACTTTTTTGAGTCTTGAGCAATCTTTTTTCTTGTTTGAACACCTTTTCTTTTAACACCTATGATCTGGTCTTCAGAATGATTCAGTCTTACATACCTGAGAGTTTTGGGAACTTCTTGCACTTCTATTTCTTGGATAGGATCATTCAAACTTATCTCTTCTTCTTGAATTTCAGGATTCTTCAGATTAGTCTAGATCTAAATTTCAGAAGGGGCTTGAACCAAAACATCATTCTAATCATCTTCTTCATATTCATAAAACCTTGGGGGTTTTTCAATGCCTTCATCAACCTTCACATTTGTACTTTCTATAATATTTCTCAATCTCTTGTTATAACACCGGTATGCTTTGCTTTGAGTAGAGTAACCCAAGAATATTCCTTCATCAATTCTTGCATCAAATTTGCCAAGGTCTTCATCTCTTTTAATGTAACATTTTCTACCAAAGACTCTAAAATACTTCACAGTAGGAGTGATGCCAAACCAGAGTTCATAAGGAGTCTTACCAGTATTGCTTCTAAGTTGTACTCAATTAAGATTATAGACAGTAGTGCTTACAACTTCTCTCCAGTAGATCTGAGGAACATTTGCTTCCATCATCATGGTTCTAAATGCTACCTGGATGGTCTGGTTCTTTCTCTCCACTACTCCTTTCTGCTATGGGGTGCTTGGAGTAGATAACTATCTTTTTATCCCATGTTTCTCACAGAATTCTATGAACTCTCTGGATGTGAATTCTCCACCTCTATCAGACCTAAGACACTTTATGTTTAATCTGGTTTCATTTTCTACTATAGCCTTGAATATTTTGAATTTATCAAGAGCTTCAAATTTCTCTTTTAGGAAAGTCACCCACATCATCTAGGAATGATCATCAATTAGTAACATGAAATATCTATCACCTTGTAAACTCCTGATTCTTGCCAGTCCACATAGATCAGTATGTACTAAGTCCAACAATCTGGTAGAAGATTGTTCCTTACTTTTGAATGTGACTCTGCTCTGCTTACCCAACTGACATTCTTTTCACAAACTGTTAGTAGGTTTCATCAATCTTGGAAGATCTCTTACAACCTAAGTGTTGCTTATCTTGATGATATTATCAAAATTCACATGACACATTCTCCTATGCCACAAGCAACTCTGGTCAATTTGAACAAATAAACAACTTTTGCTAGTACCAACCAAGTGGAAGATGTAACCTTTTGTTTGGGCACCGGATACAACTTCTGTTCTAGAACTTTCAAAGATCTTACATTTTCTATTTTTGAATCGGAGATCATAGCCTTTATCCACCAACTACCCAACACTAAGAAGATTGTGCTTTAGACCTTCAACATATAGTAAATCATTGGTTTTGTTCTTTCCATCAAAGAAATAGTTCCTCTTCCTCTGATTCTTCCATTAAAATATTCACCAAATTTTACAACTCCTTCATATCTTTCCAAATCTATGAAATTATTTTTGTCACCAGTCATATGGTGGGAGCATCCACTATCAATGACCCAATCATCCTTTTCTTCAACTTGGGCAGCCAAAGCTCTTTCTACCATTTTATGATTGGCATATTCAGAGGGCATTAGATCTTCTTCCTTGATGGCAATAAACACCCAGTAACTTCCAGATTTGTTTCATGTCTCTGATTCATCATCTATTACTCCTTCATCATCATCATCTTTATGAACATAGTAACATTTCTTTTGAAATCTTGATCTATTTGGATTTGTCCTTGAAAATCTTATTAGACACCTTGAGGCAAAATGACTAATCTTGTTGCAGTTGAAACATTTGAAGGGCAATTTTTCTTCATATTTACTAGATCCTCTTGGTAGTCTTTTTGCAATAAGGGCTTCAAGTTGAGCAGCTTCTGCTTCATCTTCTTCTAGGTATTTTCTTTCTTTTTCATACCATGATAGTTTTTTTGAGTTCTCTCTTGAATCATACCTTTGTTTGCCTTTTATAGAGGCACTAACTTTGAATACAGATTCAGTCTTAGGGGGTGCATCTCCAAACTCAGCCAATTCAAATGCAGCTAATTTTCCAACCAATTGATCTCTTGTGATATTTGATAAGAATCTAAATTCTTCAATAGCAGCAACCTTGTGTTTGTAAGTAGGAGGTAGGGATCTGAGAACTTTGGCAACAATTTCATCTTCATCTAAGATTCCACTTGCACACCTAATGCCACAAACAAGCTCATTTACTTTTGGCATAAATGTAGTGATATTCTCATCTTCATTCATCTTCAGGTTTTCAAATTTTCCTTTCAGACTCTGTAGCTTGGCACACTTAACATATTTGTCTCCTTCATGCAGAAGTTCCAGTTTTTCCCAAATCTCATATGTAGTTTTTAAATCTATAACATTTGTCAGCCCTGAATCAAATAAGGCACTTAGTAAAGCTTCTTTAGCCCAAAGATTGTCTTCAGCATCTTTGATTTCATCTACAGTTGTTGGGTCATTCTTTGGAGGAACATACTTCTTTGAAGTTATGGTCTAATATTGCATTCCCATACATTGCAAGTGACATTCCATGCAGCTTTTCCAAAGAGTGTAATTAGTTCCATCAAACCTCAGACTATCCTTCTTGTAAGAAGACATCCTAGATCTCCTCAAGTAGTTAAGCTTTTTTAGAGGAACTTAGCTCTGATACCAATTGTTGATTTAAGACAGACAACTGAGAGGGGGGGTGGAATCAGTTGTCCCAAAACTTTCTTTTCTTTAAACACTTAAATCCTTCTTGTAATTCAACAATATAATAATAAATCAATCATGGAAGCACAATGCAATAATTCAAGAGCAGAAACACATTAACACATATGACACCAAGATTTTAGCTTGGAAAACCCAGTTAAGGGAAAAACCACAGGATGACTAACCCAAGATTGTATTCTCTGATAAAAGAATAAGAAGAAAAAATGGCACATGCCAATTAGGGCTCACCACCTGAGCACACTGCTCACAAGAGGCCCACTACCTACAGGAGACACACTATCTACAGAATAATAAATATTACATACTTGAACTAAGGATTAGCATCTTCACCATGCTTGAGTCAGTTCCATTTAAGCCCAACATTTTTTCTCTAATTTTCACTCTTCTCCTCTCTACCACTTCCTCATCTCCATAGATACTTTGAAGTAACTTCACAACTCTTATTTATACAAGACATTGACTTTGGGATAATCATCAAAGTCGGCACAATATACACTTTATTTTATTACAGAGCAAATACACAAATACAACTTGTCTTATTACAAAAGAATTCATGTGAATCACCACACAATCAACCACACATATCTAGGACTTCAATCTTCTTTGAGGAATATGCCATACTTCACAAAACATCTGCTAGATGTGCAAACCATCCAGTCAGCCATGATTAGGAAGAACATCATCTGGAAGTAAACCTTCAATTATGAGATTAATCTTCAATACGGACCACCAACATGAACTGGACACAATCTAGAGACCTCCACAATCTTTTCTGAATCACTAAGAACATGCACACCACTTCTGCTTACTGAAATCATTCACATCTTCATCTAGAACCTCAAGAACACATTCTGTCATCACTGTCACATTAGAATAAATGCTTGCGGACCTCCAGACCATGAACAAATTGAGTTGTCAATTCACATTGGCTTCCTAAACACTCCACCAAATCCACAAAACAAGATATTGCATTTCTGGATCTCACCGGACCTATTTGTGTCACTCTGTCACCTCTGAACACCTACTAGAACCAGTTTCACTCATATGGCCATAACTTCTCCAAATCTTCATGCGGACCTCTCAAATCTTGACTGGATCATCTTTAGACACATATCTACAAACCCTTTGATGTACATCCTCTGATCTTCATCTTAGTTGGGGTCTTCACTTCATAGAGCTTCAATGTCTTCATTATTCTTCTTTGTTTCTGATAGGACTAATTTTCTCAATATACTCATCACACAGCTCATCCAATCCTTGACATCAATGCAACAGGAGTATGTTGACATCAATGACAACACCAGTTAGGCCCATACTTGCAACACATCTTTCAGTGATGCTCCTGATCTTTGTTCTGGCATTCTAGCTGCATCTTTCAGTGATGCTCTAGTACTTTGTTCATACATTCCAGCTACATCTTTCAATGATGCTCCAGCACTTTGTTCCTACATTCTAGCTACATCTTTCAGCGATGATCTGGAACTTTGTTCCTACATTCTGGCTACATCTTTCAGCGATGCTCTGGAACTTTGTTCCTGCATTCTGGCTACATCTTTCAGCGATGCTCTGAAACTTTGTTCTTGCATTTCGGTTGCATCTTTTAGCGATGCTCCAAAACTTTGTTCCTCCATTCTGGTTGCATCTTTCAACAATTCTCTAGAACTTCGTTCCTTCAGCCCAACTACATCTTGCAATGATTCTCTAGAATTTTGTTCATATCTTGCATATCTATTCCTTTGATATCTTCCTCCACCATTGTGAACTTGTGATTTCCTTATGTGAAAATGTTCCTACATTCTTAAAGCACACTGTTGTCACCCCTACAATCCACCACAACAAGCCATCATGAGTTTGTCATTCCCTACTATAATAAATAGTGTTATTATGGCAACTTGTCGTCATAATAAATTCAGACACCCCATTATCATATCATAATAAATTCATTCCATCCAAATCAAATGGTACCACCACCTAGGATGCTATTATGTCAACAAAAACAAGTGACTTTCAAATTAATAATGGAACGGAAGGTATGTACATTTATTATTTTAAATAGATAATTTATTGTGAATAAATTTAGATAAATTGCCATGAAACCTTTTTCTTTTCCAAATTTGGCAAATGTGTGAACTATTTCTTCACTAGAGAAGGTGATGGCTCATTCATTCTATCCCTTGCAATGTCATAATTAACTGTTGAGAATCCAAGTACCCTAAATCAATTCTTATCTTATCAACATTGCCAAAGTACAAGTGGCCTCAAAACTTGAATTTTCTTTAATTTAACTATCAATTTTTTGAGTCGTTTTATCACTTTGGGTGCCACGATAATTTAGTAGTCATTGAGATATTACCAGTAAGAAATAGAATGGGAGGAGCCAAATACAAGTCTGAGCCATCTTCACTAGATAAATTGCTAGAATTAGGAAATATTTCAGAGGGTAGGATGGATGGAATTTATAATGAAATTTGAGGGACACCATGCGCAACTGGTAAAGGAATTTGTTGAGAACTTTGAAGATGGCTAGTCAATTGTGAATGGGAAGAAATTCAAGTTTAGTCCATAAATGATGTAGAGTAGGGAATACTGTCACTAATCAAAGGACTGTTATCTTGATTGGAGCAGCATGATTTTGGCTACCTACTTACTCCCGTGATCATTTCTAGGCTTGGAAAGTAATTCAACATAAGATGAGTGCGTGGGAAATTAACCAACACCTTTAGAACAAATATAAATTTTCTTCAAAATGATTGATTTATATCTAACCAAGGCAGATCAAGAAGACCCAAGAGACCAACTAGAAGACTGTCCTAATGTGACTATTTTGTTTCCCTAAGTATCATGGCTGCCAAGAGTGAACAATGCAACAAAATGAAGAGTAGATGTTTTAACAAAAAGTTTGACCCTCAATTACACCTAGGCCAACTCAATATGATGAATAGACACCTATGGAATTCACCAAGGAACTTGGTAACACAATTTTTATATTGTTCTTCACAATTGGCATCTTTGGCTTGTAGCCCTTATGAAGAGGTTTTTAGAGCATAAATTGTAGGGGACAAATCAAACCATGAAATAATATTGTTTTTAGATACCCATTTTGATGATTCATGAAATATCCAACATGTAATGGAGGTTCCTTTACAACACAAGCCCCAAAATAGGGTTGTCCCCTACTGCAACATGCCTAATTAGGCCTCTTCCACACACTACAATGACTCTAAACTTGTTCTCAGCCTTTGCACTCTTCTCTAATGGATTAATCATTCTAGGAAAGATGTGTCTATACATATTTTGGGCCTCTTGGGTCAATCCAAGCTATTGTCCCACTTAAACCCTCCTTCTCCAAGCTTACAAGTGCCCAATACATGGAGATATTGGGCCTAGATTGCATCAATGAACTCACTCCAACCATGCCCTACTTCTGCAACACAAGAGTCAGTTGAACCCATCCTAATAAGAGTTAATCCATCCATTTTTGGGCTTTGGTAGAGGTGGAATGGATTAGATACCCATTGATTCTTCAAATCCCTCTAAAACCCTCAAAAACCCTAGCTAAAAGAGCAAAATCAGAAAACCGTTTATAAGATCCTTCTACAGTAATGAAAATTAGCCTAACTAGACTTAAATGAAAGTTAACTCAGTACATTACTACACCAATTACATTTGGATCCATGACAGCACTGTATGACTGTATGGGAAGTGAATAAACAACAAAAAAATAGAAAAAATGTAGCAACAACAAAACGTTTAAAAAAATGTCTCAACCCAAATATCAAGACTACCTATTAGACTCATATGGAAGGTTACTCCATATTCTTTCAATTTCTATGCATTTGAGCACATGACTGTGTCGTACGGTTTAGTACCAGGCATAACAACAGTGAGAAAATAGTCCAAAATAATTGCAAAAAACTGTGAACTTTTCTATTATTCTCCTAAAAAAAATGCATGATCTGTTCATTTGACCACACTATTCATATTTCAATGCATTACCCCATTACAAAGATAGAAACCATGATTTACATCCACTTCCATCATGGAAAAGCCATGCAAAAAAGAAAATAAAATTGTTGTCCCAAAAATAGTAGTCCCACTACATATGTGGGCTTGGGGAAAATAACTTAAAATCATAAATTATGACCCCCACTACAAGTTATGCCATGAAAATGGATTTATTATATTAATTTTAAACCCAAAACCCCATGTCTCTATTAATGAGACCATTACAACCCAAAATTATGACTAGGAACAAGTAATTTGACTAAGTCATTCTATGGTGTCCTACACCATACACCCCAGGAGAAAGGATTTCAGTCACCTCCTAAAATTAGATGAGTCATAGTAGTGCCATGTTTATCAATGTCCTCAGCTTTCATCCAAGTGACATCTTCATGAGGAAGACCTTGCCACTTCACCAAGTACTCATTATAGACCTTATGTCTTGTCCTCTTGACTTCTTTGGTATCTAGAATGGCTTCAAGTTTCACTGGTGTAGCAAGAGGAAGATCTTGAATCCAATCAGCATCACCACTTTCATGAACACCTATACCTACATCCAAAGATCCCTTGAAAGGATATAAGTTAGCTATATTAAAGATAGGTGAGATAGCAACTCTAGGAGGGAGTTCTATCTCATATGCATTCTCACCAAACTTGTGGACCACCTTACATGGCCCAATCTTCTTCATTAGCAACTTAGTATTCTATCTCATATGCATTCTCACCAAACTTGTGGACCACCTTACATGGCCCAATCTTCTTCATTAGCAGCTTAGTATATCTACCCTTAGGTAACCTCTTTTTCCTGAGATGAGCAAGTACTAAATCTCCCTCTTTCAGCTGAACATTTCTCCTCTTCAAATCTACATGCTTCTTGTAGTTTTTAACACTCTTCTTGAGTTGTTCTCTAACTTGATCATGAATGTCTTTCATGGCCATAGCAAACTTTTCTCCTTTAGCACTTCTCTTCTCTACTCCTCTTAAATCTCTTAACTCAAAGATACCTCTTGGATTCAAACCATATACTACTTCAAAAGGGCTCTGACCTATGCTCATGTTAATGGAGTCATTGTAAGCATACTTTGCCTATGGGATGACAAGATCCCATTTCTGTCCATGTTCCTTTGTAAGACATCTAAGTAGATTCCCTGATGATCTATTCACTAATTTAGTCTGCCCATCTATTTGTGGATGATAGGCATAGCTGGAAGTTAGATTTGTGCCTAGTTTCTTCCACAAGGTCCTCCAAAAATGACCTATAAACTTGGAATCTCTATCTGAGACAATGGTGAGGGGCATCCCATGAATTCTAACAATCTCCTTGAAGAAAAAACTTGCAATGTTGGATGCATCATTAGTGCATTTGCAAGGAATGAAATGTGCCATCTTGCTAAATCTGTCCACAACTACAAAAACACTATCAACTCCCCTTGGAGTTTTGGGTAGGCCTAAAACAAAATCCATGCTAAGATGCTCCCAAGGTCTGCTAGGAATTGGAAGAGGCTGATATAAGCTTGCATTGGAACTAGAGCCCTTGGCTCTCTGACAAATTCCATAAGACTCAACAAATTTTTTGATGTTAGTATGCATCTTAGGCCAAAAATAAAACCTTCTTACCTGATCAAGTGTTTTGTCTATGCCAAAGTGTCCTCCAAGACTTCCATAGTGCTTCTCCCTGATGAGAATTGTCCTCATAGAACATCTAGGGATGCATAACTAAGCTCCCTTGAATAACAGTCCCTCTTATAGCAAAAAATCAGAAAATTCTTCATGAAAAGTACCTTGGTATTGGTGGCAAATGGAGTAGGCATCCTTGAAATCTGGATCAGCATACATGTCCTTTAGTGGTTCCAAACCAACACTCTGAAGTTGTATTTTATGTACTAGGACTAATCTTCTATTCAGTGCATCAGCTACCTTGTTTGCTTGGCCCTTCTTATGTTTGACTATGAAGGTATAACTCTGTAAATACTCCACACACTTGATATGCCTTTGACTTAACTTGTCTTGGTTGTTCAAGAAACTTAGTGCGTGATTGTCTGTGTAGACTACAAACTCTTTGGGTAAGAGGTAATGTCTCCATTTCCTCAGGGACTATACTAATGCATAAAGTTCTAAATCATATGAAGAGTACCTCCTCTTAGCCTCAATGAGCTTTTCCCTAAAGAAAGCTATTGGCCTGCCTTCTTGGCTCAGGACTGCACCTATGGCTGCTCCACTCGCATCACACTCTACTATAAAGACTTTATCAAAGTCAGGAAAAGCGAGTATGGGATGTTGTGCCACTCTCTTCTTCAGGTATTCAAAACTTTTTACTGCCTCTTCAGTCCATTGAAACTTTCTTTTCTTATCTCCCTTAATGGTGTCAAGAATAGGAGAACAAATATGGCTGAAATTCTTAATAAACTTCCTATAAAAGGTAGCCAAACCATGAAAACTTCTTACCTCTCCTACTGATCTTAGAGCTGGCCAACTGAGTATGGCATCAACCTTTGAAGGGTCCATCTTCAATGTGCCTTTGGAGATCACAAAACCCAAGTATACTAGTTCCTCCTTCATAAATTCACATTTTTTGAGGTTTATCATCAGCTTCTCCTCATGCAAGCTCTGGAAAACCATGTCAAGATGTTGCAAGTGCTCCTCCTTTGTATTACTGAACACAATAATATCATCCAAATAAACAACAACAAACTTTCCAATAAAAGGTTTCAGGACCTTATTCATTAGTCTCATAAATGTGCTAGGAGCATTAGATAAACCAAAGGGCATTACCATCCATTCATATAGTTCTTCATTGGTCTTGAAGGTAGTTTTCCATTCATCTCCTTCCCTTATCCTAATCCGGTGATATCCACTTTTGAGATCAATTTTAGAAAAATAACATGCACCTCCCAAACAATCCATTATGTCCTCTATTCTAGGTATGGGAAATCTATACCTGATTGTGATTTTGTTGATTTCCCCTAAGTCAGTACACATCGTCCACTCTCCACTTTTCTTAGGTGCTAAGACTATAGGAATAGCACATGGACTTAAACTCTCTCTAATGAGTCCTTTATCCAACAATTATTGGATTTGTGTTTTGATTTCTTCATTCTACTGTGGAGTAAGCTTGTATGCAGCCTTGTTAGGTAAACTGGCACTAGGTATCAGGTCTATATGATGGCTGATGTCCCTCATTGGAGACAGTGAACTTGGTAGCTCATCTACAACTATGTCCTTGTATTTGTCTAGCAAATCCTGAACTTCACTAGGTATGTCTTCTACCTTACTTGTTGTTGCATCAAACTTAGTCTTAGGTCTGATCACTACTCCAAATCCTTGCCCTTCCTCTTTTATTGTTTGTAAAAACTCCTTCTCTCCTACCATCATGATGCTAGACCCAATCTGCTTATCAGACTCTTCTTCAGGAAGAGGTGTTAATTCAAATGAGACTCCATCCTTTTCTATCATATAAGTGTTCTTCTAACCATCATGTTTTCTCTTTCTATCATGTTGCCAGGGTCTTCCTAGCAATATGTGACAAACATCCATTGGGATGATGTCACAAAGTATCTTATCCTTGTAACCACCAATGTTGAACTCCACCCATGCCTATTTATTTACTAATACTTGTTGCCCCTTATTCAACCATGACAGATTGTAAGGTGTGGAGTGAGGAATCTTCTTCAAATGCATCTTCTCTACCATTTCCAAAGAAACTAGTTTATTAGTGGATCCTAAGTCAATAACTACCTTGCACACTTTGCCATGTGATTTGCATGTTGTTTTGAACAATGACTTCCTTTGTGAAGGCTCCTTAGCTATTGGTACCTTGAAGGGTGTCCTCCTAAACATTAATGCATCACCCCTCTCAAGTGTAGCAAGTTGTAATGGTGAATTAAGACTTTCACTATCTTCTTCATGTACTATTTGAGTCCTTCATTCACCTCCTTGAGAACTTGATGCTTGCTTCTCTAGACATTTGAATGGAGGATGCCCAAACTGATGACAGTTCTAACATTTGCCTGAGAAAGTGTTTGACCCTCTACCTTGGCCACCAAACCTTCCTCTATTGTTTGATCTCCTACCTCTAAAACTACCTCTTTCACTTGACTCACTTCTTGGCTCTTGATTCTCCTTATTGCTACCAATTGATTCTCCTTGCTGTCTCTGGGATTGTCCTCTTACCCAAAGTTCCCTCTTCCTCTAAAACTTCTTCCTCTACCCCTAGTCTATTGCTTTTGTCTCCTTTGGCTAGACTGATTTCATCTTGAATATTGAGCCTAAGCCCATTGATGTACCTAACAATCTTCTCAACTTCATCTTTGGTGTGTCCTATCCTCATGATCAACTTGTGGAATTCTTCAGTATAGGCTATAACATCCATGTCTTTTTGTTTTAAATTCTACAACTTTTTGAAAGTTTGGATTGCATAATTCTTAGGAAGAAATTGATTCTTTACTTTGGACACCATCTAGTCCCATGAACTAATCTTTGCTTTTCCTTGCCTCAATCTCCCTGATTGAACATAGTTCCACCATGTCAATGTTGGCCCCTTCAACTTGGTCTTGGCCAATTTGACCTTCTACACTTCTGGCATCTCCTTGTACTCAAAGTAGTTATCCAAGGCATCAATCCAATCTAGTACTTCCTCAGTGTTCATATTTCCTTCATACATGGGCAACTCCATTTTTACATCAGTTCCCTCTCCTTTCATAGTCTGCAGCATCTTCATAAACTTTCTATCATATGGATCCATCTCTTCCACATTGGATCCCTCTTGAGGGCCTACATTCTCACCCTCATTCTCTTGGTCACTATCTTCCTCAATGACCCCACCTCTTCGCAGGTTTTCTTCAATGGCTGCAAGTCTAGATAGGACTCCTTCTTAAGATTCCTTCATTATTCTCACTTCTCTAGTGAGGATTGGACTGGCTCTTGGAGGCATTCCGCACTTTCCTTTCTTTTCACTTCAATTTCCTTCTTTCTTCCCAAATAGAATCTGCCCTAGGCTCTGATACCAATTGATGCAGAGCAGGGAATATTGTCACTATTCAAAGGATTGTTAACTTGATTGGAGCAGCATTATTCTAGCTACCTTCTTACTCCCATGATCATTTCAAGGCTTGCAAAGTAATTCAACATAAGATGAGTGCATGGTAAATTGACCAACACCTTCAGAACAAATAGAAATATTCTTCAAAATGATTGATTTATATCTAACCAAGGCAGATCAAGAAGACCCAAGAAACCAACTAGAAGACTGTCTTAATGTGACTATTTTGTTTCCTTAAGTATCATGGCTACCAAGAGTGAACAATGCAACAAAATGAAGAGTAGATGTTTTAACAAAAATTTTGACCCTTAACTACACCTAGGCCAACTCAATATGATGAATAGACACCTATGGAATTCACCAAGGAACTTGGTAACACAATTTTTATATTGTTCTTCACAATTGACATCTTTGGCTTGTAGCCTTATGAAGAGGTTTTCAGAGCATAACTTGCAGAGGACAGATCAAACCCATGAAAGAAGATTGTTTTTAGATTGATGATTCATGACATATCCAACATGCAATGGAGGTTCCTTTACAACACAAGCCCCAAAATAGGGCTGTCCCCTGCAACAACAGGCCTAATTAGGCCTCTTCCACACAATACAATGACTCTAAACTTGTTCTCAGCCTTTGCACTCTATTCTAATGTATTAATAATGCTATTAAAGGTGTGTCTATATAGATTTTGGGCCTCTTCGGTCAATCCAAGCTATTGTCCCACTTGAACCCTCCTTCTCCAAGCTTACAAGTGCCCAATACATGGAGATATTGGGCCTAGATTGTATCAATGAACTCACTCTAGCCATGCCCTACTTCTGTAACACAAGAGTCAGTTGAACCCATCCCAATAAGAGTCAATCCATCCATTTTTGGGCTTTGGTAGAGGTGGAATGGATTAGATACCCATCGATTCTTCAAATCCCTCTAAAACCCTCAAAAACCCTAGCTAAAAGAGCAAAATCAGAAAAACATTTATAAGATCCTTCTATACCAATGAAAATTATCCTAACTAGACTTAAATTAAATCTAACTTAGTACATTACTCCACCCTATGCATTTGGATCCATGACAGCATTGTACGACTATATGGGAAGTGAATAAACAACAAAAAAATAGTAAAAAATGCAACAACAACAAAACGTTTAAAAAAATGGCTCAACCCAAATGTCAAGACTACCTATCAGACTCAAATGGAAAGGTTACTCCATATGCTTTCAATTTCTATGTATTTGAGCACATGACTATGCCGTAGAGTCCAGTACTAGGCATAAAAATAGTGAGAAAATAGTCCAAAATAATTACAGAAAATAGTGAACTTTTCTATTATTCTCCTCAAAAAAATGCATGATCTCTTCATTCAACCACACTATGCATATTTCAATGTGTTACCCCATTAAAAAGATAGAAACCATGATTTACATCCACTTCCATCGTGGAAAAGCCATGCAAAAAGGAAATAAAATTGTTGTCCTAAAAATAGCAATCCCACTACATATGTGGGCTTGGGGAAAATAACTCAAAATCATAAATTATGACCCCCACTACAAGTTATGCCATGAAAATGACTTTATTATATTAATTTTAAACCCAAAACCCCATGTCTCTATTAAAATTATGACTAGGAATAAGTAATTTGACTAAGTCATGCTATGGTGTCCTACACCATCAAATTATCTCTAAATTATCTGGTATTGGAAATGAAGGTGTTAATTTGTCAGAAACCACAAACATTTCCTATCAGAAAATGATACAACTTTTTGCATGGGAAGGGGAACCTCACCCATTACTAGTTGTAAACACCTAGGGGCAAAATAAGGGATTTCACAGAATGTCTATTGCAAAACCATGGTGAATAGCAGTTGCATGGATTATTAAGTACTTCACATGTGGAGGGCAATGCACCACTATAGTTGGTCCCCCCTTTCGACTACTCATTTATCTGCGCAATGGCTTAGAAAACCCAGAATTAAGGGTTAACGTTCCTACCTTCCTCCATGATTCCCTTGTTAGTATGATAGAGTGATTCAAGATAGGGTCTGGGCCTTTGAAACATTATGATCTTGTTCATTTAATTTACAATATCATTTCCATAATAAAAGAAAACCAGATGCAAAATGGTAGAAGTTTCTACAAAAATTTGAGAACCCTGAACCCTCGAGATAATTTGAGGAAGGTGAGTCTTCTGGTATGGCAACCCAAAATGTGAGAGAACTCTCCCCTGTACCTCAAGGTGATAGACAAGCTCCTGGCCGCAAGGTGCTAGAAAATCTAGTAAACTCCTTAGACCTTAAAGAAAGACCTAAACCACATAATGTTCTGGAGACCCCAGAAAAATGAGAAAATGTGGATTTAGTAAATTCAGAGGAGGAATATATTTGGCCCTGTAAAAAGGAGAGAAGACCTAAAATGAAACTGTAAAAACCTCCTCCTCCAAAAAGGAGTAAACGGTTGGCCGCTGAATCTAGTTGTGTTGTAGCCTGTGAATTGCCCCCTATTCCCAAGAAAAAGAGAAGAAAGGTAGTCTTGTGAAAAAGTAACCCAGCTAGATGAGACTGTATCTTAGACATGTGTAAATGTAACTCAAACCTTAGAAAGCAATAAACCTCCTGAATCTATACAAGGAATTGACCCACCTAAGGAGGACTAAAAATAAATAGGAGAAAAAGGACAAGAGGGAACCAATAAACAAATGCCCAATTATGTCCTAATTGAAGAAGAGGAGGGTCATGAATATGAAGCTGTAGAAATAATTCCTTCATCATAGCAGCTAGTAGACATTCATGGAATTGATACAGTGCCTAAGGAGAGACAATTTTCTTCTTTAAATAATGTTGGTGGCATAGGACAAGGTCCATTAGAAGCAATTAATGAAGGACATGTGTCTGGCAGTGAAACATCAATTTTTATTTCCCCCCTTTCTACAGATGCAGAGGATAACAAAAATGACTATATGACACCTAAAATAGAGGAATTAAAAGAAAAAATTATGTAGTTGAAAAATAAAATACAACTGAATGAGGAATAGTTAAATAGACAACAATAGGAGATAGAGAAATAGATAGAGCTTCTGGAATAGAGAGATCAAACCATTTGAGAACCGCGATCCCAGTTGCAACAAGTTGAAGAAAAAGATAAGCATTGCCTAACTAGTCTATCTGAAAAAGATAGACAAATTAAGAATATAACCTTCATTTTGGAACATTTCCTGAAAACATTTGTAGAGGAGCAGGAAAAACAAAAATTAGAGATAAATAAAACTGTGAGTAGAATTATTGAATTGGAACAAGATTTACAGAAGGTCAATATTAGGCCAACTATGGAATCAAAGGAGATTCAAACTGAGCTAGCGAAGATGGAATAGTTTCAAATCCACATTCCTCCCATGTTGACCAAGTGGATGGAGCAATGCTATTTCCTAAGACAATCTGGGGCTGAAAATGCTAGACTTAAGAAAGAAATGGTATTGTTAAAGGAATCTTATGATAGATTGTATCAGGCTAAAACGGATGCATGTAAAATTGGAGAACTATTACTGGCATGTAGGAAACCATCTAGATTGTATTCCATGTTCCTTAATGAGAAAATATTAAGATGGAACCTCTTCAGAATCTCTTGCAATTTGCCACATGACCCAGATGACTAGTAGTTCCTAGAAGCATTTAAAGAAGCATCTCCTATGCAGAAAAAATTGTTATGTGAGTTTTTCATTCATAATCTATTTCTTGAAAAACATAATGATTTCTTCATCAATATGTTTGTGGGGGGAGTTCAATTAAGGGCATTTATGTCAAACATGCAAAATCAAATTCAGTGGTAGGGCAGAACTAGGGAATATCTTCATGCAGAGAGGACTGTGGGATTACAAATGAGATACCCTAATCAGAAGCCTTTTGCTTTCAAAGACCAGTTCCAAAGAAGTAAGAGTTATGAACATATGAAAGAGAAAATAATGAAAGTATTAGGATCTAATTTGAAGACTTCAAGATTAATGGACCACCATTGATTGACAGAGCTTGGAGTGCCAATGAAGAAATATATACCCCTCTGCCTATGTATTTGAAAAGGAGAGAAATGATTTCCCCTACCAACCTTAGATAGTCATACAAAAGAGATGAGCCATTGACAAAGATTCTACAACAGCTAAAAACTAAGTGGATAGGGATGAGCTACAGGCCTCCACTACTTTTATAGCCACCCCCTACATTCTTAGTGGTTATAGAACAAGATCCTAGAGACTTATATACCTGGAAGATGAGAATCAAATTACATAAAGGTTTTCTGAAGGTCCCTGACCATATTGATGAGGAGGCAGATGAAATATATGATCTAAGTTCAAAGTTTGATGAATTAAACAAGAAAAGAGAGGTAGAAAGACAAAGGATTCATCAGAGAGTAGGAGGACCTACTCAAGGTTAGGAAGGGGAGGATGATGAGGTATAGAAAACCTCATTTCTTTGATGAAACAAATAACCCTTTTTGCATTGCCCAATCCCCTAGCCTTGCCAATTTGTTTGTTTTTATAAGAAATATTTATCTATTTTTAATAAAATGTTGTACAAATCTTTATTTCCTAAATTTGATGGAAATTAGCTTTTAAATGTTTATATAATGGCATGTAGAGTTGGGTAATTGTGCAAGGTTAATGCGTGGCCTGCAAGAGAAGTTGACTTCATGCAGCTGAGGTCAAGTGCACCAGAAGTTGAGGGCGCTACAAATTTTAGGTGTGCATTGATTGAAAACTCTTTTTAGTTCTATTATTCATGTTGGTTATCCAGGACATTATGTCTCCACTTAGATCCTTTTATATGTTTTAAAAGACATCAGTAGTTAAAGATTCTATTTTTCTATTATAAGACTTTTTCAAATGCCATTTTACCACCATCTGAAATTTAGGAGTTTCAATATATTTCAGTTTTAGTTGGTTTCTCAAAACATGGATATATATATATATCATACTACCGATGATGAGAATCAATCTTTGATTTTTTGAAAATAATCAGAGCTATGTACTGTAAGTTTTCCATGAATGCAAATAGTGTTATTCTAATTAATTTAGATCTAAATAGAGTTACCATGTTGTTGTGGAAATGATTGAATGTGACCTGAGTTAGAGATGAATTTCTCCCAAGAGTTGGCCCCTCAAAGGATTGTAGAGTAGATAAGCATTTCTATTTCTATGGATGTTTCATTTCAGCTAAAGTTACTTTATGTTTAGTTTTTTGTTGTGAACTTGCAAGGTGTGTTGTTTAAAGCAGTAGTTCTAGACCTCTATTTGTTTAAATGTTTCTGGAGCATCTACTTTAGTTTAAACTATTGCTTACTGATAGTTGAAAATTAGAATGTTTTGTGTAGTACAGAATTTGTCACTGTTCAAGATCAGAGTAAAGTTGCATTTATGAATTTCTAGTATAGAGTTTATATGATTTCTAACTTATAGTGTTTATATGCATTTGAGTATAGAGTTCAAATGCTTTCTGTAGTAGGATATAACTACTTTTTAGTTTCATATGCTGTTTAAATCTTTTAAAGGAACTAGAAAATTGTTTCTAAATGAGATATCCAAACTCCCTATTGCATACAACCTCAGACACTACCCTGGTTGATAAACTGATATTTTTCAACTAAAGTGTTAGGACCTCATGACAGCCTGTCAGCCACCCCTTGGCAGTGAGTCGATCTTGGCAATGAGTCCTAACATTTGCAGTGAGCATTTTGGGCAGTAAGCCTCTAATTTTTGGTATTGCTATAAATTATTTATTTTTGTGGGCTAACACCCACCATGGTTTTTTCCTTTTAGATTTTTCCACATAAAAGTTTTGGTGTCTCATGTGTTATTTTGTTGAGCTTCCTATGTCATGCTTTCATGATTAATCTTAATAACAGTGATTAAGAACTTGGTTTTTTTATATTCATAAGTGGTTAAAGTTTTGTGACAACTGATTCACCACCCCTCTTAGTTGTCCTGTGCATTTCAACACTCAAGTCTCCATACATTTGAAATTGGGTATTGGGAATTCCTTTTACCCCACTAATGGATAAATAAATTCCACCCTAATACTAGGATGTTTGCATCTTTGCAACCATAATACGTATCAACTAGCCCTTCATTTGATTTAGGGCCATGAACCTTCATCTTCTGAGTAGAAGAACTAGGGAGTTGAACTAGAAGGTCTTCATGCAAGGCTTGACTTTCACAAGTGGAGGAGACTTGGGCTCGTGGGGGAGCTATTTACAGATTGAATTTGAGAAACTAGGGTTACCTTTACTATTTTAGGGTTTTTTCTTTCCCAAAATTTAGACGACAATTTGAACAAAGACTAGGGTAATTGAACAAATGGTGATAACCTAGACTCAAAACAACTTCTCAAAAAGCAATAGCAAAGTGTAAAAACCTCACAAGACCAACCAAATGTAGAAGATACAATGTATAGACCACTTACTAGATTGTTGCTTAATAGACTTTGAATGGATGCTGAGAGGCTTTGAACGACTGCTAATTTCCTTATCTTGATACTCCAAATGTCTGAATGAAACCATAGGACAATTGAATTGAGACTATTATAGAAGGAATCATTAATTTCAGGGTTGAGAGCCATCTCGTTCGCCATTACTCCTAGCTTATGCAAACTAGATTTTGCAATCACTTGTTCTTTGTAATTTTGAATGTGAGTCATTAATCATGAAACAATAGAGTAGATCAGATGACGCTAATTTGTCAAAAAGATTTGACAATATTTGACCTACCTCACAAGGACTTCTAGACCAATTAGAATTCTCCACCTCACTTACGTTCATGATTCGTCAAAAAGTTGTGTTGTCAAAAGCTGACTAACTCAGTTCCATGTGGTAGCTTTCCGCAGTTTTGCACTTCAGAAAAGTATACTATTTTAATGCTCTATGGAATGGTGGAAAGATATAAGACATTCCACATAGCATTCACTTTGTGACACTCAGGCTTATGACATGTCAATTTGTGCTAGGTGTCACTCTTATGCACTTTCACAGGTAGCTAGTGGGTCCTTCAAAAGTATTTTGGGGAATGGCGGTAAGTTTGTAAACTCGACACATAGATTTTAGGGGACCCACTAATGGGCCATGTTGTACAACTAGATTAGGACCTGACACTTGTCCATGATCTTCCGTGATTCTATGGTCAACCTTATGCTCTATGAAAATTTCTCTACGAAATGGAAGAACAAACTAGAACATGTCACGTAGCTCTTCTCAATGCTCATGGATTGAAGCGGGGAGAAAGAAAACACATGCATTTAACACAAAATTTATTCTACTAGGAAAAGAGTGGGCCATGAATTTCATTAAGAGGTTGATTTAAAACCAAGGCACATTGGTAACAATCAAAGCACAGGCAATAAGTGGTGGTGAATAGGGATGGGGTCGGTAAAGAATGACGCTTGATACATCAATTTGCAACTCATCGGACCTCTTATAGGATACAAACTATCAACTCAAAGTTAGAACATAAAGCCAGTTTGACACTTGTATAAGACTTTAGTGTTTAGGGTTTTAGACCTTAGGGCAAGAAAATTTTCAATACTTTGAACATAAAACCCTAGCAAAGGATTCTCAGATGAAACATAGAATAGGGCAAGACATAGGAACTAGGAAAATTTTGCAAAGTTCTACCAGTTGGCTCTAGTTGGGGATGTTCATTCAATCAAAACAAAGTGAGATCATAGAAGACGTCCAGAGAAGTAGATTACATAACACAACAAAAAACAAACCGAGAACAAAATTAAAGTAGGGAACCTAGCTAAATAGAATACAACATGTATGGAATAAAGCCATACCTATGCAAAGTATGGCTTCAAGAACTGTCCATGCATTAGCAGTTCAAGAAGTTCTCCAATTAGATTTTGTAGGAAATATGAGTCTTATCCATGTGTATTGTTGATCAGATATGATCCAAGACAAAGGGCATCAAATTTACTATGTTTTCCCTTCTCTTGACCCCTGGCATTCCATAATAATACCATATCTCCAACCTAAAACTTTATTTCAAAGGCTTTTTTATCATGTAGATGCTTGAGTTGCTATTGTATTTTGATGTTTCTCTATTATGTCAACCTCTATGTGTCATCCAGTTGGGTTACTTTAGAATCCTACTATTCATTGCATCTGAAAGGTCATCATCATGTTCCTGGATAAATTTGTATACTGGTAGCAGGTTAATGATAGGCATCCTTACATCTAAGCCATATACCAAATCAAATGGGGACTACCCAATTGCCTTTTTTATAGTCACCCTATCATCCCATACAACAAGTTTCAATTTAGAGTCCCAAGACCTTTTGTTTTTCTCAATTATTCTTTTGACAATCTTCATCCGGCTTTTGTTACTTGATTCAACCTGTCCATTTCCCTAAGGGTGATATGGAGAAGAGTAAGAAATTGATATCCCATATTAGTTACATAAAGTTGTAAATTCTTTTGACCTAAAACATATTGCATTGTATGAAATTATCTTTCTTGGCACTCCAAATCTTGTCAAAACATTGTTCATTAAGAAGTCAATCACAACCTTATTTGTTGCCCTTTTGGTGTGAATGGCTTCAACCCATTTAGTAAAATAACTAGTGGAGACTAAGATCTAACTATGTCCTCCACTTGATTTTCCATTTTTTTCTCCTATGAATTCTATTCCCCATTGTTGAAAAGGAGCCTCAACCGTCATTGGTCTGAGAGACAAACTTCCAAGAAATCTCAATTTTCTTAAAAATCTCTAACAATCATCACAACTTTGGACCAATTTGTGAGCATCTTTGAAAATAGTGGGCCACTAATATCCAACTCATACGAATTTATGAGTTGTCATTTTATCCATGTAATGGCCTCCGCATATACCATGGTGCATATCTTTTAATATCTCTGATGCATGTTTGTTACTTACACATTTGAGTAAAATGCCTTCCATATTTCTCCACTAAAGCTATTTGTCAATAGTTACATACTTTATAACTTGCATCTTTAGTGTCCTCTTCTGATTTTCTGACATACCTTCAGGGCAAGACATCTTTTGTAAGTAATAAACAACATCCTTATACCACTTTGACTTTTTCATATCACAATCAACAATTGTTTCCTCAATTTCAACATTATCTATTTGATTAGCCTCCAAATTTGATTCATCCATCAACTTAGCTAATCCTTGTCCCCTCACTAACTTAGTGATCTAGATATCAATATTAAACTCTTGGATCCTATTGATCCATCTGCACCTTCTCCTAGTCAATTCTTTTTGAGTGAAGATATATTTTATAGCAGATATAGGGAAATAAGGAACAACTGTAGCCCCTACTAAATAAGGCCTAAAATTCTTAATACATTTGACCAATGCATAAGCTTGTTTCTCATTTATGTCATATTTCAGCTCAGCGGCTTAGAGAGCCTTTCTAAAAAATGCAATCAGTTGTTCGTATCCTTCTTCATTTTTCTGTAATATGACAATTGCTATAGTATGAAATGAAGTGAAAGAAAACAATTGAAACAATTTAGAAAAATTAGGAGATTTTAACACAAGGGCTTCCTTTATAGCTTCTTTAATATTTTTGAATGCCTTTACTAGCTCATCATTCCATGTAACATCCTCCCCCTTTTTCAACATTTGGGAGATTAGCCTGGTAGTCTCTACAAAATTAGTGACAAATCTTCTCAAGAAGTTTAGTTGCCCGAAGAAAGAGTGAATCCCCTTAATACTCTTAGGTATTATGATTCTCTCAATAGTAGCCACTCTCTCAGGGTCAATCTTGATTCCTTCTTTAGACACAATATGGACTAAAATTCTCCCTTCTATTACCCCAAATACACATTTCTTAGGGTTCAGAGATATGCTAAATTTCATACATCTTTCAAAAATCTATTCCAAATGGGAATAATGATCCTACTCCTTTTTTGAGTAGGAAGTCAAATCATCCTGATAAACCACCATTATTAAATTTATAAGGTTAGAAAATGCTACATCCATAGCCCACTGAAATGTGGTTCTTGCATTTGTCAATCCAAAAGTCATTTTGATGTACACATAAGTGCCCCATGGAGTGGTAAATGTAGTTTTATACTACTTAGATTCTTTGACCATGACTTGGTTATATCTTGAGAAGCCATCTATCATTGATAGGAGCTCACATCAAGTTACCCTCTGCAACATAGCTTCCATATTGGGCAAAGGATAATTGTCCTTCAATGATGCCATATTCAAGTTCCTAAAATAAACACAAGTCTAATATCTCCATTCTTGAACTTCTAATAGGAACTAAGTTTGAAAGCCAAGTTGAATGTCTAATAGGCTTGATTATTCTTCCCTCACTTAACCTATCTAATTCTAGTTACATATTTGGCCTTAGGGTGGGGTTTATAGGTCTTTGTTTCTGCCTGAAAGGTTTTGCATCTAGTCTTAATGGGATCTCATGTTGAAATAAATCTTCTCTATATGCTTGATGATCCTCAGAAGACCATGCAAAAACTTTTTTTATATTTCCTAAGCAAAGAAATCAACATTGCCTTGATCTTGGGGTTTAGGTGCTTACCTACATAAACAAGATTGGGTTGTGCTTATGTTCCCACATTCACTTATTCAAGATCATTCTGGTGTATTGGTGTTGACCTTGTAATTTGCTTGTCATTTGTATCAAATACCCTTTCAAAGGCAACTAGTCCCCTAGGAATCTTATTTGTTTTTAGATAGATAATCTTAGTTCCAAAAATAGTCTCCTTTCCATCTACCTTTTCCATAAATTCTTGGAAATAAATCTCCTATGCCTAGTATTCATCCATATAGTTCATGAATTTATATAAGTCTTGATCATTATTGAATACCTACTAGTGGCAGATGTCATTTGGGACAAAAGGTCTTGTTAATATTTCCACCTTTGAAATCCCTACCAAGGTTATATCTTCATATTTGACTGCAATATTAGCTAGGAAATTAGTCATTACATTTTTACTTCACTCTATCCAATAATTAGAGAACACATTGAACTCTTCTATTGCATCTCATGCAACATTTTTGTACTGCCTGAGTCTTTTCTTTTTGGAAGCATATTTGGATCTGATCTGGGAAACTACTAATTTAGAATCCCATAAGACCTTAATCATTTTGACTCCATGTTTGATAGCCATCTTTAGACCTAGAAGCAAAGCTTCATATTCAGTAACATTATTCATACACTCAAATCCCCATTTAAAATATGACCTGAATGTCTTTTCATAAGGGGATATGAGCACAATTCTTGCTCTAGAGCCTTCTTTGGAACAAGCTCCATCAAACTACATAAACCACAAGCCATCATCATCTAGGGATGATTTAGGACCTTGATCTAACTAATTTCCCTAATCAATCTCATTCTACTCAAATTTGAAGTTATCCATATCAACATCAAGAAAATATACTTGATCACCTTCTTTAGTAATGCCATCTATTATTTGGGGGCATTTCTTTTCTTTGTCTAGTCTCACTTCTGTGTCATCCATGGGAATCATGGCATAAGATGAATCCATTTGGATACTACCACCCATTGTAGAGGCCCATTTTCTAGATCATAACATTGCATACATAGGAGGGATGTCTACTACAGTGATACTCATCTTGTATTCCTTGAGTGGATAAGATTCAAGTCTAAAACTTATTTCCTTGATAATTCCAATGATAGAAACCTCCCTGGAATCCATAGCAAAGCACTTCCCATAGGATTTAGTAACTTGTAGGCCTAATATCTCTATTACTCCAAGTGGCATTATATTGGCAGAGGCACCTAAATCGATCATGCAATTTTTTACACATCTTCCCTTTATCATTAAGGTGACAAAGAAAGGATCTACCTGAGTCAAGCTCTTCTTTAGAGTGGCTCCCAAATATATTTCTAGTATTTTGGAACTCCATTTTTTACTATGTTTAGATAGTATTTTTTCTCCTTCAGAGGACTTACCACAATTATTTATTTCCCCAAGCATATTTGGGACTACATTTATTGTGGCCATAGCTCTATCTTTGTGTTGTGGTATCCTCATCATTTCCAATAGGGGAACTATTATCCTAATATGACTGAATACATGGTCCATGTCTAATGGAATATATTTTCAACTAAACTAGTATGGGTTGCATCAATATTCACAACAATAATATGAGATGCATTGCCTTTGTCAGTTTTGTCTTCTACAGGGATTTTCTTAACATGATCCTTCTAAGTTAGTATTCTAGCCTTAGGTAGTGGATTATGATGTGGGTTATGTTTCCCCACTATCTCCTTGGACTTGTTCTGTAGAGCCCCATCTCTCTTAGGATTGGATGTATTTAATTTTTCTTTAATGAAAATGATTCCTACATTTCCCATAGTGCTACTTTCTCCCTAAGTTTTCATGCTCCTCAAGTTGTAATCACTCTTAACTTGAGAAATCTTAGATGCAGTTAGGGTTTTTATTTCTTCATCAGAAGGTCTTCTTAGTCAGATAGTAGGCTCTTCTCTATTTAACTAGAGAACATACTGTTCTCATTATTTTCTTGGGGAAATTATTGTTCAGATGAGATATTCAATTCTTCCCCTTCTGTTAGGATCTTGTCTTTTGAATTATCATCACTAGAAGTAATATAATCTTCCACAATACATTCATGGTCAAAAACCATAATTATATTGTGGCTTTCATAATCTCCCCTTTTATTGTACTCATCATTGGGGTATGCATTGTCGACAATGCTAAAACACAAGAAGCAAATGAATGAGGTTCTTCACACATTGAACACCAAATATTTTCATCCACAATGTGCACTCCCTTCCTCAAAGGATTAGGAGTTTCTTTAGATAAGTTTCCCCTATTATTAGGGGGAATTGGCTTTCCATTTTCCCAATTAGTATTATAAGATTGATCTGACAACCTTGGCATTTTTTCTTGTCTAACAAATGGAGGTGTTGTTATATGGAGCCTAATCAGACTCACTTTTATCAATGCGGTTTCCCCCCAAATTATTTAATGGGCTTTGGGGGTAGCACCCCCAAGATAGGTCAAGGGTTAGGGTTAGGGTTTCCATTATTAAAAAACCCTATTTTGTAACCAACATAAGTCTTGATAAAAATTACTAAGGGTTATGGTTTCTGTGGATATTGTATTGTAGCATTTGTAGCGGTATTGAGTTGCAAGGATTGATGGTTGTAATCAGTTTGATTTGCTAGATAATAATATTGGACTCTCTATTGGTGGATGTAGCCCATGTTTGGGTGAACCACATTAAAAATTATCTCTCGCTGTTATTATTTTTGTGTATTTTTCATTCCTTTCTTTAATATTTATTTGTATTTAATTGATATCTTCCAGATGCAATTCCTAAGAAGTGGTATTAGAATGGGTTGTGTTCGATTATCATCTACATGAAGGTCTCACGGTTTAATGGGAGTCTCATGGTTAAGTGAGAGCAATGGTGGATGAGGGTAAATTGAAGGTAGATAAATTTAATAGCTAGAACTATCAGTTATGGAAGATGTAGATGGAGGATTATCTCTATCAGAAGGATTTATGGAGGTTGTTGGAAGGAATAGCTAAGAAACTGGCAGCAATGACTGATAAGGATTGGAATATTTTAAACAAAAAGACATTAGGAACCATTCAGTTATGCTTGGTACCATTTATGGCATTCAATATAATAGAAGTGAAGACAACATATGAACTGATGAAAGCTTTGGCTAAATTGTATGAAAAACCCTCAGCCTCAAATAAGGTATTTCTCATGAAGTGTTTGTTTAATCTAAAAATGATTGAAGGTGGATCTATGATAGATCATTTAAATGAGTTTAATATGATTACTAGTCAGTTAACTTCTGTAAAAGTGAAATTTGATGAAGAGGTGAGGGCTCTCTTGGTTTTATGTTCTTTTCCAGAAAGCTAGAATAGCTTGGTAATGGTTGTAAGTAACTCTGTCTCTAGTTCTAATACTTTAAAATTTGATGACGTTGTTGGTGTTTTCCTTGTTGATAACTGAGAGGGGGGGTGAATCAGTTATCCTAATTATTTCTACTTTCTGAACTTTCTTAATAATTAATGCAACATTAATTCAAATAAGCAAACATAACCATGAAATGGAGATACACATGACACAATTTTTTTGACGTGGAAACCCTGTTAAGGGAAAAACCAAGGGGTGATTAACCCAAGATTGTATTCTCTGTTAGAAGAATGGAAATACAAAATGGCACTTGCCAATTAGGGCTCACTACCCGAGCACACTGCTCACAAGAGGCACACTACCTACAAGAGACACACTGTCTACCATTTATAAAGAGTGTAATACAACACTTGAACTGATAAGGAGCATCAACATATGCTGGAGTTCAGTTCTAGTTAGGCTCTGTATACTGATCTACTACACTTCATCTTTCCTCTTTTGTGCTGCTCTCCTTTCACATACTGGACCTTCCTTTCTACTTTTATTCGGCTCTACTGCTTTTATTTCGCACATCATCAAAAACACAACACACCTCACAACTAAATCCATAATATATATATATATAGCTGTGCATAAGTGATTTCATCACCTTTCTAGTCGGCACCTAGAATAGTCAATATTTTCCACAAATTCTAATCTGTCTGTTGAATCCTTGCTTACCAAGTAATGCGGATCAAGGATATACTCGTAGAAGTCATCAATCATGTCGGCCAATCATAATTTATTCCTTCATAGCCTTTACCATCATTAGTAACACATTTGGAATAATGTCTGATGTTCTGCCAGTCAGTTCTTCCTCTGTCCATACTGCCAATCAGGAACCCAATACTCAAGTATTCATATCTTTTTCCTCATCTATCACCGGAGGCTAAATCCTTGGAATCTATCACTCAAGGTAGTCCTCTTGACTTCCCCAAATCTGCACTTCACCAAGATACTTCCTCTGAGAGATCCGGACCTGACTATCGGCCCTCACCACATGCTCTGTTCTTGTTTACCGGACCACAACATTCTTCACTCTGACTTCCGGTATAGACACACCATGTCCTGTGGATGTGTGAGATGAACTTTGTTGCCATCAATGACAACAATCATGAATCCATATAGTGTCTCTTGCCAACAATCCTTAGTGAGGAAATGCGACAGAAAAGCTCAAGAGGTTCCACATTAGGTAGTGTTTTGAATGCAGAAAGTAGGGGTAGATCAAAGGAGAGAGGAAAAGGTTCTAGAGGTCATGGGAAGTCACAAGGAAAATCAAAGGACAAGAAGTCCTAATCCAGAGGATAGAAGGATTGTTGGTATTGTGGGAAACTAGGTCATCTGAAGAAAGATTGTTGGTCTCAAAAGAATAAAGAAGGAGACAAACAAGAAGACAATAAGGAGGCAAATGTGGTAAGTAATAAATTTGAAGATGGTGCTTTGATTCCTTCCCTAGATAATGCTGACAATTCATGCTACACCCCATAGAAGTTATTTTCTTGATTATGTCCAAGGGGATTTTGGGCTGGTTTATTTGGGAGATAACAAACCTTGTTAGATTGTTGGGAAGGGAAGAATCAAGATTAAGTTGTAGAATGGGAATCATTGGCTACTACAAGAGATAAGGCATGTTCCAAGGCTAAGTAGGAATTTAATTTTAGTAGGGCAGCTAGTTGATGAAGGTTGCATAGTTACTTTCAGCGACAAAAATTGGAAGGTTTCAAGAGATGCCTTAACAGTAGCAAAATGTGTGAAAGAAGGCACCTTATATCTTTATATAGGTCATATTGTTCCTTCTCCTCTAGTTATTGCAGAGAAAAACCAAATAGGTTTAGGAATAGTTGTTGTGGGTTTGTAGGAAGAGACTGAAACAGTTGTTGCATGTCCTGAGACAACATTGTGGCATAACAGACTTGGGAATATGAGTGAAAAAGGTATGAAGTTACTTCATTCTAAGAAAGTTTTACCAGGTTTGAAATGTATTAATATGGATTTTTGTGAAAGTTGTGTGTATGGCAAACAAAAGAGGGTTAGTTTTCTCAAGGATGGGAAGAAAATGAAAGATGAAAAGTTGGACCTTGTACATACAGATGTATGGGGACTCGCTCAAGTATCTTCTCTCAGTGGCTCTCAGTATTATGTTACATTCATAGATTACGCAACTAGGAAGGTTTGGATTTATTTCCTTAGGTAGAAATTTGATGTATTTGAAACATTTTAAGAAATGGAGAAGCTTGGTTGACAATGAGACAGGTAAAAGATTAAAATGTCTCAAATCTAATAATGGTGGTGAGTATTGAAGAAAAGAATTTGAGTATTATTGTTCCTTTAATGGAATTCGTAGGCAAAAAATAGTTCTAGGGACTCCACAAGAAAATGGAGTGGCTAAGTGCATGAATAGGATAATAATGGAGTGTTTAAGGAGCATGCGATTGCATGATGGGTTGCCTTTAAACATGTGGGTGGAGGCTACCAATACATCTATATATTTAAATAATAGAGGTCCTTTAGTTCCTTTGGGCTATGGTATTCTAGAGGAAGCATGGACAGGTAAGAAGGTGAGTTATTCTTTTGTCAAAACCTTTGGATGTGAAGCATTTGCACATGTAGATTCTAAAAATAGAACCAAGCTGGATGCAAAATCAAAAAAGTGTACCTTTGTTGGATATGGCATTGATGAATTTAGTTATAGGCTTTGGGATGTTGAAAATCTAAAAATTGTGAGAAACAAGGATGTTGTATTCAATGAGAAGGTGTTGTACAAAGATCAGTTGCAACAACATGAGAAGAAAGAAAAGGATTATGTGGTGCTAGATGATACTCTAAATAATGATGTTCAAGTGGTTCCTCATGCTCTACAATAGCAACAAGAAATACCACAAACTCCAGTGAATGTTAGACGGTCAACAAGGCTAAGTAGACCTCCTGAAAGGTTTTCTCCCTCTTTGTATTCTATTTTGTTAATAGATGCTGGTGAACCGGAAGGGTATGATGAAGCTATGCAGGTGGATTCAAAGGTTCAGTGGGAGCTTGTAATGAAAGAATAAATGAAGTCCTTGTTGAAAAATCATACTTGGGAATTATGTAGCAGGCAAAAAAGATTTACCAAACAAATGGGTTTATAGGTTGAAACATGAAGATAGAGGTAACAAAAGATTTAAAGCCAGGTTAGTTGTAAAAGGATTTGCACATAAAAAGGGCATTGACTTTTATGAGATTTTTTCTCTAGTTGTTAAGATGACTTCTATTCGTACTATTTTAAGTATTGTGGGTGCTAAAGATTTGCATTTGGAACAGCTAGATGTGAAAACTGCCTTTCTCCATGGTGGGGGGAGGAGATATATATGGAATAGACCCAAGGATTTTAGGTCAAAGGTAAGGAGAAACTAGTGTGCAGATTGAGGAAGAGTTTATATGGCCTAAAACAAGCACCTCAGCAATGGTATTTGAAATTTGATAGTTTTATGGCTAAGCAAGGCTATAACCGGTGTAATTCTGACCATTGTGTTTATTTTAAGAGGTTGGATAATGACAACTATATTATTTTATGTTTATATGTTGATGGCATGCTTGTAGCAGGGTCTAACATGGATCACATAAGAGACTTAAAACACCACTTAGCACACTCATTTTCTATGAAGGATTAGGGGGCAACAAAACAAATCCTTGGTATGAAATTTGGAGAGATAGGAAGAACAAAAAATTGACTTTATCTCAGGTTGATTATGTTGAAAAGGTGTTGCAGAGATTCCATATGGAGAATGCAAAAGTTGTCAGCAAACCTTTGCTAGTCATCTAAAATTGACTAAGGAGATGTCTCCAAAGACACAAGAGGAGGAAGACAAAATGTTCAAGGTACCATATGCTTCAACGATAGGAAGCTTAATGTATGGCATGGTATGCATGAGACTAGATATTGTACATGTTGTAGGAGACATAAGCAAGTATATGAGTAATCCTGAATTGGAGCATTAAAATGTGATTAAATGGATTCTCAGATATTTGAGAGGTACATCCAGTAAACACTTACATTTTGGGGACTCTAATATTGATTTAGTAGGTTATGTAGACTCAGATTTGGTAGGGTATATTGATACCAGGTGGACTACTACAGGTTATGTCTTTACTGTAGGTGGGATAGCAGTGAGTTGGATCTCACGGTTGAAAAAGGTGGTTGCTTTATCCACCATGGAGGTAGAGTATGTAGCTACAACAGAGGCAAGCAAGGAGATGATATGGCTGCAATCTTTCATGGAAGAATTGGGCAAACAATAGGCTAACAGTTATCTGTTTAAAGGTAGTTAGAGTGCCATACATCTTGCAAAGAATTCTACCTTGCATTCAAAGACCAAACACATACAGTTGAGGTATCAATGCATTTGATCAGTGTTGGATGATGAGCAATTAAGGCTAGAAAAGATACATACAAATGAAAATTTAGCAGATATGTTTACAAAGGCAGTGACATGGGAGAAGCTGAGCTCCTCTTCAACTTTAGTTGTTCTTCAAGACTAAAAACAATAAAATCATAACAATAGGGTCCAGGGTGTTTATTTCTAGTGGGAGCTACAGGGTCAGCGGTGTTATGATCAGTCTTCAAATGGGAGATGATATGGTGTGGAGTCTGATTAGTCTCCAAGTGGGAGATTTTTATTATATGGAGTATAATCAGACTCACTTTTATTGGCGTGGTTTCCCCCCAAATTATTTAATGGGGGTTTGGGGGCAGTGCCCCAAGACGGGGTCAAGGGGCAACGCCTCTTGCGGGGTCTAGGGGGAACACCCCTGGCATGCTCCCTATCATGATACAGGGTAGGGTCGAGGGGCAGTGCCTCGCGGGGGCTCGGGGGAAATGCTCCCAAAACCTTAAACAAATTTTATTATTTTATAAAGGTGTTAGGAGCTATTTTTCTATTTGCCAACATAAAAAAACCCATTTTGTAACCAACATAAGTTTTGATAAAAATAGCTAAGGGTTAGGGTTTCCATGGATATTGTATTGTAGCATTTGTAGCGGTATTGAGTTGCAAGGATTGTTGGTTCTAATCAGTTTGATTTGTTGGATAATAATATTGGACTCTCTGTTGGTGGATGTCGCCTAAGTTTGGGTCAACCACATTAAAAATTGTCTCTCACTATTATTATTTCTATGTATTTTTCATTCCTCTATTTAATATTTATTTGCATTTAATTGATATCTTTTGCATGCAATTCCTAATAGGAGGTTTGTCACTTGAGACTCTCTTGTTAGCTCTGGACATAGAAGTCTTCATTTCTCTAACCTCTTTCCACAATTTTTCACTCATCAGTAATAGGGGATTAACTGCCCTATCCTTTGGGTTGAGGAATAAGTTTCAAGGTTCCTCCTCTTAGGAACTTTCCCAGATTCTTTTATGTTGTTCTCAATATGTAAAGTATCCTTGCAAGAATATCTTAGAGTGTGTGGTTCTCTATTTCTTTTTTCATATCCCATCTTGGGATCATATGCAATTTGTTAGATTACCAGACACATGTGCTCATTTGGTCGTATGTAAGGTCTAGGATCTTATTACACACCTTTAGAAATTTGGCATTGAAATCATGAACACTTTCATTGAAGCCCTTTTTAATATTTGTAAACTCATATACAACAAATCATGTGTCAATTTTATAACCATATTGTTCTTTGAAAATCTTTTAAACTCTATCCAACAATCAATACTAGCCTTTGGCAGGCTTCTATATCATTCCCTTGCATCTTTTGTTAATGATTGTATGAATAATTTTATTATTACATCCTCAATCCCAACTTTAAAGTCATCAATCACATTCAAGAATGCCCTCAGATGATCCTCACTAGATATTGCATTATTTCTTGTAAACCTTGGGATAGTATTTCTAACTGCATTCTCAATAGGGTTTGGATAACCTAGTATACTAGTAAAATCCAACTGCCTATATCTTGCTAACTACAGTGGTCTTCTAGAAAAAGGATTTATTAAAGGCTACCTACCCTAGTTATCAGGATTTATTAGAGGATTTTGGGGGTTTTACAAATATTGTTGCTGTGGTATGTGTTGATTCTGAACATTTGGTTGGGGATTCATATTTGGCACTATAGGAGGATTTTGTTTATGTATTCCTCCCTGCCTAGGGTGAAGATTTTGTCCAGCCATTCTAGCATTTGGGTCATGCAAATGAACTTGGTGATGGATTATAGGTATAGACATTATAGGGTCATTTATTGGGAATTGGATCATAGGATTTTGCTGGATAATCAACATTGGGCCACTTATTTGCTTCCTATTTGTAGTGGATGCACTAGGGGTAACACAATTGTCAATAACATTGGGGTTTTTCATGGCTTGTAATCTTAGGAGTAATTTCACTTTTCTCTTTAATGTCTCCATTTTGGCCACCCTAAGGCTTAACTCCATAACTGCCCTATCTAATTCTTCATCTATTTGATTTGAACCAGAAGCTATATTGGGTATATGATAATCCTTTGCATAAGTGGATTTAGCCTTTTATAATGAAGGAGAATGTAATCTTTCACAGGGAACTACAATTCAAGATTCAAGTGTAGATTGTATAGAGGGAACATGTACCATTTGGAATTCATTTTTTGGGGTAGCCTTTACATCTTGTGGGATAGGGGGTGGTTCAGCATAGTATATTTCATCCGCATCAGAGCCTACCTGACCCTTGGGAATATTTTGACTAGCATAAACAATACTATGTTCCCTCCTTTCTTCTCTTGTTTGCAAATTATCACCATGATTACCCAAGAGAGTAGTTGAAAAGGATATAAGATCACCAATAGGAGGACAAGCGTACTCACTTGAATCCTTAGTTCTCCATCGTTGAGTTCCCAGCTCCTGATTTAGAGGTTTTTTGGGATGCCCCTATTGTTGTGATCTTCTCCCATACATTCTTTTGCTTTGGTATGTTCTTCATCTTTCACCAATTCACTGTATCAATAGAGTCGCCACCCAAAATTGAGAAATAGAAGACAAAATGTACTAAAATATATTTTTTATATAAATAACAAAAATGAGGCTCTTGGTATAATATTACTATGTCTAAATGCAACAATGTTCAAAGTACAACATATATCTTATATTTTTCTTTCACAAAATTTTCTACTGGTATGGAGAATATCAGAGTCGCCACCCTTTATAGGGAATAATAACAGTTGATCTATGACTAAAGGTAAGACACAATAACTATTCTATAAATCCCTAGTAGATTTGCCAATTAGTTGGTTGTTTTAAATTCCCAACCTGATCTCAAAATGGCAATCCAAATAATAGCCAATTCTAATGGTTGATTTCCCTTGAGGGATTGGCCAATGAATAGGAAAACTAGATTAAATCCTTTTCCTCTACACTTCAGGCTCTGTAAAACCTAGGAGGGTGATCCTAATAGTATTTTACTTTGGACCTTTTGTTATTTTCTCAAATTTTTGTTCTCAAATAGATATGTTCTCTCTAAGATGCTTAAATAATTACTGATATAGTAGAACAATGGACTAGATTCTCAAGATTTAGCTTAATTCTTCGTAGGAGAACATTGGGATAATTTAACACTCAAAACTTATGATAGGAATGGAAATTCATTTTGATTTTCAATATGAATTATCAGGGAGTTATATAAGACAACACTCACAAAGGATCGGTGCCTAATTCCTAGGTTATAGAGTCAAATAGCTATAAAATGAAAACCTATTATGATTAGTATTTTCTCCATTCCTTCTAAACAATATAGTAATGCATTACACTATTATACTTTATCAAAATTCTAGACTAACTCTACTTAGGAATCCTTGTCGACATTTACACATTCCATATCCCCTTGAAGCATTTATTTTACTACTTGAGTAAAAAGCCATAAGATGAATACACATACACAGGAAAGATTGTGATGATGAATATAATGATCCTTGATCAAATTTTATTCATAAATGTAGTAAAAGAGTACATGTATATGAGATAGTATAGCCTGAAACTTTAACAATATATTTATGCTATGAACTGATACCATATTACAAAGGATTTTGCAAGTATATCAGACTTTGTACTCAAATAACACTTAAACTAGGAAAACTAATTCTATTGTTATGTACTGTGATACAAAACGTCTCTTCGGATCTCTTGTCAAAGGCCTTGAATTCCCCTTTATAGAATAAGGGAGTAGAATAAGCCTCTGGCCTTTTGACAAATGTCATACATTCATTTGACAATTTGTTACAATAGTAGGATGCAAATATAACTACACGTGGGGGAGATATTTTAGGACAAACAGAAGTTGTTTAGGTAGTTGTAGATCTTTTACTTCCTTCAAGAGATACTTTGCTGAAGATTGTTGAAATATATCCTTACCGCTTCTTTTTCCCTCTTCTTTATTTTCAACTACTTAGTAGGACCAATGATATAGATGATGAAAAAAACAAGGAAACCACTACAAGACAAAATGCTCTGTTTGAAATTGAAAACCTCCTTTTGTTGATTCCAAACAAGTAAAAGATGCCATAGAATCATATTTTCATTTGAAAAGGAGACAAATGATAAAATAACAAAATATCAAGTGTTATAGTACCTAAAATCCTATAGATTGGGTAAATTATTATACTTTTCATCCGAGGCCTTGTATTATTCTTCTATAGGCCACTAGAATGCTAGGAACAAATTAACATGGGGTACATACTTATATTTGGATAATATTGATTCAGTCTCCCTCACAAAATCTTCAACATGTTGACATAAATCCCACAATTGACTTACATATTTTTTGAAATATGTTAATGTCAATTTTCTTGTCTTTGCAAATAAAGAAAGAAATAATTGGAGTAATGGCCTCAAACTGAAAAAACCACATCTAATAGGGCTTGATCTCTCCATCATCTTTTTTATTTGAGGCATCAATCCTATTTTATTATTATCAAATTCTTCAACTATATCTATTGCTTTCTCTTCAAGCTGGTTTACAAACCCTTGTAGCTCCCCAGTTGCTTTTACTGTAGTGTATGTTGGCTTGATTTTGTTTGGGGGGTCAATTTCATGGGATGATCCTTTATACATACCAAGTAAGGAAACAATCATTGGGATCCATCTATTCAACAGAGGCATGACCTTTTCCTTGTCTTTAGCAATTTTCTTGATGGCCATTGATAATTTGTAGTAACAATTATGAATATTTTCTATTTTTTCCATAATCTTGCCCATCAACAATCCAAGTATATTTGGAACAATATATATTATCTCCCTATTGATCCTTCCAAGAGTCTTCAAAGATTTGCTCAAAATATTTGAGCTTCTCTCTTAATTCCTCATTTTCTTTTTCAAGATCAGATTTTGATTGTAGAGATGAAGTACTAGCAATCGTGGTTCCTGCATCTCTTCCCACCAATGTTTTTGAAGGAGATGAAGTCGATGCATGTTGTTATTTCTTTTGTTGTTGGTGGTGCCATTGAGCTTCTAATACCTTCAATCTATTGTAATCATGTAATATATGCATATGATCCTCTTGCAATTTAACATATTTTCTCTGAAGTGCATCAGTGGTTGCCTTATTGAATTGCAACCTCCACCACCATTGTAGCTACCTTAGTAGATGGAGTATTAGATTCTCTCTTAAAACAATTAAACTTCCCTGTAGGTCCCTATCAGGTTCAACCAATAATGGCTTATCAATATTATGGGCTAAAGCCTAAATTGCTAGGGTTTCCCACTTTGGATTAAAGCTTGCACCAGATAGGGATACACCAGCTTCATCTTTAGAAGAAAAGACCTCTTTGTCCTATCTTCTAATAGTATCTAAGGCAATGGAAGAAGATATATCGCATTCAGGGAGCAATAAAATACCACTTGAACTTTGACCATTCGCCTGCCTTCTTCAATAGTAATCTCTTTTAACTTCTACCTTCATTTGTGTTATTATCCTATGGGATACTTGCACTTGATTTTCTTAAGGATATTTTTCCATTTCTTCTTTCAATCTCCTTGCATACTCCTCCCTTCTACATCTGCATAAAAAATCAGCAAACTCTTGAGAATTAATGAACTGATTGTTAGTCATAAATCTCTAGCATGTTGCATCCTTCATATCATCTAAGATATCCCTTCCTTCAATGATAATATCTATCAGTCTAAACAAGGGTGGCTGCTCAAGTTTGTTTCTCTGGGGAGAAGGCATTTTTTGATTGATATCATCCTTGGTTATTTCCATCTCATCCTCCTCTGTAATGGGGTAATCTAATAGAGGGGTTTGTTCAATCCTTTTCCTCTTTGGAGATGATTCCCTAGAAGGTGAATCCAAATCTATTATCTGCATAGGAGAAGGAGTCACTTGTTGAACTGGTGAAGAAGACAGAGGAGGTTGATTATGTGAGGGAAGTTGTAGAATATGCTCTGTGATCTCAACTTTCTTAGCCCTCCTATTAAATGTGTATTTCAATTTCAAATCACCTGGAGGCTAATATGATGCCCTTTCCTCCTCAATGGGACCTTTATCCGTTTCCTTGATGGAAGCAACCTACCCAATTATTTCATCAATATTTGAAAAAATTGTTTTGATCCTGGTAATTGGGTGGTCAACACTTGCATATGCCCCCTTGTAAGAAGGATTATTTTGTTTTTTCATTTCCTCATACTTTAAGAATACTGTCCACTTTTTTTTTCTCATTTCAACTTCCTTTTCATCACTAATATTTTTGATAACATCCTCAGAGTCATATGTTTGATGGGAAAATGAGGAGCTTTTAATGCTCCTCCTGAGGTTACTTATGAAACCCTCAGGATCACAATTCCTTGCACATTCATGTTGCATACTAAACATTTTTAACTTATCATTCAATTTAACAAAACCTTCTTTGTTCATTTTGAAATCAGAAAAAAAACTATTAAGAAAGGGAAGAAAGTGTATTTCTTTTGATTTGCCAAATGAGCCTTCTCTGACTCAGTAACTTGCTAAATAACCTCCAAGAAACCAACTCCCATGGGTACAAACTTTGGCAATATATGTGGATCCATAGGGCACCCATAAACTCTTAAGACTGTATAGTTTGAATGGAGAATGTAATCTCCCTAATTATGTCAAACACTTAAAGAAGGTATTCTTACTAGAAGTCTCAAAAATTCTAGTAACTGATCTAGGATTCTAGGCACATTTCTTTACAAATAAGACAATACTTTGGCAGCAAAACAATCTCTGAAAACCATGTAGCTTGCCTCAGAACAATGCCTATCAAAAATATGTGTCCAACATTGGACTGGATGTGGGTTCCTATTTATCAAATTCACTAACCATTAATCTTGGGTCCCATTTTGATCTTCCCTCATACAAAAACATGTGACACAATAAGGAATACCACACAAATTTCACTGCTTCCTTATTGTTCTTGATATCTATCAATCTGTGATGTATGTAGTCAGCTAGGTAAGATGTAAAATCAATTTGATAATTCAAAGATACATGTTGAATATCAACAGCCATGTAGGTGAATGAAATAGGAATTCTTTCATTCTGATTCTCGGCCAAGACTTGACACAATGCATAGTATATATTTACAAAATAATTCTCAAAAGTTTCAAGTTTGAAGGGTTCAGATTCATTTGGTGGACTCTTCATAGATCTCTTATTATGATCTTTTTCCCTATGTCTAGGTAGATGCACCATTTTGTAGCTACTCCTATCTTGCAAATATTTTTTTCTTGAAATCATCCAGGTCTATGGGAGTGCTGGTAGCCAAATTGAGTCCAAAGATCTTAGAGATTGATTGTTTGGTAATTTCTACCAAGGGACACCCCCTATTTCTCTTATTACCCTGGGAGTCTCATCATATTGGGATGCCATGACTTTAAGTAAATCAATATCTTCAAAGACATTGGTGACCACCAATTTTCCCAAGTCAACTCTCCATACATTTGAAATTGGGGATTGTACATTCCTTTTTCCCCACTAATGGAAAAATAAATTCCACCCTGGTACTGAGATGTTTGCATCTTTACAAACATAATACTTATCCACTAGCCCTTCATTTTATTTAGGGCCGTGAACCTTCATCTTCTGAGTAGAAGAACCAAGGAGCTAAACAAGAAGGTCTTCATGTAAGGCTCAGATTTGAGGAGTGGAGGGAACTTGGGCACATGGGGGAGCCATTTGCATATTGAATTTGAGAAACTAGAGTTACATTTATTGTCTTAGGGGTTTTTATTTCAAATAATTCAGATGGCAGTTAGAACAAAGACTAGGGTAATTAAATAAATGGTGATAACCCGGACTCAAAACAACTTCTCAGAAAGCAATATCAAAGTGTAAAAACCTCACAAGACCAACCGAATGTAGAGGATACAATGTATAGACCACTTATTGGATTGTTGCTTAATAGACTTTAAATGCATGTTGGGAGGCTTTATATGACGGCTAATTTACTTATCTTGATACTCCAGATGTTTGAATGAAACTGTAGGATAATTGAATTAAGACTCTTATAGAAAGAAACATTAATTTCGAGGTTGAGAGTTGTCTTGTCCTCCATTACTCCCAACTTATGTGAACTAGATTTCACAATCACTTGTTCTTTGTAATTTTGAATGTGAGTCATTGATCATGAAACAATAGAGTAGATCAGACGGTGCTAATTTGTGAAAAATATTTAACAATATTTGACCTCCCTTGTGAGTACTTCCAAACCAATTAGAATTCTCCACCTCATTTACCTTCATGATTCATCAAAAAGGCATGCCATCAAAAGTGAACTCACTCAGTGCCATGTGGTAGCTTTCTGCGGTTTTGGATTTTGGCAAGGTATAAATTATCTTAATGCTCCAAGGAATTGTAGAAAATCTTTAATATATTCCATGTAGCATTTTACTTTGTGACACTTGGGCTTATGACATGTCAATTGGTGCCAGGTGTAACTCTTCTGTGCTTCCACAAGTAGCCAATGAGTCCTTCAAAGTTATTCTATGGAATGATAGAAAGTTTGTAAAATCACCACATAGCTTTTAAGGGACCTGCCAATGGGCCATGTTTTATAGCTAGATTGAGACTTGACACTTGTCCATCTTCCATGATTCCACGGTCAGGCTTATGCTCTATGAAAAGTTCTCTATGGAATGACAGAACTAACCAAAACATGCCACGTAGCTCTTCTCAATGTTGACGGACTAAAGCGAGGAGAAATAAAACACATGCATTTAACACATTTGTTCTACTAGGAAAAGAGCGTTCCATGAATTATATTAAGGGGTCAACTTAAAACCAAGGCACATTGGTAACCGTTAAAGCACAGGAAATAAGTGGTGGTGAATAGAGATGGTGTCAGTGAAGAATGATGCTTGATACATCAATTTGAAACTTATTAGACCTCTTACAAGATACAAGCAATCAACTCAAATTTAGAACCTAAAGCTAGTTTGATGCTTGTATAAGGCTTTAGGCTTTAGGGTTTTTGACCTTAGGGAAAGAAAATTTTCAATACTTTGAACATAAAACCCTAACAAAGGATTCTCAGATGAAACATAGAATAGGGCAAGACACAAGAACCAGGAAAATTTTGCAAAGTTCTACCAAGAGTAACATCTGTTGCATATCAGAAGAATTTTAGAGAAGTTGAGGGAGGAGAAGTTGTTGATTAATCTAAAGAAATGTATGTTTACAAAGAAGGAGTTGGTATACCTAGGATTTGTTGTGTTAGAGGAAGGCCTTAAGATGGACCCAGAAAAAGAAAGGGCTATTATCAAATGACCCACACCAAGGAGTGCTACAAAGGTATGATTTTCATGGTTTGGTAGGTTTTTACAAAAAATTAATCAAGAATTTTAGTAGCATTTGTGCACCCCTAACTAAGACAATGAGAGGTTATAGAAAAGAGTTTAAATGCACTATAGGAGAAACCAAAAGTTTTGATACATTGAATTAGAAAGTCATAAAGCAACCTGTTTTGGCACTTATAGATTTCAATAAGGTATTTTAGGTATATTGTGATGCTAGTGGTAGTGCTATAGGAGTTCTTTTGAACCAAGAAGGTAAGCCCATTGCCTATTTCAGTGAGAAACTTAATGATGCCAAGAAAAAGTATTTTGTTTATGATCAAGATTTTTGTGCAATAGTTCAGGCTTTGAAGAAATGGAGACATTATTTGTTGCCAAAAGAGTTTATTTTATATATTGATCATCAAGATTTATAATATCTTAATAGTCAAGGGAAGTTGAACCAGAGGCACATAAAATGGGTTGAGTTTTTGTAGAGTTATACTTTTGTTTTGAAACATAGGAGTCGAAGATCAAACAAAGTTGCAAATGCCTTAAGCAGAAGGACAAATTTGTTGACAGAAATGAAGATAGAGGTTGTTGGGTTCGATGACCTCAAAATTTTGTATTTTGAAGATTTAGATTTTGGAGAGGCTTGGAAATCTTTTTTAGAACTTGTTACTTTGGACAGGGAAAAATGGTTGGATTTCATAATCCAAGATGGCATGTTGTTTAGAGGAAGCTAGTTGTGCATTTCAAGGAGTTCCATGAGAGAGAACTTGATTAAGGAGAAACATAGTGGGCGATTAGCTGGACAATTTGGTTAAGATAAGACCATTGCTATTGTTGGTGAGCATTATTATTGGCCACGGTTCCAACAAGATGTGAGGGAATTTGTTCAGAGTTGCAGATTGTGTTAGATGACAAAAGGAACACAAGTCAATATTAGTTGTTACCTATACTAGAGAGGCCATGGGATGATATTAGTATGGATTTTGTTCTTGGTTTACCAATGACACAGAGAGGACATGATTCCATTTTTGTGGTGGTAGATAGATTATCAAAGATGGAACATTTTATTAAATGTAAGAAGACTAATGATGATGTTCATATTATAGAGTTATTTTCAAAGAGGTGGTGAGACTACACGGTCTATCTATGAGAATAGTTTCAAATCAAGATACCAAGTTTGTTGGTTATTTTTGGAGGACATTGTGGAAGAAGTTGAAGATGGATTTGAAGTTTAGTTTTGCACACCATCTATAGACTGATGGACAGACAAAAGTGGTGAATGGGAGTTTGGGTAACCTACTACAATGCTTAGTAGGAGATAAGCCAAAGGGATGGGATTTGATTTTACCATAGGCAGAATTTTCTTACAACAATTATGTCAATAGGAATATAGGTAAATCACCATTCCAAATTTTTTATTGGAGTAGTCCAAGAAATGCTTTAGAGTTAAGGAAGATGGATAAGGGAGAAAAGACAAATGCCAAAGCCAAAGAATTTGCATGAAGAGGTGATAAAGCACATTAATATGATGAATATTTAGTATAAGGCTAAGGCAAATCAGAAGTAGAGATATAAGGAATTTTAGGTAGGAGATGAAATCATGGTTTGCTTGAGAAAAGAGAGGTTTCCAGTTGGAACATATAATAAGTTGAAAATGAAGAAATTTGGACCATGCAGGATTCTAAAGAAGCATGATTCAGGAAATGCATATGAGGAAGAGCTGCTAAATGGGATCAACATTTCCCCTATGTTCAACATTGCTGATTTAATAGAATATCATGAAGGTGGAATAGAGGACATGGACCAACAGAAGAACAATGGAGTATTCTAGCATCTACTTCAAAGGAAGAGATAGAAGAGATCTTGGATAGCCATGTGGGAAGAAGTACTTGAATTAAGAAATATGAAGAATATCTAGTGAAGTGGAAAGGAAGGCCTATTGAAGATTCTCCCTGGTTGTCTAAGGTAGAGGTTGACTATTTGGGGTTTTCCTCAAACACTTGAGATGTGACAAGGTCACTTCTCAAATTACCTTGGGTGTCTGATGCAGTAGCATCCAGAGGTGTATGGGCAATCTTGCATCACCAAAAAATAATGATGATTCAAAATTGATGACTTTGTTTTCATTTCTTTTCAAAATTTGTATTTCTGGTTCCATAATCACTTGAATAATGATGTAGAACCTTCAATTTTTCCAAACTGCTAAAAATAACAAACTACTATTTTAGGAAGTTTGCCTCATACAACCCCAAAAATGGGTAAAATTTGTAGATCAAAATCATAGTATGTAGAGTACTCCATGATCTTTCCAACACTTCAAATGGTTCATCAATAAGACACCCAGATCAAAAGTTATGGCCCCTGAAAGTTGACCTATTTTTGGAGGGAGATGTAAATTTCAAAATTTGGCTAGAGGCCACAAAAAAGGGCTATTTATGACAATTTTTTGGAACCCTTGGTAGTAGTAGAGATAAGGGGGGAAGTGTGGAGTTAGGAAAAAGGTGGGAAAATAGAAACCCTAGCGTATTTGAGGCTATAGATGGCAAAAGGTTCCAGAATCTAGAGATAGGAAGCTGTAATGTGTTGCAACCTATGGAGGATTCATCCTATGATTATATTTTAGCTTCTGTAATGTAATATGTTGTCCAAATCAATAAAAAACATTCTATTTTCTATTCGTAATTTGTGTTATTGTGTGTTTTATGATTTACCCCCTTCATCACACATTTAGTTAGTGTTGTCTAACCTCATCAACCTAAGCACACTTAAGCTATAGTGAATAGATAAATTATTCACTAAAACACCCCCCTTAAGTGATACTTGGGGAGATCACAAAAGTGCAAGAGATACATTAATATGGGTTTTAACTACTAGGCCATGTTACCTACCCATGTACAAAGTTTCTCATAAATTGAAGTAAAAGAGAAAACCTAGTGGGAACAAAACTCCTCTCCTAAAGGAGAAACAAAATTCATGAAAAAGAAAACAAATGAAGAAGAAGGAGGATTTATATCGTGATCCCCCTAGGACAACTTCTTTCACATGTGTATAATAAATTTCTCTAGAATAGGAGATACAAAGAGAGACTTGGAAGCCCCCATAAGATATGATGCAGTGCTCATAAATGCTTGATGAAGTATGTTGAAGCTGCTGCGTGAATGTCAAACAATGTTTCTCCCTTTAGGAAGAAAGGGAAATAAAAATATGTATAATAAATCTTCCCATGGAAGAAGAAGATGATAAGTCTTTGGATGTTGAATAAAATTCAAAGATAAGTATGAATCCTTCACAAAGTGATGAGGGCCTCCATGATAGTACTAAAATCTATTGAAACCTACTCCATAAGAATGGATGAAGATGGATGCACAATAGCATTAAGATGGTTGTCATCAAAAGTGTTTATAAAATATGCATAGTGAGAATCATCAAACAAGCATGCAATTCTTTTCAAGTACTCATCCCAAAAAACTAGTGCTAGAAGATTGATGGAACTAGCCTGTTGATGGAAGTCTGTGGGAATCAAAGATGTAGGTTCGCAAGAAGATGTGGTCTCAAGAACAACTGATGTGTAGGAAACAACTCCAAGGTTCAAATATCCATATTGAATCTCCTTATCCAAGTGTAATGTGTGAGGGGGAAATCTAGTTATTCAAATTAATGAAAATGAAACCCAAACATCTACAAAATAATAAAGATAAAAGAGATAAAAACAAAGAACAAACAATACTTTCACCTTTTACCTTTTTATCTTCTATAGTTTGCCTATCTTCCTTTGATCTTGATTGTGAAGCCCTCAGAAGTTGTTGCTTTCTTGCTTGTTTGAAGATGAAAAATGAAGAATGGCTAGGATACTTTGGTGTTTAAAGATGAGCTTCAAATATAGAAATGGAGAAAGCTATGAAGTGCTAAATGGAATAGGGGTGCCAAAGGCGTGCTTAGATTCCTGCAGCATAAGTTTACATAAACTCCAGATATGAAATGAAGAGAAGAAGGTTGTATTTATAGAAGAGAGTGAGGGAAGATCAATGGTTGAGAAGAAAAGAAGGAATCGACGGAGGAAGCTTGTTGAGGAACTTGCATCCAATAGAAGAAGGACACATGTCATTCCAAAAGCAGTCATGTTGAGTTAACTCCTCTCTTGATGAGGATGAGATTTGATTTTCTTTTAAATTAGAATTTATTTTTCTAATTTAAGAAAAGATTTTCTTTAAAGAAGCTTTAAAACTGATTTTGCTTTTGTAACTTAGAGTTTTGCTTTTGTGACAAGAGGAAAGTTATTTTTAGGAAGATAAGAATGATTTTTCGAATAGAAGAAAGCATAAATAAATAAAAAGGAATTTATTTATTTATTTTGCAGATAAGTGAGAAGAATAAATAAAATATAAAAATATATTTTATTTTGTGAGGATTTTTTTGATTTTATTTAAATAAAATTTGCATTTTATTTAAATTTGGAGGAATAAAAGATTTTAATTAAATAATTAAAATTATTTAATTATTTTTAGAAGAATGAGGATATGTAGGCGATTTTAATTAATTAAATAAATGTGTTTATTTAATTAAATGAGAGGAAGTGGATTAAATAAATAAATGGATTTATTTATTTAATGATAGAAGAATACTAAGGATGAAATAAATATTTACAATATTTATTTAAGCAGAGTCATGTCAATTTTAGGTGTATACATTTTGCCCCTCTTTGAAGCAATGTGTTTTATCACGTTGTTTCAAAGAATAAGAATTTTTGATAGTGATACATGCCCAGTTTACCCCTGGTACAAGTTTAACGACAGGATGCCCCCTCGGGAGATTGGACGAGGAGAAGACAGGAGGGTGTGAGATGGACAATCTCATGAGGAAGAAGGTGAAAGATGGGTTAGGATGGAGAAAAATGAGGTATGGTTCAGAGAAAACATCATGGGAAGCAGCCACAGATGTCATGCAGTCAGGTATGGGTCATTTGCTATATATAGGAGCTGGGTCCACATATTCTATTAATTTGTACACTTGTCCATAGTTGATTTGTCCTCTAGAGAGTTTAGGAGAGCATGGCAGCCAGAGAGTTGGACATTCTGCGCAAGGAGCATCAGTTTGAGAGGATTCGACGGTTCAAACGGCCAGCAGAGGCAGGACCCCCTGTCTGTGCTTCTTTGAAACTTGACAAAAGTTGATTTTTATGCGTATTAATGGCTTGGGAACTCAACTAGGACAGATGCGCAAGAACACCCTTTTTGCGCATATGCACTTCGAAATGGTGCATTTGTCACGAGATTGCGCATGTACACTGCGAAGTGGCACATGTGTTCAGTTTGTGCATCTGAGTCATGAATGTGCACCTTTGATATTTTGTGCTTTTGAGCTATGAATTTGTGCATATGTTCAGAAATTGCACATATGTGCTGTGAATTGGTGCATACGCTAGGGTTGCGCATTTGATGTAAGAACTGGCACATTTACCGGGCAATTGCGCATTTGGTATGAAACGGTGCATTTACCACCTGGATTGGCGCATTTGCACTTTAGAAAAATCAGTTGTCTTAAGAAAATTAACCCAATTGGCAGCTTGACCGATGCATCAATTGATTAGCGATCTCTAAGATTGCTGGGAATCTAGTCAAGAGATCATATGCTATTTTTAATAATTTGATATGTTAAGCTAATGATAGGATAGCTTGATTGCTTTGAGTAGGTCTGATATGGATATGGATTTCACTGACGGTATGTGTTGCTTGGTTGTAGGAGGACATTCGGGACGTTTTGACATCATGTGAGTAGTTTCTGTTGCCATTGTTGCAGCGCTATATGCTGACCGAGATAGATCGCGAGGCCCTAGCCACTATGGGTCTGTATCATGTGCTCTTCATGCCCGAGGTTCGCATGAATTGGGTGATGGTGACTGTGGCCGTGGAGTGATTCCACAGCAAGGATGGGACCTTCCATCTTCTGACGGGAGAGATGGCTATTACTCTGGAGGATGTCTATCAGATTCTGCACCTCCCTATTCAGGGAGAGTTGGTTGAGTACGAGTCATAGCGCGATGCTGGGCTAGAGGAGTGCATACATGTTTTCGATGATCCCGAGTTGGCGAGGGAGAAGATCTTGTGGTAGGACATGCATGACTGTTATGACTACTTCCCAGGCATAGTGGCAGGATTGATCAGAGGCGTAGTATGCCCCGATAGGAGATCATATGGCTTCCCCATTAGCTGGGGATGGGTATTAGAGAGGATGCTGACAGACGAGACATGGTATGCTTGGGGTGTGTGCGTGCTTGCACACTTATACAGAGATATGCACCAGGCAGTGTACCACCGAGGCTCTGGTTTAGCAGCAGATGCGTCACTCTTATAGTTTTGGTTGTGGGAGCACATTGCTATCACATGGCCGATATGCATCTTTCACAGGCATAGGGGTGAGCCCTATAGTTATGGATATGCAGGTGTGATTTCCCAGCACAAGCTAGGGAAGCTTGAGTACTGGAGGAATGCCTTTGATGGCTTAGATGCAGTTGTCTACCGGTCGTACATTGACTATGAGGTATGGGACGATGAGGCAGATGAGCTCCCATATTGCTTCCAGACGAGATGGCTCATTGGCAGGACTCGGTACATTTTGGAGCAGCAGATTGTCAGCCAGGTTCAGAGACAGTTTGGTCGTGTATAGGGTAGACCTTAGGGAGAGGCATGGTTTGACAGGACCCATGCTGAGAGGTTTAGGTGGGGTCCTATGGCATCTTATGAGGAGGCATTGGCCAATTTTCATCAGATTCCTTATGTATCCTGGCCCATGAGGAGAGACATAGTAGATGCTATCATGATGCCAGACTATGAGGAGTGGTTCATGGCGCACCCATTCCTGAGGTACTTAGGACCAGGAGAGTTGGCTCCATGTATTGACGAGGAGGATGCAGCCGGTGTGGGTGCAGTGGGCAGGGGGAGGGGAGGACGAAGGAGGAGGAGAGATCAGGGAGATGATGGGAGATAGAGACAGAGGCAGAGGGTCAGAGAGGGGCTCGTGGGCCAACAGGTAGTTGGACAGGCACAGGTCCAGGGGCTAGTTCAGCCAGAGGTGGCATAAAGACAGATGTTGCCGCTGCAACAGGTGGCACAACCGATACATGGACAGGTGGCACAAGCAGAGTAGGTTCCATAGCCTGATGTGCATCAGCAGGTTTTGGTCTCGCTATAGACCCAGATTAGGTAGTTGAGGGCTCATTTGAGAGCTACGGAGTCCCAGAGAGAGTCAGATGCGACTCAGATATTAGATAAATGTCGAGGGAGAGAGATGCAGCCTTAGCTTGCATGCGGGCTATGAGGTCAGAGAGAGACGCAACCGTGATGGCCATGGGCACTGATGGGACTTCTAGTTTTTTGGTTTCACAGGTGCAGCAGGCACAGGCATAGGTGGTCTAGGTGCAGGGTGAGCTTACTAGAGCTCAGGCACATGCGTAGTACTATAGAGGTTTATATCACGAAGTTGTGTCAGTGGAGCATCGTGCCCCTAGCTTCAGGATCCAGTCAGAGGCATTCCAGCGGGCAGGTGGTTCTTGGTCTATAGGCTCAGTGAGGGGTCCCAAGTAGTTAGGGGGAGGCAGAGGAGAGGCCAGTACAGGGAGCAGTGTTCCCCGATAGTAAGGTTAGACAGACCCAGATATTTGTATCAGTTTTGATTGTATCGTAGCACATTTGTGATAGAGGGCTGAGATAGCCGATATATGTACTTTTATTCTGAGACATGTATCACCATTTGTTGTATATATTTATGACATGACTCCAAGAGTGGATAGAGATTGTGATATATTGTACATTTGGACATGTGTTTGATGTTTATGTGATGATGTTATTCTTTCCTGATCTATATGCATGGGCTATATATGTGATGCTTTGATGTTTATATGCTATGGATGTAGCTTATCTTGTGATGTGTTATATTTGATGCCGACTAGATGAATGATTTTGATTTATGCAAATACTAATGTGGACGGATATGATTTATGCAGTTCTACATGTATGTGACCTATGTTTTTGATTTTCTTTGGATATGATATATGGATGCACATGCATGTGGATGGCCTAAAAAAATGTATGGAAATTGATCTAATTATGTAAATGACTATCTCATGTGATGTGATATGCAATCTATGCTATGTTTTTTATATGTCCAAATGTACTCAATCGACATAGGTGATGATATAGAAGGAAGAAGAGATGAAGAAATACTGACTTTCATTTGATATATTGCAGGATGATTTATTGCATGGATGATATGGGTTTGTTGGATATGAGACGTATACAGATGTGGATTTTGTCATCTTTGCAAGGCTTTTTGCTTTCATCATTGGGTAGTTTTTGGTATTTTTCACTTTTTGAAATGTGGTAAGAAGATACAAGCATCTAGGTATAATTAGACCAAGATGACCTGAGTATCACTTACCTAGATTTTTATATAGCAAGTTGATACAAGCATTTAGTCAAACTTGATACTAGATGACCTGAGTACTTCTTGCATTTCAACAGACAAGGATTGCCCCTTTTTATGTTTAGACCTTGGAGTCCTCGATGATCTTTTGCTGATCATGTCGTTAGATGAAAGTCATCACATTACTAAGGTTTAATCCACAAGTAGCAGACAAAGAAAACAATTATGCCCCACATCATAGCATCTCTAGCTTTTGGCATCCTTGAGTAGCATAGGAAGACATAATGACAAAAAGTTAAGACCTTGTAAATTAACCTGTTGAAAAAAAAACTTCTTTGCATTAGATGTGTCTTTTGCCATAATTGATACAGAATCAGTCTTAGTGTCTTTGGTATGGTGCTGCGCTTTGCTTAGGATAGGTTGATATTTTGAGTCAAGGACTTTTGTTGTGTTGGGTAGCTTGTTTTGCTGCTCTTGCTTGTCTAGTGAAAGGTATCACAGTCCTCATTGGTATCCTCTAGGAATAGTGGCATTCAAGAATCCAAATCCGTAACTAGGTTGAGGAGTTGCCCCCAGTTTAGACAAGGATCGACTTATTATGAGTGAGACGACAGATAGACATGGAGAGATGGGGCCTAAGGGACTGAGCTAGTGCCTCAGGGCTCATTGCTAAATGGCCTTGCCTACGTGACGACGCAAAGGCAACGTAGTTCGGGGTAAACCCTAGTGGACCTAAGACCTAGGTGATAGAAAAGTGGTGTAGAAATAGCATAGACTCATATTGATAGAAGGACTAGATATGGGACGAACGGGACAGTGGAGTGGAGAGGAGTAAAGTGAATCCTCAGGGGCACATTGAGAATGGCATTGCCTACATGATAACTCAGAGGTGATGTAGTTCGACTATGGTTCGAAAGACTAGTTCAAGATGATGGATATAAGAGATAAGAAGTCAGAATAGATGGAGGAAGTGGTTTGCTACAGATAGCGCCTGTTTACTAGGTTTTCACCACTTGCCTTTATTTGCATGAGAAGCTAAAAGTACACATGATGCCTGTTTGCCAGGTTTTCGCCATGGTACCTATCCTAGGCGCCTATTTGCTAGGTTTTCACTGTAGGATGTGTAGATTAGATAATGCAAACAAGGTAAAATACTAAATCAAATGCAATAAACAAGAGATTATACCTCACATACAAATCTAATCTCATCAACGGAAGAAGGAGCCTTTGCACCCAAAACAAGCTCCTATGACCAAGATGATCCCTAGACTATGGATTTCAACGTGAAATGCTTTTCAATTGTGCAACTCACTATCCTAACTCAAGAATGATTTTGACATAGTAACTTTGCATAAACTTGGATGATGATAATGGCTTGGGAGAGGTTGTATTTATAGATTTTTGGAGGGGATTTTGATCCAAGGGTGGAGATTGATTGGAGAGATCAATGGTGGAGGATGAAAGTGATGTGGAGGGCCTAGATTTGATCTTGGAAAATGGAGGGCTAGGAATAAAAGTAAATCTTTTATTCATTTTTGGGAAAGGAGTGAATTAATGAGGTTGGGTGAGATGGATTATTTGTGAATTAAAAATTCACATGGGGAAGGGTAAAATGAATTAAAAATTCATTTGGAGAAGAGTGGATATTAATGAGTTATGACATGTGTAAGGGGTGTAAGAGGTATTTAATGAGGATAATGACAAATGTGTATTAAAAATTGATTTATGTGGCATGGAAATCAATTTTTTATTCATGTGTTGTGGGGAGAAGTGTTAATGAGGGTTTGACCCAATTAATTAAGGTGATTAACCTAATTAATATGGCTAGAATAAATTAGCAAAGGGATTAGTGGGAGGATTAGATTAATTAATCAATGATTTACTTAATTAATCTTAAGGCTAGGATGAGGTAGGTTAGGGTAGGCAATTAAATAATAGTCATTTAATTGTCTACGGTAGGGATAGGTTAATTAGTAGGCTGGATTAATTAGTTAACATGGTTTTAACTAATTAATTGGATTTTAGAGAAACTGAGGGAATTGATTTAATAAAGTTTGCATATTTATTAAATCAACTGGCTAAGGTTTGGACTATTGAATTAATAAAATTAATTCAATTTTAGGGATAAAATGGTGTGGATTTAGAAAATGAAAGGGGTAATTAATTAAATAAAAATTTAAGTAATTGGTTAGGATGGAAATTGACATGTTTAGGGATGTCGGGGGTCAGTTTATTGGTCAAGACATTTTTAGGTGTCTACATTTGCCCCTCTTTGACGTGGCGTCAGGACCTAGGAGGGAAGTGGCGTCAGGTCGAAGAAAAATATGCCCCAGCTGCCGGGAAGGAATGAGATGGATAGGGGATGCCCCCTCGAGAGGTTGGCGGGAAAATAAAAATTTTACAGGTAAGCTCTCGAAAGGATGTGTTGGAAGTGAAAGTTGGGTAAGGGATGACAAAAAAGGATGACGGGAGGAAAAACGGAGGAAAAAGGCTTAGATTTGCACCCTGGAGGAAAAAAGAAGGGGTGGAGGGATGACATGGCCCACTATATTAGGCAAAGTGGGCCCAAAGAGTGCCACATTGGCACACTTTTGATTTTGTAGAAGAAAGGATGAAGGAGAGATGGCTGACCGCAACCCCTAGTTTCCATGACTTCATCACATTTCTAAGCAATTTTGAGAGTTCAGGCGGTCACCCGAGGCTGGTCCCCAGGTAGGGCCTGATCCTGTCTTTGTAATTTTTTTGTTGTACACACATTTTTTTGAGGTTTTGGGATATGGGAATGGAGCGCGTGGCACCAATGACAAGGCAAATTAGCGCCATCATCTATATTGGCGCTATTTGCTAGGGTAGGGGTAGGGCAGTTTTGTCACCATTTATGGGATATATTGGTGCTATCGTCTGGATTGGTGCCAAATCTTAGAAGAATGAAACCATAGCATTTTAGCGCTATGTTTGGGTTAAATTGGTGCTATACTCTGTAATAGCACCATACTTGTAAATAGCGCTATTGTGCGTAGTAGCGCTAAATATGGAATTGACGCTAAAATGTAAATCAGTGTCATTGTCTAGATTGGCACGATGGAGGTCACTTGGTGGCGCTATTGTCTGAAATGGCACAATGGGGCAGAAAAGATAGCAACATTGTTTGAAATGGCACCAGGGGTTGTCTGTGTTAGGGCCACATGATGTGGGCCTTTTAGATGATAGAAGAAAAAGGGGTATTTTGAGGAAATGATAAGTTAGCCTCTAACCAAGAGGTGGTGGATGCAAGATACAGAGCGGTTTATATTGCAGTCACGGGAGCGACGGGTGCCATCTGTGATGGCACTATTTGATGATGCGATGCGAGCACGACTGACAAGGTTGGGGCTTTGGACGGTGGCAGCGATGCCAGTGCTGCGAGCTCATAGAGCTCTGATGATAGCCATGGTTGAGTGATATCGCACCGAGACTTGTAGTTTTCTATTGCCGACAGGAGAGATCGCCATTAACACTTGAGGATGTTTATCACATCCTCAAGCTACCTATTCAAGGTCGACGTGTGAGGTATGACACGAGGGGGTGGACTGCTTTGATTAGAGTGTTCGGAGCAGATCGCATTATGTTTGCGACAGACGGGAGGGAGATGGATTATGAGGGGACACTAGCAGCGGGTACAGATCCATTTGCCTTATTTCTATGTACGTTGATTGGAGGTGTGGTGATGCCTGATAGGCAAGGCAGGGTTTTCCAGTGGGTTGGGGCGGGATGATAGAGGGGATGGTGAGCCATGATATTGTCTATGCATGGGGGTCGGTGATGCTAGCACAGCTGTACCACAAGATGCACACGGTCGCTTATCTGCATGATAGAGCCTTGTCTGCCAAGGTTACTCTGCTTCACATATGGATTTGGGAGCATATCCCCGTGATTCAGCTGATATGCGAGTATTATCGGCGGCCGTTTGAGGCCTTTATATTTTTGTATCAGGATGCAGAGTACACATACACTAGACAGGTGCGCTACTGGCAGAGGATACTAGATGACATGATTAGTGTGGTGTGGTGACCATACATTGGTTGTGAGGAGTAGCCAGATGATGATACTCATCTCCCATACACATTTCAGCAGAGATATCTTATGGGTCGTGCGGACCGTACCATAGAGATGTACCTACCCTCACGGGTTATGCATCAGTTTGGACTAGTACAGGATACCCCCCAGCAAATGGCTATATACGTGCGGATGCCGCAAGATACAACCTACTGGCCCGCACCCTTACAACCACAGGTTGCTCTGAATGATTTTGCAGCACTTTAGCCAGTAGCATGGGATTGGAGGAGCACAGTGAGGGATGCGGTTACTACACCTGTGTATGAGATATGGTGGTGCATGCATCAGCCCACTCGTTTGACAGATCCAATAGTAGAGGCAGCAGGGGATGACTCAGATGGGGGTGGAGATGATCCAGATGAGGAGGGAGATATAGTTATTGAGGACTACATTGTGGAGGTGATGGATGATGGGGAGGAGAGAGTGGTTGCATGAGATGGCCAGCCTATAGATGTGGGGGTAGTAGTAGGGGTGGGACAAGGATAGGTGGGGCAGCAGGCTCCAGTGCAGCAGGCTCCTGCACAACAGGCCCAAGTTAGAGTTGGGCGATAGTCTAGAGGGCCGCGGTGGCGCGGTGGATAGCCGAGGACAGAGCAGGGTGATTTATCTCCATCACGGGTGGAGCAGCTATGAGTTGGCAGGCATGATATCAGGGTAGGGAGTTCAGGAATAGTTGTGGTGGTAGAGGTGGAGAGGCTGACGCATCGTCAACGTCCATGAGAGGAGACGGAGGAGATGGAGACCTTACATGCATAGGTGGCCAGCTTAGAGGAGGCGTTAGAGCACCAAGAGGCCAAGTTGGTACAGCTACAGGGAGTAGATGGGCAGGTGGTAGTGTTAGAGGTTCAGTTGGCCCAGGCTCAAGGAGACATGGAGGAGTTGAGGAGAGAGCGGGATGCAGTGCTCTTGAGAGCATAGCAGGCAGAGACTACGTTGAGCAGTCTACAGGCTTCAGGTGGGGGACTTGCCTAGATTTTGGTAGGGATACAGGCCCAGCTGGCCCAGGCGCAGACACATTCACATCAGGTACAGGGGCAGTTGAGCCAGGCACAGGGGTAGATATCTCAGGTATAGGGAGAGTTATCAGAGGCTAGAGCATGAATGGAGTATTATCGGGGGTTGTATTATGCAGCCATACCCGCAGTGCAGCGAGCACCGAGTTATAGTTAGATTAGCAGATCGGGGGTATCAAGATCACATTGATCAAGATCTATTCAGTTAGTTTAGTAGATGATGTCGCCTCCCTCATATGTGCCCCAGCAAGCTCCTCAGGTACCGGTAGTGCCACAGCCACAGCCGCCATCGGGATCATAGGCTTGACCAGGGTCAGAGTCTCCTACTCCCTCGGAGAGAGGATCCTCCATGTGATAGTGATACCATGTTAGCCCTTAGAGGCATTGTATCAAGACACTACATTTTTTATGTTGTGAGCGATGTACATTTTTTTGCGGTGATTATATATGATGCGATGTTTCTGATGGTTTATGATGTCCTATTATGATGATGGTTATATGATGGATACACATATATGTTATGGTTTTATATGTTGTGGATGTGTTATGGTGATGCAAATGATGTGTGTGATTTGATGGATGCATGGATTCTTTTGTGATATATACATGGTGTTGTGATTTTATGGACTATATGATGCAACTGAATATTCAGACTAATAAACATTTATTATGGATGAAAATGTATGGAATTATGTATATGCTACTAGATGATTTAGATGTTTCAATGGTGATGTTGATGATGTTGTAATGTAACTAATTGTTTATGAGATGTTTATATATATGGAATGCAATGTGATGATACTAATTTGAATGTTAACATGCACTTATGTGGTAAATAAGTATGATATGATGTGTAATGATGTGTGGCTAAATGTTTGTAGAATGAACCTGTTTCTTAAATGGATTAAAATGGACCTAAAATGATATGCAAATTGGAGTAAAATGAACCTAAAATGATATGCAAAATGGATTAAAATGAACCTAGAATGATATGTAAATTAAAAGGAACCTAAAATGATATGCAAAATGGATTAAAATGAACCTAAAATGATATGCAAAATAGATTAAAATGAACCTAAAATTATATGATATGAAAAATGGATTAAAATGAACCTAAAATGATATGCAAAATGGATTAAAATGAACCTAAAATGATATGATATGCAAAATGGAGTAAAATGAACCTAGAATGATATGATATGCAAAGTAAATGGAGTTTAGATGATAGGTGGTATGCAAACTAGGTGAGGTGATATGGCTCAGTCCTGATACACATGATGTTCTTGGTGTTGACTCTGAGTGGTGAGACTGTGGGAGAGCATGTTAGGGTGGGGAGATGATAGGGGTGGGAGTGTATAGGGGATGGCGGTGGGGAGATTGGAGGATTGTTAGGTCAAAAGACACCACATCATTGAGGGGGGGGGGGGTTGGGTTTGGTTCAAGATGTGTTAAGTGGAGATATGGTGGGGAAATGGGGTTAGTGAGGGAGTTAGATTGTGGGGGGGGGAGAAGTGATTATCAAATCTAGGCCGATATGGGATAGTTGACGGAGTGATAAGGATGATGATTTTGAGCTAGTAATAGTAGTTGCACAAAATTAATTGAGAGCATTTCTTAGTTTAATGTAGCAATGTAGGATACAGTTCACAAAGGTATCAAATGACCTAGGTGATGATGTATAGCCTACAATTGCATGGACTAGACTGACAAACAATAGGTTGATTTCATGCATGCCTAAGGTAGTATAATCTTATCTAGTGGAGGAAGGGGACTCATAGCAGTGAGGGTGAATAATGCATATAAGGTTTTGATGACTATATATGCAAATAGGACACATCATGCTAGAACCGACCTGGACTTCAAGATATGAATACTATTCTTGGAGTAATGAAACCAACCCACAAGCACGGCATGCAGAAACAATGACTATGTCTACTCCAGGTGCTATCTGCTACGTACCATGATATAATGAGATCAAGGTAGCTTTGGACATGACTTAGAGTGAGACAAAAATATAAAAATCAATAAGCAAAAAGACCAACGAAAAGTTACAAATAGCCTTTGTGTGCTCTTGCCAAGAGACGTGATGATAGAATGATAGATTTTTGTCCATTGTAGGAAAGATATATCCTAGGACGCAGATCTATTGGTGTTGATTAGAGAACTGTGGGAAGGAAGGCAAAGGAACAGTCTGGCCATGTGTAGGATTATGGTTGGTATGTTGATTGATGATTTTTGCATTGGGGAACCTGTTTTTGGAGTGCATACGTAGCTTATGTGTCCGTTATGAGATCCAGAAAGCTCAGTAACTGGGGTACCATCCAACGAGGTGGATGGGTGCATCTTAGATACCTGAGTACTGGAAACATCCTTCATATTCCAGACTGCCTACATACCCTGTGTCCAAGGGATCAAGGTACTTTTAAGATGCGGGTGAAATGAATATGTAGTTTTGGCAAGACTTGATGATGTGGGAATGGTTCTAGATGGGTGTGATGGGATGAAGATTGATGTGTGTTAGATGATCGCGATGGGATGTGAGATTCATGTATGGGGTGATTGTTTTTAGATTTTCTATGTTTTAGGATTTTTTTGGATTTTTTGATGTTTATGATGTTTTTGGATTTTCTGATGTTTTTGGATTTTCTGATTTTATGATGTTTTTGGATTTTCTGATTTTATGATGTACAAAGGGAGCTTACAAGGATCCTCGTTCCATGGATGGGGTGTTTTGGGTGAGATAATACAAAGTGGGCGAAAAAAACTTGATGCTTCAGAATTACAAGCCATGGGATGTGTGGATATGGGATGTTATGATGGAAAGAGGACTTAGTAGATGGTAGAACGAGCCACTACGCATGGTGCCTGAAATAGGTTTTCACCATGGTACTTATCCAGGGCATCACCGAAGTGATTTTCACCATTGGAAGTTTTTTATTGCACTTTGATTTTTCTTGATTTTTTTGATTTTTTTTTATTTGACTTGGTGTAACAGATGGGTTATGCATAGAATTTCTTGAGATGCAAGATATTCATTGGCTCATCTAGAGGCTGCCCCTTAGGTGTTGCAAGTTGATATGCTCCTGATCCATAGTCGGCTGTGACGACATAAGGTCCTAGCCAGTTGGGTTCAAACTTTCCTAGCTTTGGATGCTCTTGCAGGTTCTTCTGATTTTCCAGTAGGACCAGGTCACCGACCTCAAATTTTCTAGTTCTGATCTTTTTGTTGTAGCTTCTTCTGAGGTGGTTTTGGTATGCCTGTAAGTGATTCAAGGCATTCAGGCATTTATCATCCAGGAGTTCTAGTTGATGCAACCTTGCGACGCGATAGTCCTCATCAGAGATAATGTTTTGCAATGACACTCGAAGGGATGGGAGCTCAACCTCTATAGGTAAGATGGCTTCAGATCTAAATACTAGTGAGTATGGAGTTGCTCTTATAGGAGTACAGATGCTTGTGTGGTAAGCCCATAAGGCAGGGTTGAGTTGGAGGTGCCAGTTGCGGCCAGCTTCATTGATTGTCTTTTTTAAGATGTGTAAAATAGTTTTATTAGAATACTCTACTTGACCATTTCCTTAGGGGTAAGATGGTGTGGAGAAATGGTGTTTGATGTCAAACTTTTTGCACAAGGTGCGAACTTCTTGGTTCTTGAATGGCTTGCCATTATCGGTGACAATGGAATGCAAGATACTGTAGTGGCAAATGATGTAGTGGAGAATGAATTTGGAGATTTGGATTCCTATGGTGAAGGTGAGTGGTATTGCTTCCACCCACTTTGTGAAGTATTTGGTTGCAGTGATTATGAATTTATGGCCATTGGAGGATGGAGGATGTATTTTCTCTATGAGGTTGAGTCCTCACTATGTGAAAGGCCATGGCATTGTGATTGGTTGCAGCTCCTGTGTTGGTGCGTGGATGAGATTGCCATGCTATTGACATGGGAGGCATTTTTTGATAAACTGATATGCGTCTTTGTCCATGGTGGGCCAATAATAGCCAGTCCTCAGGATCTTTTTAGAAAGAGCTGGTCCACTTGAATGTGCCCCGCAAATACCTGTGTGTACCTCTTCCAAGGCTACTTCAGCTTCCCTAGAATCTAAACATCGTAGAAGCATGCCATCAAGACTCCGTTTGTAGAGGGTGTTACCTACAAGGATGAAACCGGAGGCTCGACGGATGAAGGATTTTCTCTGTGATGTAGATAGGTTGGGGGGAGGATATTATCATGAAGATAGAGGTAGGTTTCCTAATACCAGAGGGATAGAGGACCAACTATTTTGCACACGAGTTCAGATTGAGGAACGTCATATGCTAGGATGGGGAGCTCTTCGATAAGGAATTCACATTTCTTGCTACCTTTCTTCATGTCTACCAGAGATCCGATGGTTGCCATGGCATCTGCTACTTTGTTGTTTAGCCTTGGGATCTGCTCAAAGTGGATGTCATTGAAATAATCTTTAAAATCATCGACCATCTTCTTATAGGGAAGGAGCTTATCATCCTTGGTTTTGTATTCATTATTGACCTACCTGATGACCAGTTGAGAGTTGCCATACACAGTTAGCTTTTTAATTTTCCATTGGATGGCCATTCGGAGACCTGTGATGAGGGCCTCATACTCTACTACATTATTGGTGCATGGAAATGTGATTTTGAATGATTTAGGGATCGTGTCACTTTGAGGGGTAACAAACAGGACACCTGCCCCTGAGCCTCTGTGAGTGTATGATCCATCAAAATACATCTTCCATGTATCTGTGGCCGGTGTGATCGTCAAGATGGCCTCGTCTGGAAATTTTGTGATTGTAGGATGTTCTGCTTGAATAGGTGCCTTAGCTAGCTGATCTGCTATAATTTGTCCTTTAATAGCCTTTCTTTCTATGTATTCTATGTCAAATTCAGATAGAATCATGACCCATTTTGCCATTCTACCAGTGAGAGTTGCTCTGTTTAGCAAATACTTCAGCAGATCAATCTTAGCAATGAGCTTGGTCTTGTGATTGAGTATATAATGTCTTAACTTTTGTGACATAAAGATGAGGGCTAGACATGCTCGTTCAATTTGTGTGTAGTTAAGCTCATAGGAGAGTAGGGTGCGGCTAATGTAGTAAATGGCTCTTTCCTTCCCATGCTCATCATGTTGTGCTAACAAATCCTTGATGGCTGTATCAGTTGTAGAGATATACAAGAGGAGGGGCTCTCCTTGTCTTGGTGGAGATAGAACAGGGGGATTAGCTAGATAGTCCTTTAGCTGATCGAAGGCACCCTGACACTATTTGTCCCAGACAAAAGTTGTATCTTTCCTGAGGAGATGTTGGAATGGTTGGCATTTGTCAGCAAGTTGAGCAATGAATCGACGAATAGATTATAGTTTCCCCTGCAGGCTTCTTAGTTGTTTCAATGTTTTGGGAGGTGGCATTTTAGTGATAGCTTTGACTTTTGCAAGATCTACCTCGATTCCTCATCTAGAGACTATGTAGCCCAGCAGTTTTCCTGAGGTGACGCCAAAGACACACTTCTTCGGATTAAGACGAACATTATATTGCTCTAGCCTGTTGAAGATCTTGGCTAGTACATCTAAGTGTTCTTCTCTGGTCTTTGATTTGCTGAGTAAGTCATCAACGTAGTCCTCCATGATGTGGTGAAAGAGGTCGTGGAAGATGATGGTCATTGCTCTTTGATAAGTAGCTCCTGCATTCTTAAGACCGAATGGCATTACTACCCAACAATATATCCCCCATGGGCATATAAAGGATTTCTTGTGCTGATTTTCTTTGGCAATTTTTATTTGGTTGTACCCTAAAAAACCATCCATGAGAGATAGCATCTCATGTCTTGCGGTGAGATCCACGATCATGTCAATGTTGGGTAATGGGAAGTCATCTTTCAGGCAGGCCTTGTTGAGGTCTCTGAAGTCAGTACAACAATGGATTCTGCCATCTGGTTTAGCAACCAGTACTAGATTTGAAACCCATTCAGGATAATCAATTGGGCGTATGAACCCAACATCTAGTAACTTTTTTAGTTCTGCTTTGACAAGAAGGGCCACCTGAGGATTCATCTTTCGAAGTTTCTGTTTGACTGGTTTGGCATCAGGATGCACTGCAAGATGATGAACAACCAAGGCGGGATCTAGCCCTAGCATGTCTGCATAGGTCCATGTGAAATTGTGATTTCTTCATGTGAAAAATGCCAAGAAGTCTTCATGTTCAAACATGCTGAGGGATTCTGCTCTGTATGTGATTTTCGGCTCTTCCTCTGTCCCCAGATTCATTTCCTGAGCTCGTTTGACCAAGATGGGAGATTTGTCAGGATATACTTTATCTATCTTAGGGAGGCCCATGCTTCCATCTCCTGGCACCTCATGGAGGTTTTCACCAGGAGATACGTCATTTATTTTTACTATTTTGGGATCTGATACTGCCGCGGAATGGTTTTCACCATCAGATCCATTTTTTCTTTTTGTGTTTTGATGACTAGAAGTAGGGGTTGTCTCCTCGAAATAGGCATCCGGATCGAGGTCCATGATGTATCCTACCCTGTGGTCCCCCAAGGGAAAATTGTCTCTGGCTCCCATCATTTCAGCAATGGCTTCGTCATTTGGTGCGATATCGAAGATAGGAGGTCCTCATTGGTCCCAGTCAATGAGGTCAGGGTATACTAATGGTAGGTCATTGGATGATGAGGTGAGAGTGGTGACTAAGTAGAGGGTGCAAATGGAGGAGTCAAAGAAGTCGACAAAATCACTAAAGGAGTCTTGTAGGCCTATTTCATTAACATTGTTGATGTCTAGAGAGATGGCAGCAACCTCGGCTAAGATACATTCACTGGTATTAAGGATGCGTTGGGGTTGACCATACCCTAACCGTTGAGTATAGGAGTTTCTGGTTGCTTGCAGTGGTTCTACAATCCCTTGTTCATGAAGGCCAATGCCGCCTTGTCCTTTGTAACCCATGCTTTTGACCATTTCAGAGCCCTTGCTATAAATGTTTGTTGGGATGGTGGGGATGTCTTGCTGTGTTTCTTCGTCCTTGTAAAGCCAGGATGAAATATCTTCAAGGATATCTTGATCCAGAAGATGTTTCTTCTCAAAGATGGGCGAGGGTTTGCATTTGATGATGACTGTGTCGGCTGCCTCTATGTTTGGAGTGCCAAATGTCTTAGGAGTGGGTAATGTGCCCACACAAAAGGTGTCGTGGAGGTTGTATTCTCCACATCCTTGGTTGCTGAGCATGATCTTGACCTCAGGTGGCGGAGGTGCTTGGGACAAAGTGGTGGCGATGTTGACGGGGTCTATGTATGAGGTGGAGGCCGTCGGATTGGTTTGGATGGTGGCTTTATTATATGGACAGAAGGTTTGGTTGTTGCCTTCTAGAAAACTATGATATTGGAAGGGATAGGGGTCGGCATAGATAGTGACTTATGTGCTATTGTGAGGGAATTTGAGACATTGATGGAAGGTGGATGGGATGGCTTGCATGGCGTGAATCCATGGTCTGCCGAGAAGAATGTTATATGGGAGGTCAAGATCCAGAGCCTGACATTTAGTTTCAAGGATTTTCTATCCCACTTGAATAGGGAGCTTTATGGTGCCCTCAGATAGCCTCTCGGTGTCATCATATCCTTTAATGGTGATGCATTCGCTGGCATCCACAACCACATCTGAGTACCCCGAGTGTTTTAGCAATTTTAGAGTGCATATATTTCGGCCGGAGCCACCATCTATTAGAACTCTTTTAATGGTGTGTTTGTGAATGCGGACCTCAATGTGTAGTGCATCATTATGTAGGTGTTCGAAAGCAAGGAGATCCTTTTTAGAAAACGTGAGATGGTGCAGTGTAGCAATATGGTCGACCATGGCTTAGAATTAATTGACATCCAAGTTTGCAGGGACTTGTGTTTCTAATAGGGCTTTGTCAAGGATGTCCTTGTGGTGGGGCGATGTATGAAGCAGCTCAAGGATGGAGATTTGCGCAGGTGTCTTTCCTAGATGTTCTAGGAGGTTATATCGAGTGGTGGGTGATGGACAGGCATTTGGATGAGGGGGGAGAGGATCGGATATGATTGCGGGTGTTTGTTCAATGGGAGGGGCAGTACGGATGGATACACGGCCTTGACGGGTTGTCACAGCACAATTGGGTGCTTGTGCCCAAATGGTGATTGTGTTGACATAGTGGGACGAGGGTTCGATGCGGTCGACAATGGAGTCATAGGATGCGGGTGGCGGAGTGACATTGTATTCTTGGTTGGACGAGGAGGCTTTATTATGGTTGGGTAAAGGATCCTTGTAAGCTCCAAGGCTAGCATTTGGTGATGGTTGGGCACTTTGATCGAGGCTGACGAGATTTTGTTCTATGAGGTCTTGGATGCAATGTTTTAGTTGCATACAGTCAGCTGTTTTATGGCCCGCCACGTGATGGTATTTGTAGTAGTCATTTTTATTATACCATGCCACTTTGAGTTCATTGTCTTGACGTGGTTGAATAGGCGGGAGCATGACTACTCCTTGTTTGAGACATCTATCGAGGACGTCCTCGATGGGTTCTGCTAATGGTGTGAAATTTCGATGAGGTTTGCGTGGTTTATTTGGCCCTCTTGGGTTATTTACATTTGCTGCATATGTATGTGCAGGTGTTTGGTTTTGGATGTGTTGGATGTCTTTCACATCGGTGATGCCATCATTTAGATTATTCTTGTTCTTCCCCCAATAGCACGATTTATCATTGGATTGCGTGTTGGTATTGTTGTTGGTATTGGGGGTGTTGTGATTGGATTTGTAGTAGTTGTTGTTGTTGTTGTGATTGTTGTTGTTGGATTTGGGGTCATATAGTTTGATGGAGTCCTTGGCAATGAGGGCTCGTTTGACAGTAGTGCCTTTGTCGATGACCTCTTCAAAGATAGATGCACAAAGAATTTGTAAGTGAAACCCTAGTTCCTGATTGAGATTGGCCACAAACATGGTGACAAGTTGTTTTTCAGGAATAGGCCATGGGAGCTTGCTTGCTAGGCCCCTCCACCTTTGTAAGAAAGAAGCAAAAGCTTCTCCGCTCTTTTGTTTGGTGTTGCAGAGGTTGGTCATAGACACCTCATGTTCAAAGTTGTAGGAGAAGTGGTTGACAAATTCTCTGCAAGCTCGGGAAATGTTTGAATTCTAGGTGGAAGATGGGCAAACCATTCAGCGGCTTGGACGCCAAGGCTTCTTGGGAAGAGTCTCATAAGGTATGTGTCGTTATTAGAGACTTCGAGGCAAGCAATGTAGAACTCCCTAAGGTGGTCCCTAGGGTCTCCCTTTCCCTTGTATTTGTCAAATTTTGGCGTTTCAAAGTTTTTAGGGAAAGGGGGCATGTACAATGTGCGATCAAATGGGTAGGGGCAAATATCCTCAAAAGAATAGTATTTGCGTTTGCCCCCAGTTTGTAGGTCATCCACCTTTTGGATTAAGCCTTGTAGGACGGTGTTGAAATCCTGAGGTTGTTGTGGTTGGAATGTGTAGGGTTGTTGGTTGGTGAGATATTGGAGGTGGGGTGGGATTGGATGTTGGAGATTGGTTTGGTTGAGATGTTGGTGTTGCGGGTTGGGGTTTGGATTGATTAGTGCCTGTTGTTGTTGGTGTGCGTAGAGTTGTTGGATAATATGCGGGGGTATTTGGGAATTGGGATTATGTTGATTCATGGGATTATAGGGGTATGTGACATTGGATGGACTGATGTTGGGTATGTGGACGTTAGATTGGTTAGATGTGTTGTGAGATTGTTGTGAGAATAGTTGTCGTAGGTAAGTAATGGTGTGAGGGTTTGGTGGGGGCACACTTGTGGAGGTACTTGATTGCGTGATGTTGCCTTGTATGCCCATGGTGATTGAAGTGGAAGGGTTGATGGTAGTTGTGGTAGTAGAGGTGATGACAGGTTGGGAGATGGCAGGGAGAGCGGTGCATGTGGAAATTGTTGATGTTGTAGCAGTTGAGGTTGTGGAGGTGGTAGACACGGTAGGTGTTGATGTTTGAGAGATGGTGGGTTGGGTATGTGATGTAGATGCTTGGGTATTTGATGTGGTAGGGGTGATTGTGGAAGTGGATGGTTGTGATGATGTTGCGATGGAGGGTAGTTGAGCACCCATTTTAATAAGATGATCAAGATATCTATTTGGGTCCGATCTTAGGATTTTATCAAGTAGATCCATGTTATCAACATCTTGCGTGAAGCTCAAGACATCTAGGTCATCTTGGGATATGGTGGGGACGTTTAGTGTTGATGGTGGTGGTGGTGGTGGTGTTTGTGTTTGTTGTAAGAAGTGAAAAGGGTTTTTGTTGGGGCCATATGGGGGGATGAAGGAATATGTAGGTGGATTGTATGTTTTATAGGTGGGTATGTTGTGGTTGTTGGTGTTAGGTATACCAAAGGACCATTGTTCCGCCATTTCTTGATTTTTTTTGTGTTGTGATCTCGTGATGGGCATACGTGTATGGGTTTGATTAGGAGTGGAGTGGAATGTAGATGGAGACCTTAGAGAATCAGATTGATTTTGTTGGACCCAAAGATGGATGTGGTAGTGAGGTGGAGTAGAAGAGAGGATGTGGTGAAGATCAATATGTTTTTCCAAAGGTTTTATCCTAAGGGTGATACGAATGGATGATATTGATTTTTTTGCACAAATGTTGGACCAAAGATGGATGATAAAAAAAAAGGATTTGGTGTTTTGATTTTTGATTGATTAGGATGATGTTCTTGATGTTTTTCAAATGGAGCTTTAGATAAGATCTAGATTTTGAGTTTGGCACAAAAGGATGTTTTTCTTTGTTTGAGGTAGACTAATGACCTTATGTAAAGAGGGGTGATTTGTTTTTCTTGAAAGGTAGACTAATGACTTTTCAAAAAAAAAAAAATGTGATGTTAATGATAAGATCTAGATCTAACTTTGGCTCAAAAGGATGACAAGTTTTGGTTGATGATTTGTTTGAGGGGTGTTTTGATTTGGATGTGGATTTTTTTGAAATGATTTGTTTTTTATCCAAGGAGATGTGAAAAAAGTTTTGAAGGGGATGGATAGATACAGATTTGGGCTGATGATGATGTATCAAAAGGGGTCCAACAATGGCGATGATTGATCCTCTAAAGTCAAAGAGAAGGTGTGATTTTGGAAAATTTTGAAGAAAATGGATAGACTGTTGTCAGATTTCTGTGAGATGGATATGGATTATGGCAGAGCAGATGGTGTAGATCACAACTAAATAGGTCTTCGTTTCAGGCAAGTCAATCTAAAAATATCGCTAATCCACAGGTGAAATGGTGTTACAATCAGATAGATATGGCACTAAAACAGGGTAGACAGATTTTTGATGGCAAATTTTTGGATTTGTTTGTTTGGAATGTGATCAAATGATTTGTTTTGTCTCTTGGCAATGTTGTTGCAATCAATTCAAGCACAATAACCACACAATAATCAAGATTCTACTTTGTTTTTGAAAAGATGTGTGATTTTATTCAACAAGCACTTTTGAACAACCTAAGGTGAGAATGTGACAATATTTGTTGAATCCCCTAGCTATGCCTATTCAAAGCGGGTAGCTCCAGGATCTTGGTAGCACCGGCTCCTCCTTATAATTGCACACACTTCTCATGCATACCAAGATCAGGGTTTCTTATAAGGCTTGTCCCTCACCAAACCTTTAGATTGTCCCTGTTACCTCGGCTAAGAACCACATGAATCGGGGCCGCTTCAAGGGTTTTACCCTCTGCGTCAACAAATAGAAGGATTTTGGCTTGCTAAAACAATGGTTCGAAGTAAGGGCATCCGTTCAGGTGGTTATACGTGCGGCAGCGCTACTTTCTGTTATGGAGTCTCCCAGCCTCCAAGGGTTACGCCTTGGAGGGTTTTGGGGGAGGTTGGCTGTCAGTATAACAAAACAACACATGTCGCTTGATACTTTTGTCCCAAACACCTTATTTTATATAGCGTCTTGAAAGAGCTTAGCTTTAGCTTGATGCCGCTTGGGTCGTTCCCACCTTTCAAAGCGGGGTCGCAGGCCCTCTAAGGATTACAAAAGCAACACAATCACGACAACACTTTTGATCCCCAAGTTCATCAAGAGATGCGAGGGGAGAGCATACGTGTTCCCTATGATTGTATCACACTTAACATGGTTCAATTTTAGATCTTTGGATTAAATGGGGTGTGATTAATGCAAGTTTTGTGAAAAGCTTTTGATTCCCAAGGTCACCAAAATGGTGCGAGGGAAGAGCATATGCTTTCACACCATAAGCAAAAAGAGCACAAAAACACTTCACACAATTAAAGGATGATTTTCTTGATTATATGCATGAGAGATGCAAGTTATTGTTCCTTTTAACCAAATGCTTTCAATTTATGTAATTTGTGGTTCTTTTTAGAGCCCAAAATCGAAGTGTTTGATTGTTGTTTGTTGGCACACAAAAGAATAAATTTTAGAGCACCAAAGTAAATGTTATAGGCACACACACTTCACACAAGGAGTTGTTTGTTTGTTGGATTGATTTTAAAGCACCAATTTGAAATGTTGTCTAAAACCTAACATACAAAAGGCTTCATTTTAGTTTCCCAAATCAAAAGTGTTTGCTAACTAAACATCAAACCACCCTGCAAAAGACCTTGTTAGTACCTGCACTTCCTACAATAGACAGAAAGCAAATTTTCAAAATAGCGCTAAACAAAACATGCATAGGCGCCACTGTGGGCAGAACAACCTGACTTATAATAAAGGTGCTAAAAACTGTTATGGTGCTACTTAAATACTATTATGGTGACACATTATAGAATAGCATTAATAAACATTTTAGTGCTAATAATCTGATGGAAAACGACAATATAGATGATAGAGAGGATAATGGTGCATGAAGGTACCATTGAACAATTCTTCAGAGAGTCGTAGAGGACACGCAAATAGTGCCAATCTGTATGATAGCGCCAAAACGGGGAACCGATGCCTGTTTTTTCCTTTTTTCAAAAATTTGCCATAACCTCCCCCTGTAATTCCTAGTTTTTCTGTAAAATAGAGAGCAAGAGACAATAGAAAACAATAGGAAAAGCAAATCAAGAACACGTGAGTGAGGTTAGTGAGAAGAAAACTTTACATAGAAATAGCACTAATACAGAAATAGCACCAAAAGTCATTTGTTATAGCGCCACTGCGTAGGGTGGATAGCGCTGCACCTGCAAAGATCACGTCTTCACACCAAAACTCACAAACAAAGATTAGATTCGGACCTTGTGGGTCCCATCGAGCGTGCCAATATAGATTAGATAATGCAAACAAGGTAAAATACTAAATCAAATGCAATAAACAAGAGATTATACCTCACATACAAAGCTAATCTCATCAAGGGAAGAAGGAGCCTTTGCACCCAAAACAAGCTCTTATGACCAAGATGATCCCTAGACTATGAATTTAAATGTGAAATGCTCTTCAATTGTGCAACTCACTATCCTAACTCAAGAATGATTTTGACATGGTAACTTTGCATAAACTTGGATGATGATAATGGCTTGGGAGAGGTTGTATTTATAGATTTTTGGAGGGGATTTTGATCCAAGGGTGGAGATTGATTGGAGATATCAATGGTGGAGGATGAAAGTGATGTGGAGGGCCTAGATTTGATCTTGGAAAATGGAGGGCTAGGAATAAAAGTAAATCTTTTATTCATTTTTGGGAAAGGGGTGAATTAATGAGGTTGGGTGAGATGGATTATTTATGAATTAAAAATTCACATGGGGAAGGGTAAAATGAATTAAAAATTCATTTGGGGAAGAGTGGATATTAATGAGTTATGACATGTGTAAGGGATGTAAGAGGTATTTAATGAGGATTATGACAAATGTGTATTAAAAATTGATTTATGTGGCATGGAAATCAATTTTTTATTCATGGGTTGTGGGGAGAAGTGTTAATGAGGGTTTGACTCAATTAATTAAGGTGATTAACCTAATTAATATGGCTAGAATGAATTAGCAAAGGGATTAGTGGGAGGATTAGATTAATTAATCAATGATTTACTTAATTAATCTTAAGGCTAGGATGAGGTAGGCTAGCGTAGGCAATTAAATAATAGCCATTTAATTGTCTAGGGTAGGGATAGGTTAATTAGTAGACTGGATTAATTAGTTAACATGGTTTTAACTAATTAATTAGATTTTAGAGAAAATGAGGGAATTGATTTAATAAATTTTGCATATTTATTAAATCAACTCGCTAAGGTTTGGACTATTGAATTAATAAAATTAATTCAATTTTGGGGATAAAATGGTGTGGATTTAGAAAATGAAAGGGGTAATTAATTAAATAAAAATTTAATTAATTGGTTAGGATGGAAATTGACATGTTTAGGGATGTCGGGGTCAGTTTATTGGTCGAGACATTTTTAGGTGTCTACAGGACGATTTTTTTGTTATTTTCTCATTTTTTTGATTTTTTTGTTTTGTTTTTTATCACTTTTTCAATTTTTTTGGATTTTTTTAGGACTCCCTTACATTGGGGTTTTTAGGTATAGAACTTGTGAAGGTGCATACTATTGATAGGATCATCAAATAGTTCACCTTTAGACGTAGCCAATTGATATGCCCTTGATCCATAAGCTATGATGATGACATAGGGACCCAACCAGTTAGGTTCAAACTTTCCTTTCTTTTCTCTATCTTACTGATTTCTGGGATTTTCTCTTAGGACTAGGTCACCGACTTGGAATATCTAGGGTTTTACTTTGTGATTGTAGCTTTTTGACATCCCTTGTTGATAGGCTTTCAAGTGGTTGAAGGCCTGTTGCCTTCACTCTTCGAGCAACTCTAATTCTTGGAGTCTGGTTACTTTGTACTCTTCATCTGATATGAGGCCTTTTAATGAGACTCACAAGGATGGGATCTCGACTTCAATGGGCAAGATAGCTTCAGATCCATAAACTAGGGAGTATGGTGTTGCACCTATGGGTGTGCGAATGCTTGTGCGGTAGGCCCACAGCGTGGGATTTAGTTGGACATGCCAATCACGGCTAGTATCATTGACGGTCTTCTTTAGTATTTTCAGAATGGTTTTGTTTGATGCCTCAGCCTAGCCGTTGCCTTGTGGGTAATATGGGGTTGAGAAGCGGTGCTGAATATGGAATTTGTTGCATAGTTCCCTGACATCTTGGTTTTTGAAGGGTCAGCCGTTATCCATGATAATGGACGAAGGGACACCATAACGACAAAGGATATAGTTCAGGATAAACGAGGCAATCTGTTTGCCTGTGATGTTGTCTAAGGGCACAGCTTCAATCCACTTCGTGAAGTACTCTATGGCAGTGATAATGAATTTATGGCCGCTTGAGGAAGGGGGTGGATCTTGCCCACTAAGTCAAGTCCCCACTGACAGAAAGGCCAAGGAGTTGTCAACGGCTGTAGCTCTTGCACTGGTGTGTGTATTAGGTTTCCATGGATTTGGCACTTTTTGCATTTCTTTACAAACTGATAGGAGTCTTGTTCCATTGTTGGCCAATAGTACCCCATGCAGATGAGTTTCTTGGCTAGGGTAGGGCCACTAGAGTGGGCCCCGCATATTCCATCATGTATTTCACTGAGAGCAGTTTATTATTCCTCTCTATCTAGACACCTAAGGAGAGTACCATCTAGACCTCAACGATACAGGGTGTTAGTGACAATGGCATATCGAGATGCCTGCCAGATGAAGGTTCTTTTCTGGTTATGGGAGAGGTCGGGTGGGAGGGTATTCTCTTTTAGATAGGTAAATATTTTACCATAGAGAGGGGAATCAGTTCCCATGATGTGGCATATGATATGGGAATCTGGAGTGTCATAAGCAGGACAGGAGACTAGCTCTACTAAGAACTCATACCATGTTTGATTACTTGGTATGTCGAGGAGAGATGCAATCATGGCCATTGCGTCTGCAGCTTTATTCTTGATCCTTGGTATTTGTTCGAATGATATCTTGACAAAATATTCCTTGAAGTCACCTACCATTCATTTGTAAGGAATCAATTTCTCATCTTTCATTTGGTAGTCATCATTTACTTGGTTGATGACCAGTTGTGAGTCACCATAGACTTGAAGTTCCTTGATATTCCACTCAACTGCTAGCTTGATACCGATGACCAGAGCTTCATATTCTTCTACATTATTAGTGCAAGGGAACATTAATCTATATGACTTTGGAATAGTGTCGCCATTAGGTGTGATTAATAAGATACCTGCCCCCGATCCATGTTGAGTGTAGGAGCCATCAAAGTACATTTTCCAGTTTGCTGTGTTGACGTGGAAGATAGACTCATCTGGAAATTCAAAGTTTAGGGGGTTGTCAGCTATTAAAGGTGCCTCTGCTAGTTGATTTGCAAGCACTTGTCCTTTTATCACTTTTCTATCCACATATTCAATCTCGAACTCGCTAAGAAGCATGACCCATTTTGATAGTCTACCTGTTAAGGCAGCCTTGTTGAGTAAGTATTTCAGTGGATCAATCTTTGCCACTAGTTTAACAGAGTGTGACAGCATGTAATGTCTCCATTTTGTGAGGCAAATACAACAGCTAGACATGCTCTTTCTATTGGTGTGTATTGCAATTCATATCTAACGAGTGTTCGACTAATGTAGTAGATAGCTTGTTCTTTTCCATTATAGTTATGTTGAGCAAGGAGAGCTCCCAGAGCCGTAGGTGTAGCTGAGATATACAGTAATAGAGGCTTGCCCTAAATTGGTGACATTAATACTGGTGGTTTCATGAGATATTCCTTTAGTTGCTGAAATGCCTGTTTGCATGACTCATTCCATTTGAAGGGTACATTTTTGTGTAGTAGATGAGAGAATGGGTGGCACTTGTCTTCCAGTTGGGAAATGAACCATCTAATAGACTGTAGTTTTCCCTATAGGGATCTCAATTGAGTCAGATTTTTAGGAGGTGGCATCTCCATTATGGCCTTCACCTTAGCGGGATCAACTTCGATACCATTTACAAACACTATGTAGCCCAATAGTTTTCCTGATGTAACCCCAAACACACACTTTTTTGGATTAAGTCACACGTTGAACTATTCCAATCTGTTAAAGATCTTGTCTAGTACTGCCAGATGCCCTTCTCTTGTGAGAGACTTTGCTAGAATGTCATCGACGTAGTCTTCCATTATAGTATGCATCATATCGTGGAAGATCATTGTCATGGCTCTCTGATATGTTGCCCCAGCATTTTTCAGACCAAATGGCATAATACACCAGTAGTAAGTGCCCCAAGGACATGTGAAGGCAGTTTTGTGTTCGTCCTCAGGTGCTATCTTTATTTGGTTATATCCTAAGAAACCGTCCATGAGTGACAGCATAGTGTGTCTTGCCGTAAGATCGATAATCATGTCTATGTTGGGCAACGAAAATCATTTTTGGGACAAGCCTTGTTCAAGTCTCTGAAATCATTGCATATTCTGACCCTACCATCTGGTTTAGCCACCGGTACTATATTCGAAACCCATTCAGGATAGTCTATAGGCCTGATAAATCTGACGTCTAACAGTTTCTTTAGTTCCTCTTTTACCATGAGGGCCACATGCGGATGCATCTTTCTAAGTTTTTGTTTGACTTGTTTAGCTTCTAGAGCTAGAGATAGATGATGCATGATAAGATTTGGATCTAGCCCTAGCAGGTTAGTGTAGGTCCATGCAAATTTGATCTGTTTTCTTTTGAAGAAATCTCTAAATGCCAATTTTTCATGTTCTGTTAGAGCCTTTGCAATGTGGACCATTCTTAGATTATCACCTATGTTGACATTGATTGCTTCTGCCGGTTCTATCAAGATCGACGATCTCTCCTGATGTGTAAGATTGGGGAGAGGGTCAAGCCTTCCATCCTTCGGTGCCTCAGAGAGGTTTTCACCATTGGATACGTCTTTATTTTTACTATTTTGATGATCTAACACTGCCGCGGAGTGGTTTTCACTGTTAGATCATTCTTTTATTTTGATGTTTTTATGACTAAAAGGCTTGGCGCTCTCTCCAAAATAGGCCTTCTCATTGAGTTCAATAGCATAGCCAGCTCTGTGGTCACCTGCAGGTATGTGATCTCTAAGTTCAAGGTAATCGATGATAGCATCATCATTTTCGAAGGTGTCTAGTTCAGGGGTGGTACCTTTTAGGTCCCAGTCGATAAGTTTAGGGTGTACCAAAGGTAAGGGATCATTAGGTTGGTCTGGTTCAATGGTGTTGATGGTTAGGATAGAGTTATTGAAGGAGTGGACAAAGTCTGCAATGGTACTCTCTATTAGTGGGTCCGTTGAGGGGGGAAACATTCCTTCCTCATGATTTTCACTATTGTTGCTATGCAGGTCAGACTCTAATGGCCTAGCCCTTGGACCTTGTCCCTCGTTGTCATGGGTTGGGTCATACTCGTGGACAATGTCAATATCCTTTTCATCACAAGACATTTCAGAGAGGCTATCCCACTCATACTCATTAGAATCAGTTTCGCTCCCCAGTTGCATTCGTTGAATTTGTTCAACCAGATTACTAGTAGAGGTTCTGGTTGTTTGCCTTTATTCTTGTTGGTCCTGTTGTTTCTTGGTGCTCCAATGTAGCCTAGCCCTGTAGTGTCTTGGGCTATTAAGGTATGAGGTTGGATGGGTTCAGTGATGCCATCCTTTCTTGAACCAAGTGGACCATGCCCTTCATACCCCATTCTTTGTAGTATTTGAAAGCCTTGACCATACTGTTCTGTTGGTAGAGTGGGATGGTCATGTTGCGTTGAGGAGCTAGCTTCATCCTTGTATAGCCATTGTAGGATATCTTTTTCATCACTTTCATCTTCTAGGCTTCCCCATTTCACACATGGTCCTTTGGTTGGCTTCTCTACTATTGTGGGTGTTTTTAAGATAGGTCTCCCATAGGATTGAGGAGATAGAGGCAGTTATGCTAAGTAGAGGGACTAGGATACTGTGTATTCACCCAAGCCTTTATGTTTGATTTGGAGTTTAGGTTGAGATGCCCCTAAAGAAGAAGCAAGTGTGGCTGGGTCAACATGAGAGGAGGAAGAAACAGAGGCACGTGTTGGTGATTGTTTTGATGCAATCATAACAATTAAGTTAAAATTCACATATAATGAACTAAAACTATACTTGAAAGATAAGAAGGAATTGTTTAAGATTCACTTAATCCCAAGTCTACAGTGGTCAGGTCTTGACCTATTGGTCAAATTCAGTTGGTCAATGTGAAGCTATAATGTTCAAGGGGCCTTACGTAATTTAAGGTTTCTTGTTGGTTTACTGGACTGAAACTATGCAAAGAAATCATGAAATATAGGTGTGTTTGTTCATTCTTTGCATAAACTTATACTGTGCTACAAGATTTTTTATGGTTTTCTTAAACTATTGCAGCCTTCTTCTTTATACATTTATGAAAACTGTCTACTTTAAACTCTGTTATACATACTCTTTCAAATTTGAGACAAATTTCCTTTAGGTTTCTATGTTTTCAGCTAGATATTTAAGATGGGTTGGGAAAAGATAGAGAGATCTAAACTAAACCTCATTTAAATCTACCAAAGGATCTAATTGTTCTGTTATACACTATGTAAGTCATATAGCAATCTGATCAAATCCACAGTAAAAACCTTAAATGTATATTCTGAGCATTTTCACAAACATACATTTAAAATTGCAAGCTCTCAAAGAAAAGATTTCAAAACACAAAGAAGAGCAGGAGAATACTCAGAAGATAGATGCAAAACTCTAGATTCTATTTTATTAGAAACAAACAGTCATACATGATTTACAATGTTGGAATGACTCTTAGTTTCATTGATCAAACTACAGAGAACTTACAAGCTTTATAGATACAGTAAGGAAGCCAGACATTCCACGCACACCTTACTGCAGACAAACAGGCGACCTCCTTCTTCTACTTCTAGACTACACTAAGCTAGCTGCTCAAATCCCTGTGTATTCCTAAAATCCCTGTTGTAAAGTATTACAGTGCAGAGAGGCACAATATATATAGACTTTGATTGTCCTCACTACAGCAAAAACCCTAACTAAACCCCTGGTTCAAACCCCCTGGCTACAACAATAAATGCAGGTGAACCAGTTCTCCAAAATACCTCTAAGCAGTGTCAAATCTGGGCAAAAAAAATGCCCCTTCTGAGAAGCCCTAGCAGCTCAGCAATAACTTCTGTTTGTCTGCTGCAGTAATACTTCAGCTACATTTTGTCCTTATCATTTGAATGGCCTTGACTTCTTTGCACTTCATCTTTATCTTCCTGCTCCTAAGATTGGATTTTCTCCTCCATGATGTCACAGTGATCAAGTTCCAGCTACTTCCTCAACTGCAAGTCTACAAAACAAGATAGGCAATAAGTATCATTTCAACAAATGAATAGTAGGAAACCAAAATTTCTATTTAAATCAAGGTGATTGTACAAAATGTGGAATCAGGTCCAAAAAAACCCTAAAACCACATTCAAAATGCACACAGACGCCCAAAAAACACATGGGTCAACCATCGCTGACCGGAAAAAAGCCACGGGCGCCAAAAAATGTGTTTAAAATTCCTATCGCTTTCCTCCTTTTCCTGCTCATTGGCATGATAATCACCATCGGTGAGCCTATAAAACAATTGGCCGATCGATATGTATCTAGCTAATGGCCTTGCTCATTTGTTTATCCTTTTCATCGGCGTGAGACCTCACTTCGGTGTGCCCAAAAATTGATTGGCTGATGCTCATCGTTATGTTGATGTCTTCATTGTTATTCGGTATGCTCCTTATTCATCAGCATAACACAAGACTATCAGAGAAGGAAAAATTACCTCCGTCGATCATTATACTCTGGTTGAAATGGCCTTCCCTTAACGCTATCAGTGAGAGCTTCTACTTTGGCGTGAGTAAAAACTCATACGTCGATCTCTATTGTCACATCGATGGCCCTTTGTCTCCTTCCATCGGCATGAGTCTCACTGAAGTAGCCCTCCGTCTATCTCTCTATCAGCGTGAGATCGCCCATCGATGACTCACAAACTCCCTTTGCTGATGACATTACTTTGGTCGATGAGTGCCATTTTCGGTTTCCATCGGCGAAAGTCCCGCCGATGCCACCCTTGTTTGTTCTATCGCCGAGAGGCACTTCCATTGGGGAAATAAATCCAAGCGCGGCCAACAGTAATAGTTATACCGATAGCCAAAGGCCATCGGGGAGACCACATGTTTCGGCGAGCTATATCCAAGCTCACTCGACGTTGAATGTTAGGCTAATGACCACCTGTCATCGGCGAGAGACCCCCCCTCGGGGTGACAATTTCAAATGTTGTCGATATTGAATGTTATACCGATGGCCCCCCTTTCTTCCACATAATGTATATTTCATTGTAGTGTATTAGGGCTCGCATCAAATATATATTTTGCCCAAGCATTTAAATGGACTAACTCTGTAAAATAACCCCTTGGGCCTGCCATTTTATAAGTGCATCTGTGCATTTTCCTATCAAACAGATAATTGTGAAATACAAAGTGAAAATCAAAAAACATCAAACATTATAACCTAAAATCCAATAAGTATGTATATTTCAAAATTTTAACCAGATGTCAATCAAGGAAAAAAACACACAACTGACTTTGTATCATGCAGAACCTGATAGTACATTTTACCAAATTGATCTTAACTTACAAAATATGGTGAATTTCAAGATGGTTCAAAAGGCAACCCTGGCTCATTTTTCACAAGGAATCCAACCACATCATGCACTGGTACTAAAAATGTAATTTTCTCTATTTTTGATGAAGGTTTGCAAACTTTTGACTCTTTTCCCCTTACCACCAAACAAAACAACACAAGTAGAAGCGAAAAAGTAAAGCAACAGCAGGGGTCCTCATTTTGCTAAGGAGCAAAATGGGGCGTGTTGTGAACATCACAACAACTAGCAACCAAACAAAATAATTAAATTCAAAGTGTTCAAGAGAATTAGATGAAATAAATCCATAACTTCCGACTATCCATCCTGCAAATCATCATTCAGCTTGAGACTCAAGGTATTCAATAAGGGTGCATGAATTTTCATTTTTAGTTTAAGTATGTGTAAGTGATTAATTATCCTCATCTTGAAGATCAGTTGAACAAATCAGTGACTGACATTAGCCTACGTAGTTGAGGATATTCCCTCATAGCCGACCGGATAGAGCCTTGCTGTCGGTGAGCGTTCATAGCCCCGGCAAGGTTATCGTTACAATTCTCCTAGGTAGAGCCCCATTGCCAGCGAGCGTCTATAGCCCCAGTAGAGTTACTTAGATGGCTTAATCTGGATTTTTAGTATAATCCACTTTAATTATTTATATATATATATTTTTTATATTTCTGATTTTTGAAAGAGATTTCACAAGATATAGCAATTTGTTGCTTCATGATGCAAGGAGTGAACACTTGCTGAAATTAAGCTAAGAATTGTAATGGTAGCAAGGGTGACCTCAAATTTTTCACCTAATATCTACACTGGTAGGTTCAAAAAACCCAAGGATTTTAGGTGTGTCATCATGAGAAACCTCCTTGAATTCTCAATCACATTTATTGAATATGAAATTTAACAAGTAAAACAACTCTCTACATTCATGATAGTCACAAAAGGTATGTGCAAATTGCAAATGATTAACTTGAATATTCTAAATTTCATACTATTTTCAATGGTTGTTAGTTTTCTCCTTAATGCTTTGAAGTAAAACAAAGATCCCTGCTGAGGAGACAACCAACAAACAACAGACAGACTGTACAAAAGGGAAGAGAAGACAAAACTGTACAAACAAAAAGAAATAGAAAATAGAAAGAAATAGAAAAAAAAATTATACAGACAACCAACCCAAAAAAAGAAAAAACAAAAGAAGAACTATACATTACTTACACCATTTACACCAAAATGGACTACCCTTTACCTCAGGCCTGGAAGTAGTGTTTCAAATGTTGGCCATTAACTGGCAATGGCACCTCTTCTCCAGTCAAGGTCTTAAGTCTAAATGTGTTATCTCCTATAATTTTTGAGACTTGTAATGGACCTAACCACAATTTATCAAATTTTCCATGGCTTCCTTTCTTTTCATGTGCTTTGTCCCAACATAGTACTAAGTCTGATATCCTAAATGTTTTGACTCTTGCCCTTTTATCAAACCACCTCTTAACAACCGCTTGGTGCTTGGCAAACTTCTCAATGGCTTGACCTCTTTTCCCATCTAATTGTAGCATTTGTACTATTCTAGCTTCCCTATGGTTATCGAAGCCTAGATACTCATTGGCAAACTTCCAGGTTGGTATTCTCAGATTTACTGGAAGTATGGGATCAGTCCCATAAACTAAATGATAAGGTGTGCTACCTAAAGTTGTTTTAAACTTGGTCCTATCTACCCATAATGCATATCTTAACAGGGTATTCCACTCTCTAGGACTCTTTGCAATTAACTTCTTGATTATGTCTAATAAAATTTTGTTCGTTGATTCAGCCAATCCATTACCTTGAGGGTAATAATTTGAAGAAAACCTTAAAATGATCCTGTATTCAAATGCCCATGTAGAAAACTTTAAAGAAGAGAAAGCAGGGCCATTATCACATACCAATGAATAGGGAGTTCCAAACCTGGTAATGATGTTTTCTTCAAGGAACTTGATAACTACCTCAGTTGTGGAGAATTTGCAGTAGGTAGCCTCAGTCCACCTTGTACAATAGTCTGTCACTGTCAGTATAAATTTGTGTCCTACAGAAGAAGGAGGATTGATGACTCTAATAAAATCCAAGCCCCACTGTGCAAACGGTCTTGATTCAATCACAGATTGTAGTGGATTGGCCTGATTTCTCCCCTTATTCGCTGTAGTTTGACAGGTGTGGCAAATTCTGATGTGACTCTCAGTATCTTTGAACATCGTGGGCCAGTAATAGCCTACCCTTAGTATTTTGTGTGTCGTAGCTAGATGGGAACCATGACCGGTTCCGTACTTGTCATGTAATTATGTCAACACTTTATCTGCTTCAGTTCTATTTAGACATCTCAAATAAATTCCATCATGGTTCTTCCTGAATAGAAGACCCCCTTGCACCATGTATTTCTATGCTTTAATCTTCAAAGCTCTCCTCTAAGAAGCTTTCATCCTATTTGGGTACTTTCCAGCTATTAAAAAGGTGCTTAAATCTCCATACCAGTCTGATGCATTCTGGGAATTCAATACATACTATTGTTTTATCAAATCTGGATCTATATTTTCTATTGTTTGCACCATAGCCTTCCCTCTGACCAGCTTCATAGGAATGATTTCCATGTCAAATTCTTGCAGCGTGGTGATCCATTTGGCTCTCTTTTCTCCAGGTTCATTCTGCATCAGCAACATCTTTACCGCTGCGTCTGGCACTATGGCTTTGATCTGGCTATGCAGAATGTAATGTCTAAATTTTTTCACAGCCCTCATCAATGCAAATGCTTGTCTCTCAGTGTCTAGATATCTCAGCTGTGCATCCTTCAGAGGCACGCTCATAAATGCTATGGGCCTTTCTTCATTGTTTTCACCTTTCTGTTTCAAGGCAGCTACGACTGAATGAGAAGATGCAAAGGAGTATATGTCAAATGGGCATGTGTAGTTTGGACTTGTCAATACAGGAGCATTAGAAATTGCCTCCTTGATATCTTCAAATGCAGCCCTGGCCACAGGCGTCCATTCCATCTACACATCCTTCTTTAACATGGCATTTAACGGCTGCACGATCTCTGCAAAACCTGTTATAAACTTCCAAACAAAGTTAATTTTACCAAAAAAATGATTTCAACTCTTTCCTACTGTTTGGTATTTACAATTTTTTTATGGATTCTATTCTATCCAGATCAATTGAAATTCCACCTTCAGAAATGACATGGCCTAATAATTTACCTTCAATTACGCCAAATTTACATTTCTTAGGATTAAGGGAAATTCCATACCTTTCACATTGCTTGAGTATTTTCTTGAGATCTTCAGTGTGGGTGGATGCATCCTTGGAATACACAGTCAAATCATCCATATACACAACAATGCACTTACCTGATAATCCATGGAATGCAATGTCCATGGCTCTCTAAAAAGTGGCACCTGCATTAATCAGACCAAAAGGCATTCGCCTATATACATAATTTCCCCATTTACAAGTGAAGGTGGTTTTTAATCTATCTTCTCTATCAATTAAGACTTGGTTATAGCTTGAGAAACCATCTAAAAAAGACATCATCTTTGCCCCATTTACTGCTTGTAGCACTTCATCTATTGGAGGCAGAGGATAATTATCCTTTTTAGATGCTTTGTTTAAATTTCTAAAGTCTACGCATAACCTGATGTCTCCATTTTTCTTCCTCACTGGTACTAAGTTAGCTACCCAAACTGAATGTCTGACTAGGAAAATTATTCCAGTAGACAGCAATTTTTTAACTTCCTCAAAGATTAAAGGCTCTAGAATGGCATTCACAGGCCTTTGTTTTTGCCTGAATGGTTTAACTTCTGGTCTTAAAGGTATTACGTGAGTTATGATGGATGTATCGTATGTTTTCAAGTCTTCATACGTCCATGCTATGACATGTTTATATTCTTTCAGAATGTCTAAAACCTCTTTTCTAATTTTCTCAGAGAAAGCCTTTCTAATTAGTTCATTTTGTGGATTTTGCTCTGTCCCTAAGTTGTGTAAATTGCACTTACCCCCTTCTGTTTTGGGCAAGTCCTTCTGTCTTATTACCCCGTTGAAGTCAAAGATATGTTCTAGTTCAATTACTCCTTTGGGTAAAAAGTTTCTCTTCAAGTTGATTATATCCTCTTCGTCCCATGTTGTTTCAGGCCTTTCTTGTTCATCAATGATTTGGGCCTCAAATGCCTCTTTACAAGTCAGAAAATCAATAATTTGCTGATTCCCCCCACATACCTAAAAGTGTGTAACATTTTTTGGGATACTGGGCACATTAACTAGCTCAACAGCAAATCATCTCAATCCTGACAGTGCCAAGGGTTCTAGTGTGCTAGCAGCAACTGCTAGTGCATCTGGTCTGTGGTTCAGCTCTCTAGGGATGTGCTCTATGTTAAAAGCATCAAACAAATCTATTAAACCCCATACTCTGTGTCTGTAACTAACCATTTTTTTGTAATTGCAGGCATATAGTTTCCTTACTTGTCTGACTACTAATTCAGAGTCTGAAAATACTCTGATCATTTTCACCCTTTTCTTGATGGCCATGGCAAGTCCTAAAATTAGGGCCTCATATTCAGCAATATTATTGGTATAGGAAAATTGTTATCTATATGCTACCAGATGTGATTTACCCTAAGGATCTATGAGTTCAACACCTACACCCACGCCCTGTTTTGATTTGGACCCATCACATTTTAATGTCCACATGCCATCTTTACTTTTTTGACCTTTTATCTTGGCATGCTTTGTCTCTTTTATCACCTGTGGGGTGTTGTCCTATTTATTCATGGGTTTTTCTATTTGGTTAACTTGCATATGTGTATTTCCATCTAGTAAATCAGAAAGACAACTACCCTTGTCTTCTATCTCTTCTACTAAATCTGGGATCAAGGCATCAACATTGCCCTGAACATATTTCTATGTCTGATAAGGATTCTCATTTTCCTCTAGTGACTCTATCCTCTTTATGCATTTTTTGTATTCATATTCAATGATGTCTTTGCACATTCCACAACTTCCCTCAGAGTGTGGTCTATTATGGACTCTACACCTGTTTTTAGACAGTTTGCATTGGACTAGCAGATTTTATTTAATGCACTCTTCCACCTCTTGTCTAATGGCATGACCAAATTTGTCTATTGCATTATTTTCTTCATCTGAAGAACTTCCATCAGACTCAATGAATAATGTTGTCTCCTTGTTGACACATTTTTTTCTAATGTTTAACATCATGACCTCTTCAATTTGCACCCTATTGTTGGTAATTCTATAGACACCAGGTTCAACAGTAGCATATAATATTTCATTCATTAGATTATACTCTGTTATCATGTGTTTCATCTTGGGCTCTGCCTCTATTCTAATCTGGTTTGGGACACCTCTCCAAGGTAGCCACATATGTGAAAAGTCAGTGGCCATATATCTGTTTAATGTCTTGGACCAATCCCTACTCAACAACATTCCATAATTTATGGGTATATCCACTACTTGAATGTCAATAATTTGGCTTACTCTAGGGTCTGAAGCTAATTGCATTTGAATGTTCATGAGTTCTCCTATCATGCTAACCTCAGTCTTATCTAATTGTGTTACAACCTTGGCAGATTTGGTGGGAGTCAGCCCTAGAGTTTTACATATTCCTAAGGGCATTACATTGGTTGAGGCACCAAAATCTATCATGTAGTTGTGTATGTTCTTCTCACACAATCTAATAGTTAACAAGAAAGGAGGAGCATCCCTTTTATCCGCATGTATTACTACATTTGTATTGGAAGGCTGCTCAACTTTCTTACTTTTCTCTTTAGGCAGTGAATCTCTATTAGGAACAGTTATATCAGCAAAAACCTCGTCTGTCATGGATGTATCCAGAGATTTTATAAAAGCATTTCTGATCCCTGGAGCTTTCAATAATTCATTTAGAGGTATAATGACCTTAATTTTCTTTATTTCCTTTGACAAGTAACTCATTAATCTTGTTGTCTCTATTGTTTCAGTTTTACTTGTTTCATCCTTTTGTACTGTTGTTCCGCTATTTGTGTGCTAATTAGCTTTAAGTATGGTAGGATTGTTGCCGACATTTTGATCTGGGGGTGTGTTGAAGTTGTTCGGAGGAACGGAAGTGGTGAAAGGTCCTCCTGGCCTAGGGTTGTTCCTCAAATTGTAGGTGTGGTTTTTATTTGTCTATTGAAAGGCCTGCACCTCTTCTATTTCAGTTAATACCTCATTTTAAGATTCAAAGGGAAACTGAAAAGCATTTAACACAAAGGCTAATTCAGGATAAAGATTTTCACAATAGTATGGTCCATCTTCTAGCAATTGATCCTCTTTCTCTTCTGTAGTTGCAAATGTAAACGTTTCTAAGACTAAGGTTGTATCATATCCTAAGGGTACTACCTCATTACCCTTGGGAATGAGAAATTTAGAGGTAGGGGGCTGCACATCTATATTAAAAATGCTAGCTGCTAAGTGGAACTGTGGACAGTCGTGCTCAGCATGAGCATTGGTATTGTGAAATCTGCACCAATTTTTGGGTGTTGTACTAGCCATTTGGATGCCACCTGTTTGTTTTGCGTCATGATTATCTATATTCTCAAAAGGAGAAGCTAGAGCACCGTTGTTAGGTCTAGTGTTCCATGTCTTGTGTGGCCTAGGTTGATTCTGATTTCTGTTATTATTGCCCCAGGTCTTATTATCTACCATTGGCCCTCTATTCTGCATTGGTTGCCCTTGGTTAGGGCCTTGATGCTGATTATAGTTTTGGTTTTGATTGTACTGCTGATTGTAATGCTGATTTTGATTGGAACTATAGCTCTGATTTTGGCCTTGGTTATAATTCTGGTTTTGATTGTAGTTTTGGTTGCCTCTTCCATAGAGGTTCTCATTTCTTAATTGTGTCACTTTAGTGGTTAACCTTTTCAAATGTGTAGTGATCTCTTTGATTTCTTCCCTTTCCTCTTGTGCTTTTGCCACAGTTGTATCCCCAGGAGGTTGGAAGAAAGGCTGACCATTATTTTGACTGTTATTAGAAGTGCTACCCGTGTAAGGAGTTATAGCATGGATTGGGGTAGGACTATACACAGGTGTGTAAGAAGGAACTGAATTTAATAATGGAGTGTGCTACATGGGAACTCCATTCCATGGTTGTGCTTGATTCTGCACTCCAAAATTTCCTCCATTAGCCAATGGGCTATAAGTTGTGTGCCTCATCTCTTGGTTCACCGAGGCTGCCTCTTTGTAGAATTTGGATATTGAATCTATGTTAGGTTTTCTTTTGACAAACATGGTAGTTAAAGGATCCAAGGCTACATAGTACATAGCCAACAAGGTATCATCATCCACAGTGTAAGGGTCTACTAACCTAGAGTAGGCCTTCTGAAATCTATCATTGAAATTATCAATCAGCTCTCCCTCACCTCGTTTGATGGTAGCGAATTTATGATACAAGATGCAAGGGTTAATGGGCCCTCTAAATCTTGACAGAAATGCTTCTTCCAAAAGTGACCAGGAAGAAATGTAACCGTTAGGTAGGTTCACATACCAGTTAGAGGCTTGTTCACTAAAGGTGTAGGGAAACAATCTACACACAATGTCCTCGTGCTCTAATCTGGCCCTAAAACATGCCTCCTTAAATACTCTGATATGGTCTTCTGGGTCTTGGTGCAACTGGTATTTAGGACATATCTTCTCTAGATTTTTGGGCATCTCATGATAATCATTGAAAAATATGGGAGAATTGACATTGAAATAAGCCATGGGAGGTGTTTAAGTTTGACCTGAGCTTGTAGGAATACTTGGATTGATTGGTGGATTAGGATTTATAGGAGGACTGAGACCTCCAGGAGTGCCTGAACCGAGATTTAAAGATCTGAATAGTGATCTATCAGGACTCACAATGCTACGGATGTTAAAAGGTGACCCAGGAGGTGTTCAAGATGAACTTCCTGCTTGTAATATTTTAGGATTCCAAATTAAAGGGTTCTTACTTTGCCTTATATCAGGTAGTTGCGCAAATATATCTCCTAAACTGGATCTAGACTTGGTCACTCTATCACTGTTATTAGCCAGTTTGAAACAAACCCTAATTCAAGTCAGGCCCTCCTTCTAGCGCCAGAAAAACTATTGGTGATTGTTTCGATGCAATCATAACAATTAAGTTAAAATTTACATATAATGAACTGAAACTATACTTGAAAGATAAGAAGGAATCGTTTAAGATTCACTTAATCCCAAGTTTACAGTGGTCAGGTCTTGACCTGTTGGTCAAATTCAGTTGGTCAATGTGAAGCTGTAATGTTCAAGGGGCCTTATGTAATTTAAGGTTGCTTGTTGGTTTACTGGACTCAAACTATGCAAAGAAATCATGAAATATAGGTGTGTTTGTTCATTCTTTGCATAAACTTATACTGTGTTGCAAGATTTTTTATGGTTTTCTTAAATTATTGCAGCCTTCTTCTTTATACATTTATGAAAACTGTCTACTTTAAACTATGTTATGCATACTCTTTCAAATTCGAGACAAATTTCCTTTAGGTTTCTACGTTTTCAGCTAGATATTTCAGATGGGTTGGGAAAAGTTAGAGAGATCTAAACTAAACCTCATTTAAATCTACCAAAGGATCTAATTATTCTGTTATGCACTATGTAAGTCATACAACAATTTGATCAAATCCATAGTAAAAACCGTAAATGTATATTTTGAGCATTTTCACAAACATACATTTAAAATTGCAAGCTCTCAAAGAAAAGATTTCAAAACACAAAAAAGAGTAGGAGAATACTCAGAAGATAGATGCAAAACTCCAAATTCTATTGTATTAGAAACAAATAGTCATACATGATTTACAATGTTGGAATGACTCTTAATTTCATTGATCAAACTACAGAGAACTTACAAGCTTTACAGATACAGTAAGGAAGCTAGACATTCCACGCACACCTTACTACAAACAAACAGGCGACCTCCTTCTTCTACTTCTAGACTACACTAAGCTAGCTGCTCAAATCCCTGTGTATTCCTAAAATCCCTGTTGTAAAGTATTACAGTGCAGAGAGGCACAATATATATAGACTCTGATTGTCCTCACTATAGCAAAAACCCTAACTAAACCCCTGGTTCAAACCCCCTGGCTACAGCAGTAAATGCAGGTGAACCAATTCTCTAAAATACCTCTGAGCAGTGTCAAATCTGGGTGAAAAAAATGCCCCTTCTGAGAAGCCCTAGCAGCTCAGCAATAACTTTTGTTTGTCTGCTGCAGTAATACTTCAGCTACATTTTGTCCTTATCATTTGAATAGCCTTGACTTCTTTGCACTTCATCTTTATCTTCTAGCTCTTGAGATCGGATTTTCTCCTCCATGATGTCACTATGATCAAGTTCCAGCTACTTCCTCAACTGCAAGTCTACAAAACAAGATAGGCAATAAGTATCATTTCAACAAATGAATAGTAGGAAACCAAAATTTTGTTTAAATCAAGGTGACTATGCAAAATGTGGAAATCGGGTCTTAAAAAACCCTAAAACTGCATTTAAAATGCACACAGATGCCCAAAAAACACATGGGTCAACCATCGCTAACCGGAAAAAAGCACGGGCGCCAAAAAATGTGTTTAAAATTCCTATCGCTTTCCTCCTTTTCTCGCTCATCAGCATGATAATCGGCATCGGTGAGCCTAAAAAACAATTGGCCGATCGATATGTATCTGGCCAATGGGCTTGCTCATTTGTTTATCCTTTTCATCGGTGTGAGACCTCACTTTGGCGTGTCCAAAAATCGATTGGCTGATGCTCATCATTATGCCGATGTCTTCGTTGTTATTCTGTAAACTCCTTATTCATCGGCATAACACAAGACTATCGGCGAAGGAAAAATTACCTCCGCCAATCATTATACTCTGGCCGAAATGGCCTTCCCTTAATGCTATCGGCGAGAGCTTCTACTTCAGCGTGAGTAAAAATCCATACACCGATCTCTATTGTCACATCGATGGCACTTTGTCTCCTTCCATCGGCATGAGTCTCACCAAAGTAGCCCTCTGCCTATCTCTCTATCGGCGTGAGATCGCCCATCGGCTACTCACAAACTCCCTCTGCCGATGACATTACTTTGGCCGATTAGTGCCATTTTCGGTTTCATTAGTGAAAGTCCCATTGATGCCACCTCTGTTTGTTCTATCGGTGAGAGGCACTTCCATCAGGGAAATAAGTCCAAGCGCGGCTGACAGTAATAGTTATACTGATAGCCAAAGGCCATCGGGGAGACCACAAGTTTCAGCCAGCTATATCCAAGCTCACCCGACGTTGAATGTTAGGCCGATGACCACCTGTCATCGGCGAGAGACCCCCCCCTCGGGGTGACAATTTCAAATGTTGCCGATATTGAATGTTATACCGATGGCCCCCCTTTCTTCGACATAATGTATATTTCGTTGTAGTGTATTAGGGCTCGCATCAAATATATATTTTGCCCAAGCATTTAAATGGACTAACTCTGTAAAATACCCCTTGGGCCTGCCATTTTATAAGTGCATCTGTGCATTTTCCTGTCAAACAGACAATTGTGGAATACAAAGTGAAAATCAAAAAACATCAAACATTATAATCTAAAATCCAATAAGTATGTATATTTCAAAATTTTAACTAGATGTCAAGCAAGCAAAAAAACACACAACTGACTTTGTCATGCAGAACCTGATAGTACATTTTACCAAATTGATCTTAACTTGCAAAATATGGCGAATTTCAAGATGATTCAAAAGGTAACCCTAGCTCATTTTTCACAAGGAATCCAACCACATCATGCACTGGTACTAAAAATGTAATTTTCTCTATTTTTTATGAAGGTTTGCAAACTTTTGACTCTTTGCCCCTTACCACCAAACAGAACAACACAAGCAGAAGTGAAAAAGCAAAGCAACAGCAGGGGTCCTCATTTTGCTAAGGAGCAAAATGGGGCATGTTGTGAACATCACAACATCATGGTTATTGGGGATCACAACTTTTGGTTTGGGCTGAATGGAGTTGCAGTATTGATAGGGGTTAGGATCACCTTGGATGGTGATCTCTTGTCCTTCATATGGGAACTTGATACATTGATGGTATGTAGAAGGTACTACTTTCAAAGCGTGGATCCATGGTCCCCAAGAAGAATGTTGTACGCTAGCTCCATGTCAAGGACTTGACAAGCTACATCTTTCACTATGGGGCCCACCCTGATTGGTAGGGTAACAATTCCTTTAGACGTTCTTTCTTCCTCATCATAGGATTTTATGGTGATTTTTCTTTTCGAATCTATAGCCTTCTCTGAAAACCCCAATGTAAGGATTAATTTCAATGTGCAGATATTCAAACCAGCCCCTCCATCGATTAGGACTCTTTTGATCTTGTGCTTGTGTATGAAAGGTTCAATGTGAAGGGAGGCATTATGGGGTTGAGTGATAGACATATCATCCTTTTCAGTGAATGATAGGGAGTGCGGTGAGGTGATGTGACCAACCATAGTTTGGAATTATTCTTCAGATAGGTTCGTGGGAACTCAGGCTTCTACTAAGGCTTTGTCAAGTATAGACCTATGAGAAGGAGACAGACGCAGAAGTTCCAACATGGAGATGTGTGCAGGTGTTTTTTGGAGTTGATCCATGATACTGTATTGACCGGACGGGGGAGCGGAAGCTCCTCTAAGGGTGACCTTGTTACTACGGGTAGTAACGTTACAATCTAGATCCTTGTTGATAGTGATCACATTGATGTGTGAATCACCTTCTGAGATATGGTTAACAACATAATCGAAGCTGACATTTGTGTAGTTTGCATTGTTAGAGCCACTGTTATTTCTATTAGAAGGTCCTCCCTACTCGTAGTTAGGAAGAGGATCCTTGAATGCCCGATGATCGCTATTGGAGGTATGTCCGTGAGATTGTCCATTGACAGATATTTTGTTTTTCTCTATTAAGTCTTGGCTTATATGCTTGAGTGCAATACAATCATTTGTCTTGTGCCCCTTGTTTCAGTGGTATTCACAAAAATCATTGTCGTTCCACCAACGAGGTTTGACCTTTGGTTCATACTCTCGTGCTGAGGGAAGCGTTATGCGATTGTTGGCGATTAGCTTCTGTAGGGCAGTTTCTAGTGACTAGATTCAAAAGTTGGTAAACCTAGATTCAATATTAGCTTCCGTAGGGTAGTTTCTAGGCTCTCAAAAGTTGGTAAACCTAGATTCTGCGATTAGCTTCCGTAGGCAGTTTCTAGGCTCTCAAAAGTTGGTAAACCTAGATTCAATATTTCATGGTTTTTCTTGCGGGGGGTTATTTTGAGGTGTTGATAGATTGAAAATTGGTTGCTTAGGTGCCGCATTTTTGGCATCGACTACCCCGTCGTTCACAACATTCTTGTTTTTCATCCAGAATCTAGGTTTGTCATTATTGGTGTTGGTATTGGGAGAGTCTTTATAGAGCTTGATTTGACCTTTTGCGATTAGGGCTTTTTCTATGATAAGGCCCATCTCAATGACCTTGATAAAATATGTAGGACATTGGATATGGATTTGGGAACTTAGGTCCATTTGTAGATTGTGTACAAACATTTCTAGCATCTATTTCTCTAGTATTTGGTGTGGGCACTTGCTTGCCAGTTGTCTCCATCTCTGTAAGAAGGCAGCGAAAGATTCTCCTTCTTTTTGTTTGGTGTTACAGAGATCTAATATTGGGATGTCGTGCTCAATATTGTATGATAAGTGGGTGACAAATTGGTTGACAAGTTCATTGAATGTTTTAATACCAGGTGGCAGTCTAGAGAACCAATCGATGGCTTGTCCTCCCAAGCTCTGTGGAAATAGTCACATAAGGTAAGTGTTGTTATGTGCGACCTCTAGACAAGCAGCATTGAACTCTCTGATATGATCTCTTGGATTGCCCTTTCCTTGATATTTATCAAATTTAGGCACCTCAAATCTTGAGGGGAAGGGGATCATGATTAAGGACCTATCAAAAGGATATGGTGAAATATCCTCTAGGGTGTAGTTTTTAGTTGATGTTCCCATTTTCATGTCTGACATTTGTTGTTGGAGAGCTTCGACTTTTTGGTTCACTAGGCTTAGGGCATCCAAGGAGTCAATAGTTGTTTTTCTCTTATCCGTGCATACTTCATCATGTCTACTTCCTTCAGGGATTCTCTCTTTGTTAGTTTCTTTGAGAGCCTCCACGTCATAATCCTTAGGGAGTTTGGCTCCTAGACTTGCTAGATGTAAAATGTACTTTGATGGGTCTTGGGCAAGCACCCCTTCTAATAGGCATAGAAATTTTGGGTCATGCTGCATGTGGAGGATCTCGTCTATGGAAGGTTCTTCATTATTTTCATGACCGTCAAAAATACTTTTCTCTGCCATTTCTAATTGCTTTTTTTTTGTAATCTTGTCAAGACCATGCAAGGTAGTAAAGAGATGGGATGAGGTGAGATTGGAAGATTTGAGCAAGGTGCTAGAATGAAACAAGGTTTTAGCAAGGTTCTTCTTAGATCTAGGTGGTATCAAACAAAGTGGGATATACAAAAGTGATAGTCAAAAGCTAGGATGTTAGGAATCCGTTGCTTGATGTTGACTAGTGTTTGTACCACCCCCTAGTGGAGTTCCAAAAGGATAGGTAACCCTTGATATGGGAGCCTCACTAGGTTTTTGCTTGAGATTTGATTTTGATCAAGAATAATTTGGCTATAACCTTGTTGGAAACTTGGAAGAAAGTGGTGAGATTTTGGATGGACAAACAACTATGGTGCAGATAAGGGAGAAGTGGTAGATTTTGCAAGGTCTTTGATCAGATTTTGAAAACTAGAACAGGTTTGAACTAGTTTTTGAAAAGTACTGACAAATTTTGCTCTTTGGAAGATATAGTTTTTGCTCTCTAGTTTTAAATGCACAACAACAGTTTGAATGCACAACAACAAGAGTCAGATGCGCAATAAGTCAGAGTGAATGTGCAATTCTGTGCTGGTTTAAATGTGCCACCTAATCAAATGCACAATAAGTCGAAGCAGATGCATAAGAAGTTGAGACAAATGCACAATTCTGGCTTTTTTTCTTGGTTTTTGCAGAATTTTGGAAACTTTAGATCATTTTCAGGATTTTTCAGTGTTTTTGGTTTGAAAAACTTGGTGTTTCTGATGATGTTGATGTTCAATTATGGCAAAACCACAGCAAACACATAGATGTTTTCCCTGATTTTTATCTTTTTTATATTTTTTTGTGTTTTTGGACTATTATGACTCAAAGACAAGTACAACCTAGGCAAGATGGGACAATATCCATTGAATCCTCTAGCTGTGCCACTCAAAGCATGTAGCTCTAGAATCTGGTAGCACCAGCCCCCCTCCATGGCACTCACTTCTCACGTATACCAGATTTAGGTTTCCTTAGGCTTGTCCCCACACTGAACCTTAGGATTGTCCCTTCTACCTCTACTAAGAGTCACTTAAATCGAGGCTGCTTCAAGAGCTCTGCCCTTTGCATCAATGAATAGGGGTTTTTGGCTTACTACACAATTGGTTCTTAGATAGGGCAACCGTTCGAGTGGTTACACGTGCAGCGGCACTACTCTCCATTATGGAGTCTCCCAGCCTCAAAGGGTTATGCCTATGAGGGTTTTGGGGGAGGTTGGCCATCGATGTAACACAACAGCACTTGTTGCTTGAGGTTTTCACCCCAAACACAATTTATTTTAAGTGGCTTGGTAGGGCTTGGCTTTAGCCTGTTACCACTCAAGGTCATTCCCACTTGGACAAGCGTGCATCCAAGGGTAGGCCCCCCTAAAGGTTTGACAAAAAGAATGACAAGTCTGGCACTTTGATCACCCAGTTAAGGGGAGAGAATAAGCCTATTGTCATTCACAAGCATAGAGTACAATTGTTCACCCAACCTAGTTAAAATAGAAAAACTAAATGGGCTAAGCTAATTTGTGCACTCACACAATTGTTAACTTGAAAAGTGATTAATCATAGCATTGTTCATTTCCCATTTGTTAACTTTGAAAGTGATTAATCATAGCATTGTTCATTTCCTGTTTATAGAAGATAGCAGTGATTAAACTAGAAAATAAATCCACAAATGTAAGATAGCAATTTGGTCCAATTACTTCCCTTCTAGTTAGGGACTATGTGTAGTTTGTCATGAAATGCATTTGATTACTTCACCCCTAGTTAGGCTAGATGAACTAAGCAAAATATCTAGATGACCTAATCCAACCACTACTCCTACAAAACAGACGTTAGTTCCATTATGCAAAAGTCAGAAAACCTAAAATAGAAATCAGAAGATAGATGTGCAACACTGCAGCCTGAATGTGCAGAAATAGGGAGTGTGCGGGTTTTTAAACAGAAGCGCAAATACAGAGATCAAATGTTCAAAAGAATGAATTACAGGCATAAAAATAGCATATGCACAAAAAGGAAGGGTAAATGTGCAATGTTGACAGAAGCGCAATCTATCAGAGTGTATGCGCAAATTCATGAAGCGTACGTGCAACTTAAGCATAAGCGCAATATGGCAGATTATATGCGCAAATTGGAAGTCAGGTGTCGCCGTCGAGTTGTATGTGCAATCTCAGAGTTTGTATGCACAACTGTGGGGGTCGAATGTGTCTCTTGGTTAGATGCACAAAAGTAGAAGGTGAATGCACAAATCGAGAGGTCAGATGCGCTAGTTCATTAGATGTGTCATTTTGGAAGACAGATGCATTGTTTCAGAAGCTGAATGTGCAAAAAAAAACTCTGTCAGAGACCTGTGCATCACCTGTACTAACTTGTCTTCAAGAAAACTTAGATTTTTTTATTAGTAGAGGGGCAAAGACCCCACGATGGGTGCCAAAATGTGAGGGGGAAATCTAGTTATTCAAATTAATGAAAATGAAACCCAAACATCTATAGAATAATAAAGATAAAGGAGATAAAAACAAAGAACAAACAATACTTTCACCTTTTACCTTTTTATCTTCTGTAGTTTGCCTGTCTTTCTTTGATCTTGATTGTGAAGCCCTCATAAGCTATTGTTTTCTTGCTTGTTTGAAGATGACAAATGAAGAATGGCTAGGATACTTTGGTGTTTGAAGGTGAGCTTCAAATACAAAAATGGAGAAAGCTATGAAGTGCTAAATGGAATAGGGGTGCCAAAGGCACACTTAGATTCCTGTAGCATAAGTTTACACAAACTCCAGATATGAAATGAAGAGAAGAAGGTTGTATTTATAGAAGAGAGTGAGGGAAGATCAATGGTTGAGAAGAAAAGAAGGAATCGACGGAGGAAGCTTGTTAAGGAACGTGCATCCAATAGAAGAAGGACACATGTCATTCCAAAAGTAGTCATGTTGAGTTTGTTGACTTTTTCCCAGACTGGATGCTTATTCCCGGAGTCCCTACAAGGTAGCCATCAGTGATCAACAGGAGCTCTGGGCCAGGGGGTCAACAGTGTAGGAGATAGACTCTATATTTTATCTCCTCTTCTTCTTCAGGCTCTGCAAGACCTAGGGGGGTATTCCCTACTCAACATCCATAAGGATATGCATGCAAGGCTGGGATGTTGACAGAAAGCAGATGAGTCCTCCTGTATGTAGACCAAAACTGAAAGATAAGGGCAAAGGGGCTAGCTTTGGGCCTATTTGCAGTTGTAGACAGAGGATTGAGGATCCTAAACTAACTCTAATGTCCTAATGTTGGTTTTAGATTTTGCTTTGGAGTTTAAATGTGGATGCAAAGCTGGATATGGTTATAACACAAAACAAAGCATGATTGGTGCCTATCCAGGGCCTGGAGTCAATAGACATACACCTGTGAATGTTCAGTATAAACAACTAAAACTGGATTTCAAGGGGATCTATGTGATACCTGCCTTACAGGCATCTCCCAATACAAAGTGTTAGGTTATCTCTACTTATGGTATCCCTACTGCAGTATATCCCTCCCAATGTTCAACCTGAAAACAGTTTAATCTACCCCTTGAATAGAAGTTAAAAGATCAGACATTCAACACAGGAATTCTATGCTCTAGAATCTAAACATTACCAAACATCCAGATTCAGAAGAAGGATACATGCAATACTGGAGACAGAATTAACACAACACATGCCAAACAGCATTTCTCATATAAGTTTAATCATGAAATCAGTGGGTTCATGCCAAAAACAAACAACAAGAGATACATAAACTCACAGGTAAGCTGTACAGAGCAACCAGATCAGCTTGTTATGCATTACAGAGCCAAAATCATCAACTTTCAACAACCACAAATGAACAACACAACCTGTTTATAACAGCCAGGTAGGTGCTCAGCAATTAATTACAACGTTGACCAAAATTTCGCCAGATACACAGTATCATGAAAATGGCGCTCAAACACAACCAGATTGGCGCCCAAACTTGAATGCAGCAGGTAGGGGAGGAGACAGGAAGATTTCTCGAGCCCTGCGCTCCTGCCCGCTGATTGACACCTCCAGTCGGGTACAAGATCGACCCACGCCATCGCCCACACCTCTGCAACAATCGCCATTAATGGCGCACCAACCCGCGGCCTAGGAAAAATCATCATACAGACCATCGCAAGCTTTTCCCGCCGAGACTCATCATCATGATATTTGAAAATGCAGGATAACAATATCCCACATGCACCCCGCGATGACCTCAATAACACCTTATATACTAGGTCATGAGCATATATCATGTCGGTGCTTTTGCTCCTGACGACACTAGTATAGACTTCATCATCATCATCTTCCAGCAGCATGATATCCTGTTGTTCGAAAAATCACCCTGACGTCATCATGATATTTGAAATATAACCTTCATGATAATCGGCACAACCTGATCCTTCGGAGGAACATCCTCCTGCTGAGCTTATAACAAAAGTCTGGCCGATGAACATCCTGATGACGTCATCATCATATCCTGCTGACGTCATCATCATATCCGCCTACTGCGCACCTCCTCACATCCGGATGACGTCATCATCATGTTTGCAAATATCAGGGGGTCTCTTCAAGATGATCAGTGTTAGAAATATGACCCCCGCGGACCTTGATGACGTCATCATCATATTCACATCATCATGATATTCGGAAGACAACCGGATATTTGGAAATATCCTCCTGATGTTCAAATATCAGGTTGCACTGTAGCTCCTCTATAAGATCAGGGCGATAACTGAATATGATGATGCTGCTTGAAAAGATCACCCTCAATAGATAACACACGAAACCAGCAGGCGGATATCTCCTTGATATCAACATCATCATGATGTTCGAACAAACAAACATATATCCGGGTGATATGAAAATATCACCCCCTCCTTCGCGAATATCATGATGCAGATAGGCAGAAAGAAAAATATCACCCTGATATACGGATGACGTCAGCATCATCAGGATGAGAAACAAAGAATAGGAAGTGATACAACATCATCAGGATGATATTGACTAAGATCATCCTGACGTTCCAAAATATGATGACCCTAGTGAATATCGGGTCGCAATTACAACTCTTCAACAACATCATCAGGATGATGTTAACCAAGATCACCCGATGATAAAAATATCACCCCGGCGAAATATCATGAAGGCAGAAAATATGATCACCTCCACAAGCAGCAGGATGATAACTGGAAATATGATGATGATGAACACGACCCTTAGGAAAAAACAAGTTAGGTCGAGCAATTCAAAGAATAAGCAACATCATCATCATGCTCGCGCAAGGTGATAAATGGAAGATCACCGGAGACTTTGAAACATCACCCTCGCAAGCAGATCAGGGCGCACTGTAGCTCGGCAGCATCATCATGATAAAAACCAAACATCACCCGACAGTTGAAATATGATGATGACGTTGAAAAACAAGTCGACTAGGAACATGATGATGCAGATCATCATCGAAGACAAGATGATGATGATGACCTCCTCCTCAGGAAAACATGATGCTGCAGTTGAAAAATGCTGAGGAGGTCCAACACTTAGAAAAAATGGGCAAGAAGATAAAGGCTTCAAATGAAGAAACCTCCTGATCATGACAAATCAACCCCTGGTCAAAATGAGTGTCAACAGTGGCTCCGAATGGGGACGTGTAGGTGAAAACCTGCAGCGAGAACCAGATCTCCGGGTAGACCTGACAAAAAGCCAAAAAACGTGAGCTGTACAAGGCATTTACACTACATACATATTTTACAAATGTGCACAGCAACCAGATATTCATGTAAAATAGAACTTAAGGAATTGGCCATGCACAGGCAATTCCAGAATTTCACCATCTAGGGCCTGGAGGAAATAAGAATCCTCCCCATGAGTATTGCAAACCTGATATGGGCCCATCCATAAGGGCTGAAATTTGCCATGTTTACCCTTTTCCTGATCTTTAGCATTCCAAATGAGCACCAGATCATTTACTTGAAACTTCCTTTTTGTAGCTCTCCTATCAAACTGATATTTCACATCCTGTTGTCTTTTGAGATTGATCTGGTGGGCTCTCCTCCTGTCTTCATCCAATGCAACCAGCTGATTCACTCTTTCTGTCATGGGATCTTCAATCTCCTCATCATACTCTTGAATGAATCTGTAAACTGGTAGGAGATTGTTTATGGGCAGTCTAGCTGATGCACCATATACTAGCTCAAAAGGTGACTTCCCAATAGCCCTTTTCACAGTCACTCTGTCAGCCCATACTGCTAAATTCAACTTTGAGTCCCAAGCTCTCTTGTTCTTGTCCAGTATCCTCTTGACAATTTTCATGATGCTCCTATTGCTTGATTCTGCTTGACCATTTCCTTGTGGGTGATATGGTGATGTATATGACAGGCTTATCCCATACCTGTTGCAAAAATCAACAAACTCACCTGATCTGAAGCACATAGCATTATCAGTGATTATTTTAGATGGTACTCCAAACCTGATGATGATGTTCTCTAGTATGAAATCTGTCACCACCTTGCTTGTAGCTCTTTTAGTTGGAATGGCCTCAATCCATTTGGTAAAGTAGTCAGTTGCCACCAAAATCCAACTGTGTCCCCCACTTGATTTGTCTGCAATTTCCCCTATAAAATCAATTCCCCATTGCTGGAATGGAGCATCCACAGGTGCAGTTCTGAGGGGTAAAGCACCATGATATTTCAGCTTTCCTGAGAATCTCTGGCAAGGGTCACATTTTCTTACTAACCTCTGTGCATCTGAAAAGAGAGTGGGCCACCAATATCCTGCCCTGAGAATTTTATGAGCTGTTGTTTGGGCAGTATAATGGCCACCACACAATCCTTTATGCATGTCAATCAAAATATTGTTAGCCATGTTCTTATCCACACATCTCAGCAACACACCATCAGGATTTTTCCAGTACAGCTCACCTTGAACAATGACATACCTGATTGCATGTAGCTTTAGAGTCCTCTTTTGATTGTCACTGAAATGGGAAGGACAATTCAGATTTTGCAAGTAATAGATAATATCCCTGTACCATTCAGATCCTGATGTACTTATATTCTCATCTTGGACTGCATTAACTTGGCATGCTTCCAAGTTTGACTGTGCCATCATCTTGGCTAGTCCTTGTCCTCTTATCAACTTAGTAACCTGTATGTCTATGTTGAATTCCTGCAGTTTGTTTATCCATCTGTACCTTCTTCCAGTCACCTCCTGCTGAGTGAATATGTCTTTGACTGCAGCATGAGGTACATATGCAATTATATGTGTCCCTACCAAGTATGGTCTGAAACTTTTGATGGCTCTAACTAGTGCATATGCCTGCTTCTCCATAATGTCATATTTCAGCTCAGAGGCCTGCAGGGACATACTGAAGAAAGCAATGGGCTGTTCAAAACCATCTTCATTTTTCTGTAACAAACATGCAGCTACAGTATGAAAGGAAGCAAATGAGAACACCTGGAATGGCCTAGAAAAATTAGGAGATTTAAGAACAGGGGCCATCTTTATTGCCTCTTTGATATTCTGAAATGATTCTGTTGCTTCCCTTTCCCAGTTGACGGTTGCATCCTTCTTCATCATCTTGGAAATGTTCCTTGTGATCTCTGCAAAGTTGGGAACAAATCTTCTGACAAAGTTTACCTGTCCAAAGAAGGACTAAACTCCTTTCACAGTTTTTGGCATTTGGATCCTGTCAATGGCTGCCACTCTCTCTGGATCTATCCTGACTCCATCTTTGGAAACAATGTGTCCCAGAAGTTTTCCTTCAACTACTCCAAAGGCACACTTCTTTGGGTTTAAAGAAATACCATATTCTAGTGCTCTTATGAAGATCTGCTCCAGATGCAGACAGTGCTGCTCTTCCTTCTTTGAGTAGGCAGTCAAGTCATCCTGATATACTGCCAGGATTGAATCAATTAGCCCTGCAAAAGCAACATCCATTGCTCTTTGAAATGTAGCACCTGCATTTGTTAGTCCAAATGGCATTCTAACATACACATACGTTCCCCATGGAGTGGTAAAGGCAGTCTTATATTGTTCTGATTCCTTTACCTTTACCTGATTATATCCTAAAAATCCATCCATCATGGATAGGAGTTCACAACCAGTCACTTTCTGCAACATAGCTTCCATATTAGGCAGTGGATAGTTATCCTTCAAAGAGGATACATTCAAGTTCCTGAAATCAACACACAGCCTAATATCACCATTCTTTTTCCTGACTGGGACAAGATTAGACACCCAAGTTGAATGTCTGATGGGCACAATTATTCCAGCATCCCTGAGCCTTTTGAGTTCTTCCTGCATCTTGGGAGCTAAGGTAGGATTTATAGGCCTTTGCCTCTGTCTAAATGGCTTAGCTTCAGGCTTCAGTGGGATCTCATGCTGGAATAAGTCTTCTCTATAAGCTTTTAGGTCCTCATATGACCAAGCAAAAACATGTTTATACCTTTTTAGCAATGCAATCAGCATACTTCTTATGTGTGGTTTGAGCTGTTTGCCAATATATACCTTCTGAGGGGCCTGAGATGTCCCCAAATTTATTTCTTCTAAATCCTCCTTATTTGTGGGGGATGTCCTTGTGACCATTTTGTCTCTACTGTCAAAGGCTCTTTCCAAAGCCACTAACCCTCTAGGGATCTTGTTAGTCTTCAACTGGATGATCTCTTTTCCCACAAGGGTCTCTTTTCCATTTACAGTCTCTACAAAAGCTTGGAAATCAATCTGTTGGTTCTCATACTCATCTATGCAGTGCAAAAATTTCAGCAAATCCCTATCATCATTAAAAACTTGCCAACTGCATATGTTTTCTGGTATGGCAGGCCTAATTTTAACTTCTACATCTGTGACACCTGACAGAGTGATGTCATCTGGCCTTATTGCAACATTGGCTAAGAAATCAGCCATAACATTTTTTGACCTTTCTACCCAGCCAATTGAAAATGCATCAAATAACTCAAGAGTATCCCAAACAGCATGCTTGTATTGTTTCAGTCTTTTATTCTTTGCAGCATACTTATTTCTAATTTGGGATACAATCAGCTCAGAGTCTCCAAATACTCTTAACATCTTAATTCCATGTTTGAGAGCAATATTCAGGCCTAAAAGTAAAGCCTCATATTCTGCAATATTATTTGTGCAATCAAACCTCAGCAAGAAAGAGGATTTGAGGAGCTTACCAGTTGGAGACAGGAAGACAACTCCAGCTCCAGAACCTTCTTTTGCACAAGCTCCATCAAAAAACATGGTCCACAATCCTTGTTGATCCAGCTCTTCAGTGCAGACATTTTTCTTTTCATCTTCTGTATCATCTGAGACAACCCTGAAGTTATCACAGTCAGTGTCCACAAAGCATACCTGTTCATTTGCTTCTTGGTCTTCCACTGTCTCTGATGATCTCTGCTCTCTGATTAACTTGACATCCCTGCCATTCATTGGAATCATGGCATATGATAGGTCCAGCTGCATACTTCCACCTATTAGTGCTGCCCATCTTCTTGACAGCAGCATACCATACTGTGGCTTGATGTCAACCACTGTTATATTCATCTTATATTTCTTTTCAGGAAATGCTGCCAGCTTGAAATCTACATCCTTCATGATTCCAATAACTGGTACCTCTCTGGCATCCATTGCATAGCATTTTCCACATGCCTTGTCAATTTTTAATCCTGTTTGTTGCATGATAGCCAAAGGCATGACATTTGTGGATGCTCCAGAGTCAAGCATACAATTTCTAATTATTTTACCATTTATAACCAGGGAAACATAAAATGGTTCCACCTGTGAAGGACACTTTGTCATGGTCATTCCTAAATAGACTTCAGGAGTCTCATCTTCTTCATTGCACATGACCTGTTTCTCACCCTGGGTCTGATCATTTTGCTTAGCTTGAAAAGGTACCCCTGAGATTAGGGATATTGTTCTATTCTTGATCTCTTCCACTTTCATGAGTTCCATAAGTGGAACAGAGACTTTTACCTGAGTGAGGATCTGGGCTATATCAAATGGAGCACAGTTTTGTACAGCAGTTGTAGCTTGCTCCACAATCTTGCTTTTATCCTGAGCTGACTTAGCTTTCATTCTCATAGTTCCCTGATCATCATTCCTGTCTTGGGAACCTCTACTTTGATCTTCAGCCTGAGGGGTTTTGTTTTCTGGTCCTTGGAAATCATGACCTGTTCTGTATCTAAAGTTCTGCTTGTTATTTACCCACTGCCTTTTTTGTGGTTCAGTTCCTTTATGACCATGCATCTGCTGACCTGCAGAAATATCTTCTGGCTGATGTGGGCTGCCAACCTGATTTTTACCTCTGAGATTGTAGTTGCTCTTGACCTGAGCAACTGCTGCAGCTGTGAAGGCTCTGATTTCCTCATCAGAAGGTCGGTGTAAGCTACTCAGAAAATTGTGTGAGTTCTGAGCATACACATAATTATCCTCATGATCTTCATCATATGGGGACTGTTGGCAGGCCTGAACCTGATCATCTGTCTTCTCATCAGCACCATATAGAGTATATCCATTACCTATGGACATCATGTTAACATCATCATCCTGCACATGATGTGGCTCATTGCACTCATTACAAGATGTAGCATTATCATACAAAGATTGGGCAATCATGCACTGTGATTGTGAATGTGGCATCTGACAGATTATACACCACGGAGCATCATCAACAATATTTATAGTTTTCTTTAGGGGATCAGGAGTTTCCTTGGCATGTTGAGCCCTCTGATTTGTGTTGTTACGTGAAAATACAGGCTTACCATCATGCCAATTGGTGTTATAAGGCATATCATGTAATGATGGCCTCTTTTCCTGTCTTTGATAGACTTGCCTATCAAGACCCATCCCTTTTTCACTTCTAGCTAATCTATAGCTCAGGTCCTTAACAACATTTGCCAGTTTGTCTATCTTATCTTCAGGAGCAGATGTACTACCTTGAGTGTTCTGAGGCTTGTTTGGGTTCTGCAGAATTTTTACATCATCCCTTCTGTTTGTCTTGCCTGATGCTTTCCTATTGTTTTCAATATTTACTGCAATTCTGAAAGCATCCCTGAGAGTGGCAGGACCTTTATCTCTTAGTCCATATGCAGTCTTTGCATCAAAGGCATTGATGTACAAAATTATGCACATAGGTTCATTTGGCCTCATATGATGTGGCAATTTGTTCAACACTTTAGTAAATCTTGCATTAAAGTCTGCAACCTGCTCATTTGACCCTTTGGTGATGCTGGTGAACTCATTTACAAAGAAGCTAGGGTCAGTTTTATCACCATATTGCTCCTTGAACATCCTCTTAAAATCATCCCATGATGATATACTCCAGTCAGGCAGATTCCTGTACCATTCTCTTGCCTCATCTATTAAAGATTGCATGAATGACTTCATGAAAACATCCTCATGCTCAACCTCAAAATTGTCCATGACATTTTGGAAGGCCTTTAGATGATCTTCTCCTGACACTGTATTGTTTCCTGAAAACCTAGGCACTTGCAGCCTCAGATGCTTATCAATGGGGTTAGGATACCCAGGAATACCATCAAACACCAGCTGCCTGAATCTATCTAGCTGCATAGGCTGTCTGTTTGGCTGATTAACATTAACATTTCTATTTGCATTTTGGTTTCCTGCATTGTTTAGTGGTATCCTAGCATCATTCACATTTTGTCTATCATCATGATGCTGATGATGCACTTCATATCTTTGCTGATGTCTTTGCATATTTGCATTTTCTAAGGTAGGAACTGAATTATTCTGGGCAGTTCTCAAGGCTTGCACTTTCTGCTGTATATCATCTCTGATTTTCATGGCTTGTAGGTATTCTAGTTCTGCTCTTAGGCTTTTGATTTCTTCTGCCAATTGTTCATCCTTAGGTCTGGAGGTAGACGGTCTCATACCATTTGGGTCATCATCTTCATCATCCCTTAGGGACTCTGCCTCTTCAAACCTCTCACTTGGGTCTAGAAAAGGGCGTTCTTGGAACACCTCTGACCTCATTCTCATACTACCACCCTGTTGCCTCTCATATGCACCTTGGATATCAGCTTCTGCACTTGAAAAATAAGGAGCATGCTGTCCTGATGGCCTAGGGTTATCTTGTACATCATCACTTTTTCTGGGGGAGCTCTCATGACTAGCTGAGATAGTTCCCTTTCTTCTATACATCATTCTTTTTGTTAATGGTAACTCTTCAAATAGAGGATTTTGTTGGGATCTTCTCCCCTGCATATAAATTTACTTTGACCGGTTGGGAGATTACTTCGGAGTCGCCACCTATTGCTAGGAACTATTTTCTTCTGAAAACCAGGGTTCTTTCACAAGGTTCCCCAGCAGAGTCGATTACTATTGCTGACTCAAATGGGTCACATATATATCACTGGAGATGATTAGATAGTCTTTTACTTCTCACTCCCCAGTAGAGTCGCCAATTTCTGTTGACTTTTTCCCAGACTGGATGCTTATTCCCGGAGTCCCTACAAGGTAGCCATCAGTGATCAACAGGAGCTCTGGGCCAGGGGGTCAACAGTGTAGGAGATAGACTCTATATTTTATCTCCTCTTCTTCTTCAGGCTCTGCAAGACCTAGGGGGGTATTCCCTACTCAACATCCATAAGGATATGCATGCAAGGCTGGGATGTTGACAGAAAGCAGATGAGTCCTCCTGTATGTAGACCAAAACTGAAAGATAAGGGCAAAGGGGCTAGCTTTGGGCCTATTTGCAGTTGTAGACAGAGGACTGAGGATCCTAAACTAACTCTAATGTCCTAATGTTGGTTTTAGATTTTGCTTTGGAGTTTAAATGTGGATGCAAAGCTGGATATGGTTATAACACAAAACAAAGCATGATTGGTGCCTATCCAGGGCCTGGAGTCAATAGACATACACCTGTGAATGTTCAGTATAAACAACTAAAACTGGATTTCAAGGGGATCTATGTGATACCTGCCTTACAGGCATCTCCCAATACAAAGTGTTAGGTTATCTCTACTTATGGTATCCCTACTGCAGTATATCCCTCCCAATGTTCAACCTGAAAACAGTTTAATCTACCCCTTGAATAGAAGTTAAAAGATCAGACATTCAACACAGGAATTCTATGCTCTAGAATCTAAACATTACCAAACATCCAGATTCAGAAGAAGGATACATGCAATACTGGAGACAGAATTAACACAACACATGCCAAACAGCATTTCTCATATAAGTTTAATCATGAAATCAGTGGGTTCATGCCAAAAACAAACAACAAGAGATACATAAACTCACAGGTAAGCTGTACAGAGCAACCAGATCAGCTTGTTATGCATTACAGAGCCAAAATCATCAACTTTCAACAACCACAAATGAACAACACAACCTGTTTATAACAGCCAGGTAGGTGCTCAGCAATTAATTACAACGTTGACCAAAATTTCGCCAGATACACAGTATCATGAAAATGGCGCTCAAACACAACCAGATTGGCGCCCAAACTTGAATGCAGCAGGTAGGGGAGGAGACAGGAAGATTTCTCGAGCCCTGCGCTCCTGCCCGCTGATTGACACCTCCAGTCGGGTACAAGATCGACCCACGCCATCGCCCACACCTCTGCAACAATCGCCATTAATGGCGCACCAACCCGCGGCCTAGGGAAAATCATCATACAGACCATCGCAAGCTTTTCCCGCCGAGACTCATCATCATGATATTTGAAAATGCAGGATAACAATATCCCACATGCACCCCGCGATGACCTCAATAACACCTTATATACTAGGTCATGAGCATATATCATGTCGGTGCTTTTGCTCCTGACGACACTAGTATAGACTTCATCATCATCATCTTCCAGCAGCATGATATCCTGTTGTTCGAAAAATCACCCTGACGTCATCATGATATTTGAAATATAACCTTCATGATAATCGGCACAACCTGATCCTTCGGAGGAACATCCTCCTGCTGAGCTTATAACAAAAGTCTGGCCGATGAACATCCTGATGACGTCATCATCATATCCTGCTGACGTCATCATCATATCCGCCTACTGCGCACCTCCTCACATCCGGATGACGTCATCATCATGTTTGCAAATATCAGGGGGTCTCTTCAAGATGATCAGTGTTAGAAATATGACCCCCGCGGACCTTGATGACGTCATCATCATATTCACATCATCATGATATTCGGAAGACAACCGGATATTTGGAAATATCCTCCTGATGTTCAAATATCAGGTTGCACTGTAGCTCCTCTATAAGATCAGGGCGATAACTGAATATGATGATGCTGCTTGAAAAGATCACCCTCAATAGATAACACACGAAACCAGCAGGCGGATATCTCCTTGATATCAACATCATCATGATGTTCGAACAAACAAACATATATCCGGGTGATATGAAAATATCACCCCCTCCTTCACGAATATCATGATGCAGATAGGCAGAAAGAAAAATATCACCCTGATATACGGATGACGTCAGCATCATCAGGATGAGAAACAAAGAATAGGAAGTGATACAACATCATCAGGATGATATTGACTAAGATCATCCTGACGTTCCAAAATATGATGACCCTAGTGAATATCGGGTCGCAATTACAACTCTTCAACAACATCATCAGGATGATGTTAACCAAGATCACCCGATGATAAAAATATCACCCCGGCGAAATATCATGAAGGCAGAAAATATGATCACCTCCACAAGCAGCAGGATGATAACTGGAAATATGATGATGATGAACACGACCCTTAGGAAAAAACAAGTTAGGTCGAGCAATTCAAAGAATAAGCAACATCATCATCATGCTCGCGCAAGGTGATAAATGGAAGATCACCGGAGACTTTGAAACATCACCCTCGCAAGCAGATCAGGGCGCACTGTAGCTCGGCAGCATCATCATGATAAAAACCAAACATCACCCGACAGTTGAAATATGATGATGACGTTGAAAAACAAGTCGACTAGGAACATGATGATGCAGATCATCATCGAAGACAAGATGATGATGATGACCTCCTCCTCAGGAAAACATGATGCTGCAGTTGAAAAATGCTGAGGAGGTCCAACACTTAGAAAAAATGGGCAAGAAGATAAAGGCTTCAAATGAAGAAACCTCCTGATCATGACAAATCAACCCCTGGTCAAAATGAGTGTCAACAGAGTTAACTCCTCTCTTGATGAGGATGAGATTTGATTTTCTTTTAAATTAGAATTTATTTTTCTAATTTAAGAAAAGATTTGCTTTAAAGAAGCTTTAAAACTGATTTTGCTTTTGTAACTCAGAGTTTTGCTTTTGTGACAAGAGGAAAGTTATTTTTAGGAAGATAAGAATGATTTTTTTGAATAGAAGAAAGCATAAATAAATAAAAAGGAATTTATTTATTTATTTTTGTAGATAAGTGAGAAGAATAAATAAAATATAAAAATATATTTTATTTTGTGAGGATTTTTTTGATTTTATTTAAATAAAATTTGCATTTTATTTAAATTTGGAGGAATAAAAGATTTTAATTAAATAATTAAAATTATTTTATTATGATGTAGGCGATTTTAATTAATTAAATAAATGTGTTTATTTAATTAAATGAGAGGAAGTGGATTAAATAAATAAATGGATTTATTTATTTAATGATAGAAGAATACTAAGGATGAAATAAATATTTACAATATTTATTTAAGCAGAGTCATGTCAATTTTAGGTGTATACATAATGAATGAAGATCATCATGCAAGTCTTCAATATGTGAAGAACCAAAGCAATAGAAAGAATGTAAGTGAGACCCATGATCTATTTGTCCCATTGTAATAATGATTCTACTCTATAAATCCCTTATGATCGTTGAATTAGGAGTGAATTCAACTATTTTCCCTATCCCACTATGAGGGATTTGATAAATGGAAAAGATATTATTGGATACATAAGGGACATACAAAACATCATTGATTATGCCTTCACCAATTTCTATAGCACCTTTTCCAAATGATGTCATGTAGGCATTATTTCCCATGAGATTAGGTGGATATGTATTGGTTAATAGGTGGAAAATATATCTTTTGAATTTGCCATGTGATATGAATCCCTAGAGTCTAGAAGCCACTTAGATGATGTATTATTAGTATATGCAGACAATGCAATTCCTTTGTTCTTATTCACTTGAAGATGATGGAGAGGAAGAGCCACTTGAGGAGTTGATTTGATTCTTCTTAGTAAGAAGTTGTAACTCATCTATTCAATGGTTGAGGTTATCTCTTTCCTTTTCAAAACAATGGTGCTCTTCATGCCCAAGTTTTTTACAATAGCTACAAGTGGGCCTTTCCTTATATTTTTTCCCTTTGGATGGGGTAGTTTCTTCAATTTGAGGTTTTGATATTGATCCCTTAGATAGGTCCTTGGTTGCTTTCTTCACCTTAGGATTTGAATTATTTTTACCACTAGAAAATAGAGCATGATTTGGTGAATACTTTAGTGTGCCCATTTGAATTAGTTTATCTTTCTTTTGTGTTAGAGAAACAACAAACTCAGCTAGAGAAGGCATAGTAAAATGACTTCCTAATGAGCATTGTGTGCCATAAAAAGTTGAAACAAACACTAAATAATCTAGACCTAGCTTTGATAAGACAGTTAGGATCAATTGATCATCATATTTGTCAATATTACATACTTTCAATGAAGACCTTAATGAGTTTAACTTGGTGAGTAAATCTTGAATTGTCACAAAATCTTGAGGATTGAGACTTATTAATTCATTCTCTAAATGATGACCCCTCATTATATCTTTCTTATCAAACAATGTTTCTAATGTTTTTAAGATATCATTAGGTGTTTTAATATCATTAACATGAAATAATATGTCTAGAGAAATGGCCATAGAAATAGTACCATAGGCTTCATCAAGTCGATTAAACCACTTCCTCTTTTCAAAAGCCACGATAAGTTTAGGTTCCAATCCTGTAGCTGCTCTATGTAAACCCTTTTGTTTAAGTTGTAAATCCATTACATTTTTCCATGAATGGTAATTAAAATGAGTTAATAGGTTATCCATTTCAAGAAAGAAGACAAAGAAGACCCCCTTGAAACTATGAAATTTGTCCGCCTGATTAAGTGACCCTCCAAAATTTGGCACTTTATAACTTAGTGTGTTTTACAATGTGAATAGATCTAATGCATGGGAAATGTGAAAATATTAACTTTTTCAAAAAATGTTGCTCAATTTTGAGCTACCAAGAAAAAGTTATGACAAAAACAATTTCCTGTAAAATAGGCCTATTTTAATACACTAGCACTAAAACAGAAAAAAATGCTTATGGCAAGAGAAAATCTAGCCTTCCAACAACTAGTTGGATTCAGCATGAAATATCCAATACAATGGTTTTATATGTGAGGGGGAATTGGCCTCCTACGAACCCGAGCCTCACTCTTCATCTTTGATAGGTGAAAATACAAAGGCTTCTTACAACCAATATGTTTTTCAAGAAAATTTGCTCCAATTTAAAATTTTGAGGATACATATGATGGTCCATAGTTTTTGAAAAGCTATTTATGCTAATGGTTTGAATATTTGTAACATATAATGTTATAATGTGTAGTTAACATCAAATACAAGGCTATAAAGTCAAAAAAGAATGTAGGCAATTAAAACTTACTTAAAAGCTACTATAGGATTTTACAAACCATGTAATGTTTACTCTGTGAAAATACTTGGTAAAACTATGGTTAGAAACAACACCTTGAGATTTTAAATTTTTCTTCAATACTCAAACCATGACCATTAACAAACTTCAATAATAATTATGACCACCAACCAAAAAGTTGACAAGCAATAATAGATAAATTTAGTAGTAGTGTAACATCAGAAAATGTCCCCTTGGGGGATTTTCCCTTATAAGGTTTAGCTCCTAGGTCTTTTATCTGCATTTAGGACATCTTGCATCATATTTTGACATCCTGATGAAATAAACCCTAAGTTTCATGGTAAATGGGACCTAGGGGGATCCCTTGAACTAATCCCTGACCAAAATAGGGAGGGAGGACTTGGACGCTTGCGTCCTAGTCCTGCCCTATTTTGGGTCAGGCCCAAATTTTAAGTGTCGACTTGTGACCATTATTTAGGTCCTATGCCGACACGGTAAGTTTGAATTACGAAATTCTTGGTGAGAGTGTTTGTAGTTGCATATATAAGCATGTTTAGGCATTCATTTGTAAACAAGATGAACAGCAGATGGACATTAGATGATTATTGTGATCTTTATACATTCTAAAGGTGATTCAAGGCATTCATTGTGTGGAAAGAGCATATATTGTGTGGTTTATGTATTTGTATTTACATATTTGAGCATCCATCTCCTCATGGCATGAAGAGCTTCTTCCTTCCATGAGATCTTCACTACAAGGTGATATCATTTATTTTTTCAAGCATTTATCATTTGGTTTTTGCCTCTATCCTCCAAGGGCACACACTCTCTATATGACAATAGTGTTTAGAAGACTTGAATGTCTCTCCGGGGCTTGACTGAGGCAAGCCTCTAAACACCACAACCCCCTCTCCATTTTCCCGTGCTTGCAGGTTATAGGTTGAAGAAGCAGGAAAAGTGGAGTTGTAGGAGAGTGTTGCAGAGTGTTGGATTCACATATTAGAGTTGAAAATAGGGCCCTAGACTCGGACGCTCACTCATTAGTCCTCTGGATTCTACAATGGAGAAATCTCTGTGAAAGCAGGAACATGTTGCAGATCAAGTTCATAGATCCTGATAAAAATCAAGGCATTGGACTAGGGCACTTACTAATTAGTCCCAAACTGTTCTGCTTCCCAAACTTTGAAAATAAGTGTGCATTTATCTATCATTTTACATCTTCTTGTTGCAACATTTTCAATAATTTATCTTTTTGCTTTCATATTTGCATAATTAGGGTTTTGATGTATAATTGAGCATAATTGACAATCTAATCACACAAATCTAATCTTCCCAACATTCCTAAGTGACCAAGGGTCTAATAGTGCATTTCCACTTGAGCCAAAGTCCTTGAATGTAAGGGTGAAAGGAGGATAGGCCTAAACAAACTAAACAAACCATCTAATCAAACCTATCCAATATTCCACCCTTTACATTTTGGTGAACCCGTGTTGTTGGACTTGTTTGCACCTTGTTGATTGTTTTGCTTCATATTTGCACTAATTTTATTCATTCATATCATCATTCATCTTATTGCATTGGAAAACTTACAAAAAAATTAAAAAAATTTTTAAAAAATTAAAAAAAATTGCATTCTAGGGTTTCTATTTTGCATCAATTAATTTGAATTTCATAAAATTTCTAATTTTTGCATTAGATCTGAGCTAAATTGCAGAAAATTACAAAAATTCAATCACTTGCATGGCATTTTCATTATAAAATTGCTAGGGTTTTGTTGGAAATTTTGAATTTTTTATATAACCCAGTAATTTCAAAAACTATGGTTTGTTAGTAAAATCTTGTTTTAGATTTTTCTACTAATCTTAGACACTCATTCAAATTTGCATTTGTCTGTAGTGTTTCATGTTAGTGTAAATTTGCATTTAGATTTCAAAAATTTGTATTTTCATTGATCTTCCATTGGATTTGCACTTGCATTTTGCATGGTAGGGTTTGAAAATCATTTTCAAATCTGAGTGGAATTAATTTTCATCATAAACTAGACTACAAGACATTCATATAGCATTTTGCATCAAGATCTCAAACCTAGGGCTTGAAAAGCCTTGATTTTCACTAGATTTGGTATTATCGACTCTCTAGATTTGTACCATAGGTGTGTTGTGAAGAATATTTTTGCACTAATTGGCTGTTACTAAGGTTATTATATGTTGCCCCTCCTAAAAGCATGTTTAGGCATGTTTAGGCATTCATTTGTAAACAAGATGAACATTAGATGATTATTGTTATGTTTATGCATTCTAAAGGTGATTCAAGGCATTCATTGTGTGGCAAGAGCATATATTGTGTGGTTTATGTATTTGTATTTCTAGATTTGAGCATCCATCTCCTCATGGCATGAAGAGCTTCTTCTTTCCATGAGATCTTCACTACAAAGTGATATCATTTATTTTTTCAAGTATTTAACATTTGGCTTTTGCCTCTATCCTCCAAGGGCATGCACTCTCTATCTGACAATAGTGTTCGGAAGACTTGAATGTCTCTCTGAGGCTTGACTAAGGCAAGCCTCTAAACACCACAACCCCCTCCCCATTTTCCCATGATTCTATGTTACAGATTGAAGAAGTAAGAAAAGTGGAGTTGCAAGAGAGTGTTGTAGAGTGTTGGATTCATATATTAGAGTTGAAAATAGGGCCCTAGACTCAGGTGCTCACTCATTAGTCCTCTAGATTCTGCAATGGAGAAATCTTTGTGACAACAGGAACAATTTGCAGATCAAGTTCCCAGATCTGGACAAAAATCAGGGCATTGGACTAGGGTGCCTGCTCATTAGTCCCTGACTATTCTGCTTCCTGAACTTCAAAAATAGGTGCACATTTATCTGTCATTTTACATCTTTGTGTTGCAGCATTTTTAGTAATTTATACCTTTGCTTCCATATTTGTATAATTAGGGGTTTGATGTATAATTGAGCATAATGGAGTATAATTGATAATCTAATCACACAAATCCAATCTTCCCAACATTCCTAAGTGATCAAGGGTCTAATAGTGCATTTCCACTTGAGCCAAAGTCCTTGAATGTAAGGGTGAAAGGAGGATAGGCCTAAACAAACTAAACAAACCATCTAATAAAACCTATCCAATATTCCACCCTTTACATTTTGGTGAACCCATGTTGTTGGACTTGTTTGCACCTTGTTGATTGTTTTGCTTTAGATTTGTACTAATTTTATTCATTCATATCATTCATCTTATTGCATTGGAAAACTTACAAAAAAACTAAAAATTAAAAAAAAAATTGAAAAAAATTGCATTCTAGGGCCTTTATAAAATAATAAAATTCATTTAAGGTTTCAGGGGCATTGCTCCCTAGCCCCTGTAGGGGCACTGCCCCTCGACCTTGCCCTATATCGCGATAGGGAGCACACTAGGGGTGCTACCCCTGGACCCCACAAGAGGCGTTGCCCCTTGACCCCATCTTGGGGTGCTGCCCCCAAACCCTTGTTAAATAATTTGGGGAGAAACCATGCTGATAAAAGTGAGTCTGATTACGCTCCATATAACAAAAATTTCCCACTTGGAGACTGATCAGACTCCACACCATATCATCTCCCACTTGGAGACAAATCATAACACCACTGACCACCTTGCACTCCCCTATTAAATAATTTTGGGGGAAACCATGCTGATAAAAGTGGGGTAAATTTACCCTCCAAGTCTGATTAGGCTCCATATAACAACATTTTCCTCTACACTTTTGGAAGACTATGGCTGTAAAATCTTAAAGATTACCTCTAAGGTTTGGAAAGATCTACAATTTATGAAACTGGGGACTTGATATCCATTAATGGCAATTGCTTGGATTACAGGAGGATTAATCAACTTCAATTAATTTGAATTAATGGATTAGTCATAATCATAGGGAAAGATATGACACTCCGGAGTGAGGTTGATAGTGTGGCAATTAAGGTGGCATGCATAGGTTGAAAAGGGAAATAATTTTAGGGCAACACGTCAAAGTAACTATTGTAAGAATGAGGAGTAAGTGTTTTCATTGATGTCAACACCTAAGGAAGTTATTTGAATAAGTTTGAACAGGTATCTAAGGAATTAGTACAAGTGCATAATTGCTTTATCTATCAAGAATAGTGCAGTGTTTAGCTCTCCATATCCTATATATTGAATATCTTTGCATATAGATTAGAAGTAATGTTAAGGGATGTCAGTAGATGCTATGTTTCAAGTTTGAGCCTCCGATGTGAAGATTTGAGCGAGTTTTGTTCACCAAATTAAAAACTATTTTTCTATGTATTTAATGGTGACAGGGAGAATGTATTCTACTCTGCATTTAAGTTTCATAGTCTGCAATTCTGGAATTAAGTTTGTGATGTTGTGATGTGCCTTCAATTCAATTGGTTTGTGATTTGGTGCTCTACAAGAGATCTTTCCTTTATGACATTGGCTGACAGAAATGTTCAAGTGCTGTGGTTTGAATAACCTTATGGATAAAGTGTTTAGAGGTTTTCAGGATGTTCTTGGTGATTGAAACGTGCTTGTGGGAGTCTCTAGATAATTTTCCTACCTTTTGATTGGTCCACAAAGTGTAATCCAGATTGCGCATGAAGTGTGTTCCTAAAGGACTTAATGTTAACTCTAGTTTTGGCCAACCTGATTATTTTCACCACATGTGGATATGCTTCAAAGTTTGTAAAGCATGTTGTTGCATGGAAAATTGCATTTGAATCCTAGCTAAGACTTGGCATGGTCTGCATTTATTTCTCTTCTTCCCTAATATGTTTAGGTCTAGACTTAATTTGAATATTAGCTAAATATGTATGTATGCCGACCTTGGAGATTGTTCCAATGGTTGACGATTGTAATGCCAACCTTGATGTTCATTCCAAGGTTGATGAATTGTATAAATACTTGAAATGAAATCGTGAATGTGTGATGTAGGATGTGAAAATGATAAGATAATTGTAAAGTAAAAAAGGCAGAGCAGAGAAGAGGATACCTATTGTGCTTCAATGGAACTAAACCTTGGCATAGTATAGATGCTACTATCTTAGCTCACCAATTTTGGCAGTGAGCCACCCCATTTGTAGTGAGCCTCTTCTTGTAGTGAGCATTATGGATAGTGAGCCCCATAGGCAATGAGCCTCTAATTTTTGGTATTGTTATTACATATTATATTGTGAGCTAACACTCACTGTGGTTTTTCTCTTATTGGGTTTTCCACATAAAAATATGGTGTCTCACGTGTTGATGTGTGAATGTGATTAATTTTCTAATTTTATGTTTTCATGGTTAAATACAATAATAGTGATTAAGTGGTTGATGTGTTGATGGTTTTGAAGTATTGGTTACAATTGATTCACCCCCCTCTCAATTGTATTGCACTTTTCAACAATTGGTATCGGAGCGAGGGTTCCTTGGTAAATAACCGAACAGCTTGAGGTAGATCTGGGATGGTGCACAAAAAGGAGTCTCTATAGTTTGATGGAGCATATTATGCTCTCTAGAAAGTATGAATGAAAAGTCATCTCATTTCTCTTGGTTATAATGTTTGGAAGATGGTAGATACAAAGTATACTATTCCTCAAAATGGTCCATCATCTAAAGACGAAGTCAAATAGTGTGAGCTAAATAGAAAAGTTAGAGATGCTTTGTTAACTACCTTAACTAATACTGAGTTAGTGAAATTTATGGATTTGGAGACTTGTCATGAGATCTAGGATAAGTTAAAAAATTTATATGAAGGAGATGATTCTGTAAAAAGTGTTAAATTGCAGAACCTGAAGGCAAGGTATGAAGCCTTGAAGATGAGAACATAACAATCTACATGCAAAAAGTTGATGAAATTGTCAATGGAATTAAAGGTCTTGGAGGAACTATTAATGAGGATGAAGTTGTGTTGAAGATTCTTAGGTCATCACCTAAATCCTACAGTCACAAGGTGGCAGCAATTAAAGAGGTTATGAGAGTGAAAAAGATTTCAACGGATCAATTTCTCAAGAAGCTTATAGCATTTGAGATGAGGGAGTTTGGTGATGCTTTTCCAAAGGTTGAGACTGCTTACAAAGACAACACTTCAAAAAAGACTTCAAGATCTCAAAAATATGCAAGGGAATCTGATGATGACCTAGAGAGGTTGAAGCCAAATTTGTGGAGAGAATGTAAAGAGGTTTTGGTAAGTTCAAAGGTAAATTACCATTCAAATGCTTTTCTTGTGGTAAGATTGGTCACTATGCATCCAGATATCCAGAGAGAATTGAAAGAGGTAAGAAGAAATTTGAAAGTAGACCTAGAATTGTCAAGAAATACTATTATGTTAGAGATCTTGATGATGATGGTGTAACAAATGATGAGTCTGATGATAATAGTACTAGTACAAATGAATGCTTATTTATTACTATTAAGGAAGAACCTGTGTCTACTAATCCTACTAGCTATGTGAAGGAAGAAAAAATAGTGGAAGAAAGTGCTCTATCTATCTAGGTTGAGAAAGATAAGGATGAATGGATTATTGACAGTGGATGTTCACAGCACATGACTGGTGACAAAAGTAAGCTTGTAATTTTGGAAAAGTATGACGGTGTATTGGTTAGGTTTGGAGATAATGCAACTGGTAATATCTATGGAAGAGGATCTATTTCTTTTGATTGAAAGAATAATATAGATGATGTTCTATATGTGAAAGGTCTAAATCATAATCTTTTAAGTTTTGGTCAGATGTGTGATAAAGGGTATGATCTGAAATTCAAGGATAATGCATGCAAGATCATGGAAAGCTCTAGAATAGTGATTGCCACGTGTAAGAAAACTAAAGGTAATGTTTATCACCTAAGGGGAACTGATAGTTGTTGTTTGTTGGCTGAGACAGATGAAAGTTGGATGTGGCATAGAAGGATATCTCATATCAATTTTGATTACTTGGTGAAGATAAGCTTAGTTCAAGCTGTGAGAGATTTTCCTAAGCTGGTGAAACCTACCAATACAATTTGCAAGGAATATCAACTAGGAAAATAGACAAAGACAAGTTTCAAGAGAAAAGAACAATTTTATGTTGGATTTCTTGAGATGGTGCATATAATTTTTTGTGATCCTACAAGAACAAGAAGTCTACAAGGAGACAGGTACTTTATGTTGCTTATTGATGATTATTTTAGAATGACATGGGTCACTTTTCTAAAAGAGAAATCAGAAGCACTAGACAAGTTCAAAGCTTTTAAGGCAATGGTTGAGAATGAGTTAGAATTGAGGATCAAATGCTTAAGGTTTGATAGAGGAGGTGAGTTTACATCAAATGAATTTAACATTTTCTGTGAAGAGAATGGGATAAAGAGATAGTTGTCTTCTCCTAGGACTCTTGAGCAAAATGGATTTGCTGAAAGAATGAACATGACAGTTCAAGAGGCTGCTAGGTCAACAATGATGGAAGGTAATCTATCGGAGGTGTGTTGGAGAGAAGCTATACATACTGCTATCTACATTCAAAATAGAGTCCAAGTCAAAGGTTATGGTACTAAAACTCCTTATGAATTGCAGTATGGAAGAACTCCCACAGTGAAATAGTTCAAAGTCTTTGGAAGTAAATATTATATCAGAAGAGATGAAGAGCTATGCAAGTTTGATGCTAGATGTGATGAATAAATTTTCCTTGGATACTCTACAAAGAGTAAATCCTACTGATGCTAAAACAAGAGATTTAAGAAGGTGATTGAGAGTGCTAATGTGAAGGTTGATGAAGACAAAGAAATGACAACAGATCTGAGTGGCTATGAATTAGATGTGTTGTAAGTATGTGCCTAATTGGTGTTGTCATTGATGTCAACATATCTGTGTTTTCATTGCTGTCAATTGTGCTCTTATTTTGTTACTTGCTTGGGATGAATATTTCTTTGCATAATTCTTGAAGATTATAAGAATATGTTTCTGATATTGAGTTTCCAAGTGTTTTTGAGAAAATTTGCTCTCCTAGTGGAAACAGTGTGTTACAGAGTATCTTGGTTTGATGATGAATAATCCAGTGGTTTTCTCTGCATTTCTTGTAGAATGAATATCTTTAGCTATGGATTGGAAGTCATTTAGAAGCATGTCTAAATATGCTATGTTCCAAGTTTGAGCCTTCGGTATGAAGATCTGAGTAAGTTATGTTCACCAGAGTAAAAACTATTTTTTTATGCATTCAGTGGTGATAAGGAGAAAGTATTTTGCTCTGAATTCCTTCGCATTGAAGTATTTTGGTCTACAGTTCTAGACTTAAGTCTGGGATGATGCTATGTACTTTAAACTCAAATGGTTCATGATTTGGTGATTTACAAATAATCTTTTCTTTATGAGAGTAGGTGACAGTGTTGTTTATGTGCTTTGGTTTGAAGAATCTTCTTGACAGAGTGGTTAGAGGTTATGTGGTTGTTCCTAATGATTACAATGTGTTTGTGGATGTCTCTTGATCATGTTCCTACATTCTGATTGGTTCGCAAAGGGTAATTTGGATTGTGGATGAAGACTATTCCTAAAAGACTTAGTGTTAACTCCAAGTCTTGGCTGACCTAGTTGTTTTCACTACTTGCAAAGATGCATTGAAGATTGTGAAAGTGTGTTGTGGCATGGAAGATTGCAATTGAGTCCCAGCTAAGGAGTTATGTGATCCACATTCATGCTTTTCCTCCACAACATGGTTTAGGTCCCAACCTATTCTAATGTATGTTTGTAATGTTGACCTTGGAGATTGTTCCAATGGTTGATGATTGTAATACTGACCTTGATGATCATTCCAAGGTTGATGAATTGTATAAATACTTGTAATGAAATCATGAAAATGTATCAAAAAATGAAGATGTGAAGATAAGTGTGAAGTGTAAAGGCAGAGCAGAGTAGAGAAAATAAATTATTCTTCAATGGAACTAAACCCAGACATGGAGTAGATGCTATCAAATTAGTTCACAAACCTTTGATAGTGAGCCACCCTTGGCAATGAGTCAATCCTGGCAGTGAGCCCTAACTTTTACAATAAGCATTTTGGGCAGTGAGCCTCTGATTTTTGGTATTGCTATAACATATTTATTGTGTGAGCTAACACTCACCATGGTTTTTCCCTTCTAGGGTTTTCCACGTAAAAATCTGGTGTCTCATATGTTGAATGTGTAAATATGTTTAAGTTCATGTTTCATGCTTTCATGATTAAATTACAAATGCAGTGTTGATTGGTTGACATTTTAATGGTTTTGAAATATTGGCTACAATTGATTCACTCCCCTCTCAGTTCTATTGCTCTTTTCAACAATTGGTATCAGAGTGGAGGTTACTTGGTAAAGAGTCTAACAGCTCGAGGTAGATCAGAGATGTCGCACAGGAGGGAGTCACCACAATTTGATAGAACAAATTATGCCCTTTGGATGGTATAGATGAAAAGTTATCTTATCTCTCTTGGTTATAATGTTTAGAAGATAATAGAGAAAAATTATACTATTCCTGAAAATGGTCCATCAGATGATGATGAACTCAAATAGTATGAAATTAATGGAAAGGCTAGAGATGCTTTATTAAATGCCTTATCTAACAATGAGTTGGTGAAAGTTATAGATTTGGAGACTACTCATGAGATCAGGGATAAGTTAAAAAGTTTATATGAAGGAGATGATTTTGTAAAAAGTGCCAAACTACAAAACCTGAAGGCAAAGTATGAAGCCCTGAAGATGAGTGAATATGAAAACATAACTATGTACATGTAGAGAGTTGATGAAATTGGGAATGGAATCAAAGGTATTGGAAGTACTACAAAGGAGGGTGAGGTTGTGATGAAGATTCTAAGGTCATTGCCTAAATCCTATAGTCACAAGGTGGTAGCTATTGAAGAGCTTATGAGTGTACAAAAGGCTTCAAAGGATCAGTTGCTTAGAAAACTTATAGCTTTTGAAATGAGAGAATTTGGTAATGCTCTACCAAAGATTGAAACTGCTTTCAAAGCCAGTACTTCAGAAAAGACTTCAAGAGCTCAAAGATATGCTGTGGAATCTGATGATGACCTAGATGAGGTTTTTTGGGTGAATATTTTGTCTTCAACTAAATAAAGGCAAAATGGTTATATCAACCACAGCGTAATGAGATAAATCTCTCCTCTTAGCAAGGGGAGGTTCCCTATTAACTATCACAAACTTATTTACACTAAATACTAACTTCGGGGTGAGACCATATCATCCATTTCTCTTTTTTCAGAAATGATGTTTACAATATAAAAGAGCAATTTCACAATACAAATTTGAAGAACCAAGAAACCCACGAGAGCACAAAGTCTATTGTTGCTCCTTTTACTGATTTACCTTTTAGAACTAAGTAGGATAAGGTGCAGCTCAAAGTCTTCACCGAATGCTATGATAAAATATACGATCACAAAAGATAATAGCAGCTCAAACTCTTTCCAATATCTTTTACTTCAAAACATAAAATCACAAACTAAAGATAATTGTTGTAGCACAAAGTCTCTACAATCAGCTTTAGAACATCTCCCAGATTATTCACACTCACACTACAATTTGATCACGTAGATAAGATAGCATAAGGAAAAGGACATAAGAACACTTTCCAATATACTACAAGTTATTCCAATACAAAGATTGAACGATCACTTTCTTTTCTATTCACTTGATAAAATATGATTTACAATTTGAACACAAAGTCTCAAAATGCTCTTCAATTTGGCAGAGTTTCATTGTAATAACTAAAAGATATTACAATAGAGGCCCTCTTTATTTATAGGGAGGAGCCTGGAGCAAAAATAGGAAATTTACAACTACTTTGACTTATTCAACAAAAGAGTCCTATTTGACTTGGGAATTCCTTTGTCTCACATGTAATTACATTTTGGAAAAATACATGTGAAAATGTCCAAAACTGAAAATAAAGTACATGTGAAAATACAAAAATAAACTAAGGCATGATCACTTTCATCAACTCTCATTCCCATCCTTCTTCAAAAAATCCTCAAACATTGTCCACATTGTTTGTATCTCAAGGTTATCTGGTCTAGAAGTATTCTCAGAAATGATACAAGTCCTTGTTACTAAATCTTTCATGGAGGTAGCATCCTTCTCATGCTTATCTAGAAATACCTTGAGATTGTCCAAGTTCAACTGTATATCTAACAACTTATCCATAGAAGCCACTGAGAAAGCTTGATCTTCAAACTCCTTTGGATCATGTTATTGAATGCCTATATCTTTTCATCTGTGGAAAGAAATTTTTGGTCTCTTTGACTGGAAATTGTAGTAGCGAGGGAGAACTGAGCATTTCTATGGGCTTTGAAGGGCTAAAGTGCAAATAGAGCAAAAAACTGAGTGAAAGCGGGCTAAAGTTAACAACTTGAAAAATTTCCTAGAGTTAGAAAAATTTTAGGGAGTGAGTGCACGGGCAGTAAAAATCACTGCCCTTGCATGTGGAGGAAATTGATTTTGTGCACGAGCGGCAAAAATTGCCGCCCTTGCATGTGACAAAAAGACTAACATGCACGAGTGGCAAAAATCTCCGCCAATGCATATAAAGATGCAATGAAGGCAAAAATCACTGCCAGTGCATATAAAGATGCAATGGAGGCAAAAATTGCTACTAGTGCATATAAAGATGCAATGGAGGCAAAAACCACCGCCAGTGCATATAAGGATGTAATGGAGGCAAGAATCATCACCAGTGTATATAAAGATGCATTGGAGGCAAAAATTGCCACTAGTGCATATAAAGATGCAATGGAGGCAAAAATCCATGCCATTGCATATAACAAAAAATTACTAACTCCTAAAAAGTGAAATTTTCAATTAGACTTGTTTTGCAAAATTCAAGAAACTGACACAAGTTGACACTTAAAAGGATGTTCCAAGGCTAGGAGACCATGCACGAGGACAAATGTGATTTGCCTTGTTTTGCGTGTTTAGAGTTGTAGGCTACAAAATGGACAAGTTTTGTAGGGGTTATCCTACAAATTAAGCGCAATTAAATTTGAGGATAACAGCTAGCTCTAACTGGGGAACTTCCTTGGATCATCCTTTGAAATGATCGAAGGGAGAAAAACTCTAGTCTCTAAGTGCCTTCATCCATCCATTTGGCTATAGAGTCAGGTGACACAACAAAAAGACACAAAAACACAAAAATGACTAAAACAGAAAAAAGACACAAAAATTGTACAAAAATTCAAAAACTTATCTGTTGCTTCACTTTGAGAATAGCTTCAGATGTTGTCTGCTATGAGGGAGAAGAAAAGATGTTCCACTTCTTTTTCTTTTACTATTGAATGAGTAACATTTCCCAATGTTTGACATTATAGGATCTTCTTCTGCATCCAAATTGAATTGTCCCACTCTTGCTATTGAATTCAGTCCCAACTGTCGTCATCATTTGACAAAGTGATCATGCTCATCAAAAGGTTTCTCCAAAAACACCAGTCTTTTGGAAATCATATTTCCTTTTAGCGACAAAGTCTCTTCACTTGAAGAGGATGATCCATCTGTTTCTAGACCTTCAATTGAAGCACTATCTGGTGACTCAAGATTTTCATTGGTGGTCAAGAAATAAGTACACATATCAGAAAACTCAAAGAGAATATGAGCTTTTGGATCATTAGATTTCGTCACTATGTACTTAGCCTCCCCTTTAGGATGAACCTCCTGCAAAATACCCTTCATAGGTATTCTTGCCTCAAGCATTTGAATATGTGTCTCCTCAACATGATCTGTGATACCAACAAGTTTATATGGACTTGCTATAGAAGATGAAAAACTCTCATCTTGAGGTTTTACATTGGGGGTACTGGTCTTAGGAACATAGGATGAAGTGAGAATATCTGGTGTACTTAGTTGTTTATCACCAACCACATCTTTATGATTTGACCATGTGAGAACATCATAAGATTCACCAAAAGTAACTTCTTCTTGTCCCATCTCATATTCCAAGTTCAGGAACATGATGGTAGAGTCACCAGGTAATTGCTCCTCACCTTTCGTGAAAAGATTAGCATCATCTTCTCCTTGACCATATTCTGATTGAAGAAGATTGTCTTGCTCTGATTCATAATAGAAGATTACTGCATCCATAGGTGGTGCCTCTAACACAAGTCCTACTTATAGGGGAGGAAACATGTTTTGATTTTGATTCATTGAAGCATTGCCTTGGTAATTCGGAGCATTTGGAAATGTCTTCCTCGGAATGTCATTGTAGAGGGGAATGGAAAAACTTTGTGACAACTATTTTTTTAGAGCTAACAGCTCATCAGCCAACTTTTGCACCATAGGATCTATGGTGCTAGTAGAAGGTAAAGCCAAAAAGGGCTGCTCATCAGGCCCAATAGAATCCTTCTTCAACTTTCCCGCCAATATCAAATCATCCTCCACTTCAACTACTAAACTTTGAGCAAATGCAAGATCAGTTGGTGCTGCTCTTCGTAAAAGAAAACTTACTTCTGGCAACTGTGAATTGATAAAGAAGTATTTTAGGTTCTCAGCTGTGGGTTGAGCAACAGTTGGGATCCTATTCTTTATCTTATTGAACTTTGCCATGAACTCACACATGGGCTCATGCAGTTCCTTTTTCATTTGAGTAAGTTGGGCCAACAAGGCGTAAGCATCTTTTGCTGGCTTGAATCTAGCTTCAAATTAGGTTCGAAGTGTATTCCATCCAGTGATAGTTCTAGGTACAAGGTGATAGAACCAATCAGCTACAACACCTTGGAGTGTTTCTACAAATAGTCTTACAGAAACATCTTCATATTCAACTCTGAGAACACCACATGCAATGTAGAAAGCTGTAATGTGCTCATCTGGATGTTGTTTACCATCCCCATAGAACCTTGGAAAATTCTTACGTGAACCCTGAGGTAGTTCATGTAGAGGCTGAGTCAATTTCAAAGGACCAAATGCATATCCCCATGGACCTGGGACAGCCATACTCTTAGAAAACAAAAGAGCAGATATAAAAAAAATATATTACACAAAATGAGGTCGGTATGCATCAACCAAAGGTGAGAGGCTCTTGATTGCGCATTCGATCCCCAACAGAGTCACCAAAAAATGTTGGGTGAATATTTTGTCTTCAACTAACTGAAGGAAAAATAGTTATATCAACCACAGTGTAATGAGATAAATCTCTTCTCTCAGTAAGGGGAGGTTCCCTATTAACTATCACAAACTTATTTACACTAAATACTAACTTTAAGGTGAGACCATATCATCGATTTCTCTTTTTTTCAGAAATGATGTTTACAATATAAAAGAGCACTTTCACAATACAAATTTGAATAACCAAGAAACCCAGGAGAGCACAATGTCTATCGTTGCTCCTTTTACTAATTTACCTTTTAGAACTAAGTAGGATAAGGTGCAGCTCAAAGTCTTCACTGAATTCTATGATAAAATATACGATCACAAAAGATAATAGCAGCTCAAACTCTTTCCAATATCTTTTACTTCAAATTATAAAATCACAAACTAAAGACAATTGTTGTAGCACAAAGTCTCTACAATTAGCTTTAGAACATCTCCCAGATTATTCACACTCACACTACAATTTGATTGCGTAGATAAGATAGAATAAGGAAAAGGACATAAGAACACTTTCCAATATACTACAAGTTATTCCAATACAAAGATTGAATGATCACTTGCTTTTCTATTCACTTGATAAAATATGATTTACAATTTGAACACAAAGTCTCAAAATGCTCTTCAATTTGGTAGAGTTTCACTGTAATAACTAAAAGATATACTACAATAGAGGCCCTCTTTATTTATAGGGAGGAGCCTGGAGAAAAAATAGGAAATTTACAACTACTTTAACTTATTCAACAAAAGAGTCCTATTTGACTTGGGACTTCCTTTGTCTCACATGTAATTACAATTTAGAAAAATACATGTGAAAATGTCCAAAACTGAAAATAAAGTACATGTGAAAATACAAAAATAAACTAAGGCATGATCACTTTCATCAACTCTCATTCCCATCCTTCTTTAGAAAATCCTCAAACATTGTCCACATTGTTTGCACATCTCAAGGTTATCTGGTCCAGAAGTATTCTCAGAAATGACACAAGTCCTTGTTACTGAATCTCTCACGGAGGTAGCAGCCTTCTCATGCTTATCCAGAACTACCTTGAGAATGTCCAAGGTCAACTATATATTGTTGTGTGGTTACACAACATGCCCCATTTTGACTTGACAAAACAGGGACCTAACTTTTTGCTTGGTTTTGCTTGTGTTTTATGCTTGCTAGCAGTCTGGTAAAAATAAGACAATGCAGATGATCCTGCATAAAGGGGACTGGGTAAGTCATCATGATGAGGTGACTTTTTTAAGGTTAACATTTCATGACAATAACCTCATGATTGGATAGAGCATGAAATTTCATGCAGGTTTGCCTTTTGGATCACCCTGATATTCCTTAGAGAACCAGAGTTATGGTGAGTCAATGTCCTAGTCAAACCTGATATTCTGAGGGGAGGATCATATTTCTTAACATTAGTCACCTTATAAAAGATCACCCTGATTCAAAATTATCACCCAATAAAATCATTTGCTCCGAACATTTGGACGTCAACTTTATGTGATAGCGATATCCACCCGATACACAACATCATGTATTTTATGAAGTTTATATTCCTTAATGTCACCCGACATTTAAATATCACCCCGATATTTGAATATTGGCCTGTCACAAAATATCATCCCAAACCAATGTCCTGCTGACATCATCCAAACTTGATAATCGAAGGAATAAACCTGATGATGATGTCACCTTTCTTTTTACCTCGAGGAGGTATATTTTCAAACATGACCCTTCTTACATAACATGACGGTGACGTCATAGTGCAGCAATGATGAACCAAGTCATTATCCTGATGACATCACCATGATATTCTGAGAGAGAAGTCATTTTAGTCCAGGGGGGATATTATAAACATCACTAGACATTCCAAACATCCCCTAATATTTTGAACATCACCCGATATTCTCAACCCAACCTGATGTTTTGACATGGGTCTTTCCACTTAAAACGGATGATCATATTATACCAAGGGGGTCATATTCTCAATATCACCTGATATTCAGAATATCACTTGATCTTTAGAGATCACCCCGTGCCTTGCCACCATAACATTGAATGCATGCAGAGGTGGTAGGTGGTTCCTGCCAATTACAAACCTGATACATACACCTGGCGGGATCTGACAGTTTCATACAAGAAAATCAGCTGTCACATTTAATTTGCCCTAATTTGCCTTAGTGAAGAGGTTAAAAGTGATTTACAGACTCATTTCACACTTATCTTGTGATAAAACAATTTTTTATAGAGCTCCGTGCTTTCAAACCCTCAGAAGACAACTTGCAGACGCATACAGTTTGTACCAGATCGGGATACATGAGCACTACTGGTAATTGAGTCCCTTTTGCAGATATCAACCTAATTAGGAAGATAAACACATCAGGTAAGTAATTGAAACCCTCTGGTTGTCATGTTCTGCATATCCAGGTATCATGGTGTCTTCTGGTTTGAAGTTCTAGATTATGCATATTAGGATAAATGAATATTGAAAGAGTAATAGTATGCATGATGAATAATGAAGATATAATGTATATGCATGCTGGAAAGTATCAATTGTAATAATAGTTTGGTAATTGTAGGCATCCATGGTGGATAAGTGGTTGGCTAAGTCAGAGGCAGAATTTTTAAAGCCCATGTTTGCTAAACCTGAGGGCATCCAATTTAAATATGGTGCCATCACAGACACACACCAAGCGAATATACATATGTCTACTTGGTTAGTTAAAATGAGTGATGAGAAGAATAACAACACCTTGTTGGATGCAGTCTTTGTGTCCGGAATGTGGAGTGTAGCTGGTTTCCCATATTCTATGGAAACTCCTGAGCTAGTCATTGAATGTGCAAGAAATTATAACCCACAGACAAGGAAAGTAGAGAAGCATGGCAAAGTATATGCTGACTTATCAATCAAGGGTCTTGCTACTACATTTAGTTTGCCATTGGGCAAGAAGGTTTCCAACATAGATTTGAAGAAATCAGAAGTAGAATATGAAAATAATAAGAAGGCTTCTAGGAAGAAAATGTACCAATGGAGGGCGAAGAATAGTCCCTATCCTGCAACAGCTAAACTTCCAGTTCATTTATATAAATTTAATTTTGACGATGAGTACCAATACATGATAGCCCTACTCAGTAGAGTGATAGGCTAGCCTGATGCTGAAAGTTTTAAAGATTGGATGTATGTAGTCATCCTGATGTGCCTTTACATAGATAACAAGCCAATGTGAGCTAAGATGATAAATGATGCTCTAAATGAGCAGCTGATGAATTTAGGAGGTCCAGATTGTTCCTTTTACATGACTTCATACATTGTTTATTCATGTACCTACAAGGGTACATTTGATGCATTGACTACAGATGGGCAAATTAGTGGCACAACTAATGATGCACACATATGGGATCACTATCCCCAACTGCAAAGAGCAAATTATCTCCAGGATTACAAATTAGTGAATGATGCATTCTCTATGCATTTGGTAAGAACAATGGAGGAGGACAGAAATAAAAGACTGAACATGGAAGCTCAAGAAGTCATATATAGGCATGGAGCCTGGTTTATTCAATTTGCAACATTCTCTTATATAAGAATTGAAGGTTTTGAAGGGGAACCCCTCATGCTCCCAAGATACCCCACTGATGCAGTAGTTTTAATGGAGTTCATGAGGCAGGTGGCTACAATACTAGATGCTTACAAGGCAAGTAACAAACTCCCACCAGTATTGTTTCCAGTAACAATGGGCTGGTATATGTGCCCAGATTTTGAGAACATTAAGAAAGCCATAACTGGTTTAACAATGATGAATTTCTAGTCATTCCCTTTGGTTAGGTCATATGATCCATATGGGAGGATGTAGAAAATCATGGGGAAGCCCATCCATTAGAAGAATCTTGAAGATTTTTGGGCAGATTGTGAGGATGAGGCTGAGGCCAGAAGGAGAAGGTATCAAAGATTGACCCTTAACCAGATCAGGACCTTCGACTGCATTTCAGTCCCTACACAATTGAAGAGGGATGATGGTAATATAATGGTAGATGAGTATGAAGAGAAAAAGATATATAATGATACAATATCCATGCCAGATCTTACTATGCCTGAAGATATTTCTTTAGATCCATTCATAGGAAGGATATTGCAACTGACCCAAGCATGGGTCAATGAACAAATAGATACACTGAAGAAGAAGAGAGTAGCCCTTACTGTCGATAATAAGAGGAAGAGACAAGAGGTTCCTGAAGATGAATATGATGATTTCCTGGTTGAGAAGAGGAAGTCCAAAGGAGAAAAAGCACCACCTCCTGAAAAAAGCAAGAGATCTTCAAGAGGTAAGAAGACCAATCCTAAACCCAAAGGGGTTATAATTGAAAGAGTAGAAATGTCAGTTGAAGATGTATCAGGATTAAGACAAATATCAGCATCATCTGCACTACCTCCCTTGGATAAACAAAAGGCTAAAGGAATCCAGAGGTCAAATGCACATCCTGCTGATATATATGAAGAGGGTCAGACATCACATAAGGAAGTAGAGAAGGATATTCCTCTAGAAGAAGAGCCTGAAGAAGAGGAGGGTCCTATATCCTTCAAAAGAAAGAGAAAAGCACCTCAAGTGATACCAACTACACCTAAGAAACCAAGAACTTCAATGAGAGGTGAAATAAAATAAACCCCAATAGTGCTAAAAGGGGCAGGTGGAGAAGTATTTACTAGGGAATTGCAGCATAACGTTCCACTTCCCACCATTGTAAAGTTCAAGACTGAACAAGCAGAAGAACAATTGAAAGAGGCCTCTAAGGCAGTACAAAGTGATCTAGTCTCATTGGATGAGACAATTGACCTATCTAATGATGAGGTAGTGAAAGATGTAGCTTCACAAAAGATGGAAACCCTTGCTACTAGTACTCGGATAACTCCTCAAGTAACCCCAATAGTACGATTGGTGTTGGAGGAGCTAAAGCAAATGGAGCAAGAAAAAGAAAAAAGTCCAGAGAAGATTGCACAATAAATAGGACTCGATGCATTAGTTGATCAGGTGACAAGTCCTGCAACAATAGATTTGACATATGTAGAGGATGTAGATCCTAAAGATACAGTAGGTACACCTGAAAGGACATAAAATGTCAAAGAGGTTAACCAGATGGAAGTGGAAGATAAAACTCCAGATATGGGTCAGCAATAGCAAGATGCATCCGCTGAGCCCAAAGTAGTAGAAATTCCACTAAAGGACAAAGAAGATAAAGAAATATCAGGTCCTGGTGATCACAAAGCTCAAAAGGTAATTGTCACAACTACAGAGCAGATTATAGCTATAGATCAGGTGGAGAAGCCTAAGTCAGATGAAATAATATCCATGGATACTAATATACCTCTAGATGAGGAAAATGCTAAAGTGGATGAGATACCCAGGGAGGAAGTAAAAGATCAAGATCATGATAAACATGCAGATGATAAGCAAGATCACCCTCCAGAAAAAGAAGGTCCTCAATAGGAGGATATGCCCGAAGATCACCCTCATGAAAAACATCATGAGGAAGAAATAAGAAAGTCACCATCTCTATGAAGAATAGATATAGTTATTGGAGATCAGGATGATCATCATCATGATGGTGGGCACCCAAGATCCGGAGACCAAATTCCCTCATGGCTAGAAAAAGAGATAAGTACTAAGTCTGGACTAGAGATACAAGAGTTTGATGTTTTGACATTATTTTTAGAGACTCTAATGAAGCCAAGGAGGAAGGCAAGATTAACTTCTACTATTAGAAGGGATCTTGATACATGCAGGAGAAGAGCCCAAGTGGCCATTCCTACAGTTGATAAAGAAAAAGGCAAGATCACTCTGGATGAATTCCAGATTACTACAGCAGATTTGGGATTTGCCAATGAGGATCAAGAAGGCCAAGAAGGTAAGGACATTATTGATTTGTTAAATCAAAGGGTGAAAAGATAGAAAGAGAAAAATAAGCAGCATAAAGAGCACATTGCTCAGCTGCATGCATATATAAAGGGGTTAATTAACCCTGATAATACATCAAGTGATAAAGCAGTCCCATTGACTGCAATTTCTCAAGAGGAGGTAAATAAACTAGATCTCATGAAACATGAGTCATCCATAATGAGAAAGTGGATGTTATCCACATTTGACGAAGTAGAGGAAGTGGTAAAGGCCTCTTTCAAGAGGTGGAATTCTTTGGGTACCTCCAGGAAAAAGGTAGATAAATTATAGATGGAGATCAGGAGGAGGTCATTTTAGTTGGAGAAAGTTCTGCACACTTTGGGTGAAATAAGGAGGATTGATCCACAAATTCTAATAAAGAATCAAGTACTGAATAATAACACAGCACTATTGATTGAAATATGGTATAAAGACATCAGGTTCGAATGTGATGTGCTTAAAAGGTGCAATAGTAAACTAAGGAATATCAGCATGAAGCTACATGATATGATGTCTCATGAGGCTAAAGTTTTGGAAACATTAGAAGGAAAGATAGAGGGAAAGATAGAAAATCAGGATGAGGAGTTTGCCATTAAAGCTCTACCTAGCAATTTTCAGCAGGTAGCTGATGATCCTCTCAACCACCTAACAGAAGAAGTGCTGGATAAAGTAATGAGAATAAAGGTCAAGGTGGAAGATTATAATGAAAAATCTAGCAGCAGGAGGAATAAATTGGAATCTCTCTGGAGTAAATATCAGGTGCATAAACATGCCATCACCAAAGCGAGAACATAGGATGGCGGAGAATTGGAGAAGATAGTGCAAGCATATGAGAAAATCAGGACAGCTTTGTAGGTCCATATTCAAAAGGATAATCATCATGATGATGAAGATAGCAAAAGCATTGAAAGTGATGATCATGACAATAAGGATGATGATGAAGATGCACCATAAAGGGAATATATACATCAGGTACTTAGGAAAGTATAAGTTGCCTAGATGGTTGCCAGCTGGCAACCTGTGCCATGTGGAAGGGATTGACTTAGTCAATGAAATGTAAACCATAGATCTTAATAGATAAATCTTGATCGTAGATCAATTGTAACTGCTCGCTCACCTTGTTCTATAAAAGGTGCAAGGATGCCTCATTTTAAACATTCAAAACTTAATTAAAATTTGTTTGCTGAAATATTTAGGGCTCATTTAAAAGTTGTTGTATACATATATGTTCTTGCATACTTAATGAATGAGAAGACTCTTTTGATTACAATCCATAAGAAATCTTGAGTAATCAGTGTATGAATTCTTGATACATGCTGTGATTTGTTGCATCCCTTGGAGTGCATATCTACTTAAATGTGTTGTTTTCATACCTTTCCTTTGAAGTTAGCATCGACTGTATCTAGCTGTGGAATGTCCTGGTGAACATATGGTTTGATTTCTTATCTTCATGACTGTATCTGATGTATATGTGGCTCAATAGTTGAAGGTTCAACATTAATTTGAAGTATTTCTTTCAATTTCTTTCAATTTCAGAGCATTTCATCATCACAATTACAAATAATTGACAATCTTAAGAAAATAATACAAATATGCAGACATCCTGTAGATAACTGAACATATTCAGCATATTTGAGGTTAAAGCATGTCAACATGACAAATATCATGCAAGTATTTAAAGATAGAAGCATTATATGAAGCATATCTTGTGTAGAATAACTTTCTATGCAGCATCATTACAAGAATCATTATCTTACTGATGAGATCTACGTAAGGCCCCAAAATGGAAATAGGAACACACATCAACCTCTGAGTAATGTCAAAAGATTAAGACCTAATCACCAGAGACTTGAGATCATGAATTCTCTGAATTCGTTGTATCTTTCAAGATGAATAAAGGTTAATGTGTACTTTTATTCTATGTTTGTTTATGACTAACATCCTGATCAAAATAAATTGGTGCTAGAAGGAGGGTTGAGCTAAATGATCATTATCAGATAGTTCAGGTGATGATAAAGATTGTAAGAAAATGCTCAGACACTGTTGAATGTCAAATTAGACTTAAATATGTGTTGTCCTAAGCTTGCACATGCTAATCCTTTGCAAAGTTTTCATAGCTGATTGAAAATATTGCAATCTTTATAGTAGATCATCATGTGTTTGCAAAGATCGGTCTTATTTCAGGTGAATTTGTCCAAACTTTGAGGTATCTTGCTTAGAAACCCGATATCAACCTGCAAGTGTACCAAACCTAAAGATCACCTCATATTTGAGGTATATTTGGACTTGGTGTGGACCTCAAGGAAGGTCTATTTGATCCATATGTGCCTTGTGATATGTTTTATTAGGCTCCATAAGTCATGGAACTACTCCGTAATCCTTCTCCTTCAACTGACTATCTGAATGCTCTACTCTTTGAAAGCTGATGATCTTCTAATGGAAATAACTTTTAGCAGACAAGTCCAAATGATCTAAAATTTGGATATGACGTAGATGATGATATGTAGATGCTAAGTCCTACTCTGTAAGCACTCAAATGAAGATGCAATGAAATTTGGTACAAAATGTTGAAACTACAACTGATTGAATTGAACTAAAAAATGAAAGAAAAGAAAGAATGCAAATGTTTTTGGTTGATGTAAGATTGCTTTGCAACCTAGGATGCTCCTACATCAGGATCACTTGGAATATGCAAACCAACAACCTTGTGTGACAAGTGTTGGATGACTAAAAAGTGCCTTTTGAGGTGAGATGGAAAGTCTTCCAATCTCAAAAGGTATGCACATGAGGTTTACCAAACAACTAGGTAACCTCTAACCTCTAAAAGGTTGTACATTCAGTTAGACAAGTTGTTTTCTAACCTCATCAACCTTAGTACACTTAAGCTATAGTGAATAGATAAATTATTCATTCTAACAAATAGGTGTTGCTTTTGTGAGTGCATTGAGGATTCATCTACCCATTTGTTGACTGGGTGCTCTTTGTCTTAGGAATTTTAGAGTTGTATCACCTCCCTTTTCTCCTTGGTGTGGGTTTTCCCTAGTGATACCTTCACCTTTCTTAGTTAGTGGTATTTTTTTGTTTAGGAACCCCATCTTGCTTTATTTGTGGCAATTGGTTATGCCCCATGTTCATTCATCTATTTAGAAAGAATGCAATAATCACATCTTTAGAGATCTAAAGTCCTCTTTCAATAGGGTGTTCTTAAGATGTTGCTCTACCATTAAAGAGAATTTCCTTGTGTGGGCTAGATCCAAGTTATCTTCTTCTACTAAAACCTTTGTTTTTGACATTAAGCTTAATATTGCCAAAGATTTTAATTTGGAAGTTGATATTTCCATGACACTTAGGGGAAAAAGTTCTCCCAGGCTTAATATTTTGTTGTCCCCATTTGTTTAGCTAGGTGAAACTCAACTTTGATAGGGTTGCTAAAGGTAATCCAGACCTTGCAGGTGGAGGTGGTGTGTTAAGAGATGAGGAGGGTAAGCTAATTGGTGTGTGCATGGTGAACTTAGGGGTCCAAACTAGTCACTATACTAAAGTTGCAGCAACCTACAATGGCCTTAATATGTCCCTTCAACTTCAAGTTTAAAACCTTATTGTTGAGGGGGATTCACTCAACATTATAAATTGCATCCTATCAAAGACAACCCTAGTTGATCTATTAATAACCTTATCAATGATTCTTTGGACATCATTAAAATTTTGAATTTAGTCCACACTAGACATGTTTTCCATGAGGCAAATGGGGTGGCTGACTATCTTTCCAACTAGGTACAAGTGACTAGGAAAAACTCTTTTATGTGGTTACAATGTCATTAAGCATAGGGGAACTATGAAAGAGGGGTAGACGAGACATGTTAAAAATAGACAACAAAGGTCATAATAGATGGAGAACCACCAGCATCATGAGAAGGCATGTCTCAGAAACTAGCAATGATGAAATGGTATTGTATACGCCTAAAAATGACACAACTCTATCTAAATAAATATTTTAAATATTTATTTCATCTTAATATTGCTCTATCAATAAATAAATAAATAAATTTATTTATTTGATTCATATTCCTCCCAAAAATTAAATAAAATCACTTATTTAATTAGTTTCATCAAATCCTCTTATCTACAATTAAATAATTCTATATTATTTAATTAAATCAAATTGTTCCTCCAAATTTAAATAAATCATGCAAATTTATTTAAATTATCTCAATCTCTAAAAATAAAATATAATCAAATATTTTATTTATTCTTCCGAAACATGCACAAACAATTAAATAAATTTATTTATTTAATTTGCTTTATTATCTTCCAAATCTTCTAAAAATAAATCTTGTTCATCGTGCACACAAATTTAAATAATTTATTATTTAATTTTACTCAAATCACGCAAAAAGCCAATTACAAGTTGAGTTAATTGACTTAATCAATCTTGTTTTTATCAACAAGTCTTAAATTAGAAAAAGGCATTCTAATTTATGAAATCAAATCTTATCTTCATCGAGAGAGTAGTTAACTTGAACAAAACATCTTTTTGTGTGACACATGTCAGGTACACATTCATCATGAATTCTAGATTTATCTCCTCCATTGATCTTCTTATTCATTATATACCTTTGATCTTCTCTCTCTCAAGTCTATAAGTACAACCCCTATTCCTCCATTCCAACAATCCAAGCTTTCAGTAAACTTACACTGCATGAATCATAGCGTGCCTTTGGCACCAAACCATATCCATAGCTTGAGATCACCATTATCATTGTATTGAAGATCCTCTTCATTTCAAGAACTATCATAGTCATACTCTATTGTCATCTTGAAGAAAAAAGCAAGGAAGTGCACCTTCTGAGGGCTTCATTCACATACGAAAGATCAATTTGAGATAGGAAACCAATAGAAGTTGTGAAGTAACAAGGTTTGTAAGGTATTGTTCTTTGTGTTTAATCTTGTTTATTTCCATTTCATTGAGTTATTGGGATATTATTGATATATTGATATTGCTCCATATTTTACCATAACAGGTATCCATCATATACTCAAAAGGTTGTAAAGATTTTCCCCTACCAAGAAGAATTTTTGAAAGGAGACAAACATTGTTGGGACTTTGTGGCGTCAAAAGCTAGTCAGGACTAAAAGGGATAGTAATCATAGGAATTAAGTGCCATGGGAGGTGATAGAAACATAACCAGGCCGGTAAGCTACGTAAAATGGTTGAGAGATGCTAGGGTCTAGGGTATTCTATAGAAAAGTGGGCTCTCAACATTTATGGAAGGACTCATGGGACATGACCCAACTCTAAAGGTAGAGTTTTTCAAGAGTTGGAACAATAGGAAAATCAAGGTTAGAGAATTAATGTTTGAGATCACAAAAGATTTGATTTCCATTGCTACAAGCCCCTCCATTGAGGGAGCTAAGGTTTTTAATGGCTAAAGCATAGGAGATGCAACCGTGACCACATTTTTTAACACAAACAAGGAGCCTAACAAATTACACTCTTTCCATGCAAAGAGCATGCTTAAATATGCATGGTATGAGGTTGTTCTATGTCTGATGAGGTATGTTACCCAGGAAGGCTACTTGAAATCTATCTACTCTTACCACTTTATTCTATTAAATAATTCTAGGAGAGAGAGACTTGTTTCTTTTCTATATTATTTTTTTTTGCCATGGAAGGGTCCATGAAGGTATGCAAGCTCTAGTGGTTATCCCTTTACACCAAGGTCTTGTGATACTAGTGGTAAGCCACATTAATAATATTAATCCCTATATCCCCAGGTCAATTCTCAAGAAAGGGAAGAGAAAAAATAGATACTAGATTTATTCCATCTCTTCTTTAGAAGAGAAGTTGAGGAAGAGGATAGTAGCAACAAGACTAGCTCTGAATATGATTCTAAGCCTTCCAACCAAAATTATTGGGACCTCAATGATGTGGATGAAGGGAGGGTTAGTCTAAAAACTAGTAAAAGGAAAAGAGAATGTGAAACTACCAAACAGGTGAGCAAAGAGACCCCCTATCCTATAGGCAAAGCTAAATCTCTCCCCAAACCTGCTATGGGGATTCCTTCCTAAGTGTTGATGATCCTTTCTCTAAGGTCACTACTAAGACTAGTACTCCTTACATTGCCCCATTGACCTTTGAAGAAGTGAATGATGATATCCATGATTTGAGCCATAACATTTTGACTCTGCACCAAACCTTTGACATCTAACACAAGTTAATGGAATGGTTCTATAATAAGATCAGTAATATCCCCATTAAAATTTAAATCATCACTAAGAAGAGTATTGGGGAAAGCCAGGTTCTTTTGGAAGAAAAAAGAAAATATTTTAAAACTGGGAAGTAATTCCCTTTGTCAGTGACCTGTAAACTGACCTATCCAACCAAAAAGTAAAACAACAATCCTAGAGGAGGAAATGATCAAAGTTCATGGTAAGCAAGAGGAACGAATTGTGGCCTTGGAACAAGAGTGTTTAGTGGAAAAGAGAGACCTTGCTCAAGAAGTTAAACTAAGTCAAACCCTCTTCCATTAACATTTAGGGGTTTTGTCTCTTTGTTGCATAAATGAGTGCCAAACCAAATTCAACCAATCTAGCTAGGGAAAATGATCAAACCCTAATTGAGCAAAATTGACCTATAGATGATTGCCGAAAAAATGAACAAAAAATTGAAATATATAGCAGAGATGAGGAAACAGAGCAAACGATGAACCTAGAGTAAAAATGCCAAAGGTACCAAAGTGTTAGGTGTTCTAGACATTTTTTAGGGTTTTACAGAAATTGAAGATGTTGCATAACTTGTACCTACAAATCCTTTCTTCTCTCTGACTGATATCTCCTAAAAACTATTCTTTCAACTTGTATACACAAAAGAAGGAAAAAAATGTTGTGGCTACATTGGAGCTTGCCTTAGTAAAGCCTCCATTTTAGTATTCCTACATCACAGATAGCCAAGCTAGAACTAGATGTTATGTATGATCAAAATCCTAAGTGTGAGCAAGAACATGCAAGATCTAATCAAATACATCAAACCCTAGCCCTAGATGACTCGAGCAAATAGGAATAGGAATGATCAAAGATATGCTTCACTCAAGAAAACATACAACTTCACCTCAAGGATGAGGATTCAATGAAGGTTTGCTAAATAAGAATGTGATGCAACCATACCCTTGGAGGGTACCCAAGCCAATCTCAAGTTGGTGGTTCCAACTCTTCTCCCAATCATGCAAAGTGCTTCAACCTAGGAATAATGAGATAGACTCAAGATCTCACTTCCTAGCCTTCATACAAATCCTTCCAAGAGGAAATTTCTTCACTTGATCAATAGAAACTTTCTATAATTTAATATCATAGAGAGAATAACATAATATATTTGCATAAGGAGAGATTTTCATAAATCATCTAACATCTCATGTCTAGTTTTAAATGGAATAGGTGACTTTCTTTTATACAAGGCTTAAAAAAAGAGTAATTTGATTTAAAGAGCCAACATCACGCGCCAAAAAGAAAATTTGAGTTTAGGGTCATCCTAAGCATCATTAAAGCTGACTTGTGCACTTAAATTACCTTCCTAAAAATATAGGACGGATAGGGCACTAGGTGCCCTAGGCCCTTTGGGAAAATTAAGGCACAAGCCCACATTTAATATGGTGCTAACTCCAATTCTCAAATTAGTTTCTGGGTTATGATGAAACTTTAATCAAAATTATGACATTTCATATAAGCAGGGCCCAATTAGGAATTTAGGGTAGACCTAAATATTTACTAGGCTTGGGATAACTAAAGGGGGGAGCTAAACATAGTGAAATTATGCTTACACACTCAAGGAGCACAATTTATGACATAACATTTAGCCCCCCTCTTTAGTGGTCATATGACACTATGTGCTTATGCAAGCTAAAGTACATGAAAGTAAACATTGCAAAAGGATATCAAAAAGGATACTATAGAGGATGTAGATCATTATTGAGAAAGAGGGTGAAACCCCCATTACATGATCCTACAAAACTATAGAGTTAGGAAATCAAAACCTATAACAATAGATGTACTTGTTAGTCCAAAACTCTTAAGGGGAAAGGTGATGAGACATAATCAAGGAAAAATTCACATGTAGATATATGCCCCATGTTTCTTCTTGCTTCTTTAGGATGTAGAAATAGGGTGATGATCTTTCCACCTTGACTTTCTTAGAGAAATGTTGATGAATATGGTTCTGTAGGGTCATTTCACTGAATAACATTGAAACACAAAGCATATGATTGTTGAGACGATGGAACTAGGATTAGAATGCAATGAAGGATGCTCAAATCTAAGTTCAATAGCCTAAGTTATTTGATATTTAGATAAAGAGAGGTTGCTAAAAATGTGGTCTTTGACCCTAGATAGTAATCAAGAGTTCTTATCTTTCTACTATAAATAGTAAAAGATGTTTTCACTTTTTACCATTCTATTATCATTTTTCAATCTTTCAGGAGATAGAGGAAGCAGGAGAGTAATCATGTGCCAAGTTGAATATTGTATTGACCACTCAGGTTGGATGCACTACAATGCCAAGTGGCTCAGGGACTAGTCAAGCATGAGGTAGGCTTCTATCCAACTTGTACTTTCTATTTATTCTATTATTTTAATATTTTATCATTTTTCAAGCTAGAGTGGACCCAGGGAACATTTTTACTATCATCCTAGGGTGCCATTGTCTTCCTGTGGTGCCTCAAACCCTTTTGACCACCCAAGTCCTTCTTGAGTATCCCAGACTTGTTTGGGTGCCCTGGTCCAGGATCAAGGCTATTATTGATTTCATTGAGTGTTGATGTAGCTATTTGGATTGAAGTCTGACGTATACTTTGTTTATAAATTTTTAGGATCTCCCAACGATGTGAGAACATGTTGGTGGTCACTTGTACACATTACTGCATAGTCGTTCAGGGACACTAACTAACGCATATATGGGACATCTTCAGGATGTTGGATTATGGTGGGTGTACACTATGCCTATGATGACATATCATCATACAATGTTGATGGTGCTCATGGAGTGGTGGAACTCAGATACTTTCTCCTTTCATCTTCCAATAGGAGAGATGATCGTTACATTAGATAATGTGTATAGGATACTATGACTACCTATGTGTGGTTAGATAGTCAGAGTCATAGAGTAGAGGTCTAAGGAGTACACTTAGATGAGCTAGATGTACTATCTTGGATGCACAGTGTCATCGAGCAATCAAGGACACATTGATATTTGATATTTAGAGCAGGGTGCAGTTGTTACATCGATCATACTTCACATCATGATTTCTATCATCACACTAGTTATCACACTGGATGGATGAGGCACTCACCTTCATGATGGCCTAGTCCATACTATCATAAGAATGGAGGAATAGAGGGATATATACTCTTGGGGATGTAGTATGCTAGCTCACTTGTATTATGATCTGGGTTGCTATGTTCATTATGAATCACACAACTTGATGATATGTACACTCCTACAAGTGTGGGCATTCGAGCACATCACATACACGCAGATGGTGGGCTATCCAATAGAGCATATTAGGACAAGTCCATGAGCACACTCCTATAAGATGAAGAGACTATGGTGATGGGGTGATTTATAATATTGAAAAGTTGTGTTAGACAGGCTGTAGCCAAAGGTCATCATGTGCAAACCATATAGGGGTTGTAGATAATGGATGGGATAGACTTGATAGCTAGAGAGGATGCAGAGAGATTAGTTTTTAGCTGATCATGAGATCACATCATAGTTCCAATTTATTATGATATAGTCATAGATAGTTTAGATGAGTGCAGGGAGTTTCCTGCCACATAGTCATTATATGTGCATTCCTCACATTTCAGGATGCGGCATCATGATTGGACATGGATTATTATCATAGATGTGGTGTCCAGTGATCAAGATGATGTTACAGAGGATGATGATCTCTCATATCCTAGACTAAAGATGTAGGTGTTAGCCCACCATACATAGTTGGTGGGAGACAACATGTCCTGAGTTATAGGAGTGGGATGGAGACAACGGAAAAGATCATGCTAGAGGTGATGATGATGATGATGATGATGATTCACCAGTGTTAGTGATGATAGGTATATGGAACTAGGGATCCGAGGCTGTAGGTATCACTAAGGAGAGACCTAGGGCTTAACCTCATAGCCTACATCAACTGCATAGAGTTCAACATCACTTTGAGCATGGGGACTAGAGTGGTGGTGCCACTATGGTGCCCCAATAGTGGGGATGCCTAAAGACATCAACAAATTCACTATTCTAGTCAATCCATCATGGTAGGAGGGTGATCCTGGTGAAGACTATATTTTGCTATTGTATTTGTGTGTTCAAGATACATAATGTTACTTTGATTGAGATGTTGATATCATGTTTGTATTTGCTCTGTAGTTAGTAGTATGGTGTGACTTTGTGTGTCAAGTCATAGAAAATATGGTATCTACTAAGCTGATGCAATAGCTAGTGTGGAATTGTTATAAGACACCACACATGGCAGGTCAACTTGTGGAGATATTTAATCCTGTTGCACGGATGGGAGAAACCTACAAGGAGGGATCGGTAGAATGAGATCAGCTCATGATTGAGAGAGATCAGGAAATCCAGAGGGTAGCAAGTACTGAGGAGACATGGGATACACTCTAGATATAGCTAGATCAACATCGAGTAGTATCTACATTACAAATTGATCATGGTTTTTGAGTTATGTATAGCCTAAGGTGGATTTGTTGTGAGTTGAGAGAGATCACTTGTAGCAGCTACACACAGATTCCATGTGGTAGGTGGGAGACCTTAGAGTTGAGGTAAGGGGCTTATGATCATGGAGTGTCTCTAAGAGTCACTTATGATCAGTAGTCTCACACAAACAACCATTTGTTACTCATCCTCCACTAGGTCTTGAGGGATCTGGATGTCACAGTGCAACACCTTGATGAGATTTATTATATTGCATTGTGATTCAAAAGATTTTGATGTAGTGGTGAAATTTTGTACGCAAACTCTTATGTCATGTATATATGATTTTGATCCATGATTTATTATTTGAATTGGATGGTTATGTATGATCTACTTGAGAAGCAAATGCAACAAAGATCTAAATTTGTTTTTGCATGTATGTCAAATTTAAATACAAATGTGATTTGTGTAAACAACTATATGTAATTGTTTAACAAATACAACAATGATATAATTGATACATGTTCTAATGAAACACACATATGTTTAATTAGATAATAAAATAAGATGTATACACATGGTGAAATAATTCAGTTGTTATCCAATGAAAAACACTGTAACTATTTAGTATGAAAAAGGTGAATGATTACAACTAGAATGCACACTAGATCAAACCCTTTTCCATATAACATTCAAGGACAAGACTGAGCCAAATAAGTACCAAATGAAGGTGGACTCAACTATAGATCTTGTACTTAGGTATGCTATAGAGGAATCATATTTAATTCAACCTTTCTATCAAACCCTAGGTTAACAATGCATGAAACCATAGTTCTACAATGATAAGCTTATAACAGAATAAGTATAACAACAATCTAGAAACTAATTGTACATGGATGATCAATAAGATGATAGAACCTATCTCCCAAAAGCAAAGGTATTGAAGGGCTATTTTAGGAATTCCCAACTCCTGGCTGGAAGATTCTGCAAAAACTATAAAGTGGAAAGATGTTGTAGATGTTGTCCTGTTGCGAGATCCAAAATTAGGAAGGGAAGAAAGACTAGGGCACCACTACCCAAGTCCTAGATAGATGAATATTCTATAACTGTTGTTAGATCCCAAAACCCTGATCTTCACTCAATCTTCATGTATCTTCACATTCTCTAAATCTCACTCCTTGTTAAGTGGGACAAGAGATAGAATGATAGTATTTGCAAACTAGGTCAAGCCCCTCTTTTATGCACTAACATTCTAAATATGGACCAAGCTCAACCACTATGAGAGTGATAAGATACATGTATCCTATTCCCCTTTGCTATAACTGACAAGGTGTCTCAACTAGAGTTATGCAAACCTTAACAACCTAAGGAAGGATCAAACACTAGTTGTAAAATATGCACTAACAAATAGATTTTGGAAGTAGTAACACACAAACTAATCATAGTAATGCAAACAAGAGGTAATAGTGACTGTGCACCTAAAATCTGAAAGCCTGATAGACTTAGACACTATCCCCAGTGTCCTATAAGTTTTTTGTTAGCATAATTATATGTACTAGATGCCTCTATCTCTATTCAAGTTTCTAGATCCTTTTTTTCAGGCCTTGTTAGACTCAAGCACTAACCCCAACATCTGGCAGATATTCCAATGATGAAACTACAACTTCTATGATGAATATACCTATAACACCTACTTCTCCTTCACTTATTTCCATCTAATCTTCTTGAATTTAACCTGCACAAGAAAAACAAGGAGAGGGATGGTTGTCGCTATATATGATTTTGCCTTAGTCAAACCCCATCTTTGGTATTTACACCTCAATGATAGCCAATGTTGAAGTATCCAGATGTGTGTGCTTAGAAACCAAATGTGTAAGCATGAACAAGTGCAAGATACTAAATGAATCAATCATCAAGGATTAGATCCACAAATGTTTCACTCAAGGAAATAACAACTTCACCTCAAGGAGATGAAATCAATGAAGACTTGTAGAATAAGAACCCAAGGTAGCTATATCTGTAAAGGATTTCAAAACTCAAGTTGGAGGCTTCAACCCTTCTCCTAATTGTACAAAGGGTTTGTAAAACCCTAGGAAGAGCAAGGTAGACTCAAGATCTTGATACCTAATCTCCACAACATATCTCCACAATAGAAAAGAACAAATTCTTCAATGAGCTTCAACACTTTTGCAAACTTTAATAGAAATAGTAGTAGAGTTTTGGTAGTAAGCTTGAATGTGAGTTGTGTGTTAAAATTATTTTCAATTATCTTTAAATACCCAACCTTAGGAGGGAAAAAAAGTGAAATAAATGTTGACATCACGTGAAAATCAAATTTAGAATTTAGAATCTCAGAACACTCAACATAAGATGACATCAGAGTAAATATCGAGACCCCAAGATTCAAGGTAGGACTAGGGCATGAGTGCCCAAGTCTAGCTTCCTATTTTGGCTCCAAATTAAGCTTAAGGATGTCCTAAATGTTTGGCATTCATCATCTCTTTCTGGGTTTTTTCATTAGATACTCCAAAACACAACAATTCCTTGATAAGGTAGTTGTTAATCAAGGCTTAGATAGGTCCAATAAATAAAGGGGTTAAGAGGCACTAAAAGATAGGAGCTAAACTTAGTGAAATTATACTAATCCAAGCAGGAGCACAATTTATGACATAACATTTAGCCCCCATTTTAGTGGCCATATGACACTATGTGCATTTGCAACTAAAGGAAAGTAAATATAGTAATAACAAAAAGGATACCCAAAAGGATACTGTAGAGGAAGTTGAATGTTGCCACGCAAAAGTTGGAAGCCCTCAGTCTGCAATCTTGCAAGATCACAAAGGTTAGGAACCGTAGCCTACAAAGAAACATATGTTAGATGAAATAATCAAATCAACCTACAGACAACAAATGAACAAGTCAGTCATAAATGTTAAAGGGATAATTAATGAGACATGATTAGGGTCAAAATTGTAGGAGATATATGTCCCCCCTTATTTCTTCTTGCTTAGTCTGAAAAGGAGCGACAAGGTGGTAACCTTCACACATGGATTTAAGGGAAAGATTGATGATAGAATGCATTGGTAGGGTTATTCTTTCAAAAACACCAAGATGCAAAACATTTGGTTTGATGAAGGACAAAACCAGGATTCCAACATAGCTTGAATGACATAGAAATCCAAGCTTTGGTAGCCCAAGATAGAAATGTTTGATCATAGATGTACATTTGTTGCTCCTAGATAGTGAAAAGGAAATCTCATCCATTTACTATAAGAGAATTTTCAATTTTTCACATTCATTTGTAACTTTCACTTTCATAGAAGATGAGGAGGAGAGAACTACAATGCTAACCTTCTTATATTTGTAGATAGATTCAAGTCAAGCATGAGGTAGGACTCTAAACTTCACTTCTCACATCAATTATTTTCAGTTTAGTGTAGATTTTATCATTTTGTGTACGTTGTAGGATAGTATGGACAAGGATTTTTGTCTAGGGCACCCAAGTCCATCTGAGGTGCCCAAGTCCTCCTTGGGTACCCTAGTCCATTTTGGGTGCCCAAGTCCTCCTAGGGCACTCAAGTCTTCTTGGGGTGCCCAAGTCCAGAGAGGACAAGGGCCCAAGGAAACAAGGCATTATTAGATTCATATTGATGAATGTTTGAATTTTTTATGAGGATGTACTAATTTGAAACTTTCTGATACACAAGACATCTTTGGGATTTGTGATCACACTAGTGGTTGACTCATGAGTTTACTCCAGAGCCACATAGGTACTATCTTTGTTGAGGATCGTGGTCTTCTTCAGGATACCAGCCTGTGGTGGGTTTTTACGATGTCCATGATGAGATACCATGGAAGTATGTTGATGACCCTAATTGAGAGGTGGAATACAAACATGTCTACCTTCCATCTACCCATAGGTGAGATGACTATTACACTTGAGGATGTATACTGGATACTATGACTTCGAGTTTGAGGGTAGGTAGTGTAGATCATAGCGAATCATTCCAATGAGTATACTCATGAGATTCACAACTATTGTCTAGGTGAGGTGGAGACACCACTTGGATGAGGTCATATCATGCTTCATTGGTTAGAGCAGGGATGCATGAACATACCCCTAGTTTGCCACATCGTGATCACTACCATCGCATTAACGGTCACTCTAGATGGGCAAGGAACACACCTTCATGGGGCCTCATGCACACTATTTGGTTGATGGAGGAGGAGAGGATAATCTATGCATAGGGGAAGTATGCTTGCACACCTGTACTAAGATCTAGGGCATTTTGTTCACTATACGGTACATAGTCCTATGATATGCACTTTGTTACAGGTATGGGCATTCGAGCATATTAGATGCACATGGCTAATGGGGTTTCCCATTCAACCGACATGGACACATCCGTGTGCACATGCCTATCTACTAGTTAGATGTTGGAGATTTGGTGATCTACTATAATGGAGAGTAGTGCTAGATAGACTGTGGCCTAGTGATATCACATGGAGGCCATATCATAGTCATAGGCATTAGATGGGATAGCACACTTAGTTAGCATGGATGTAGCATGATCAATTGTTAGCCAGTCACCTATATCTCATTATTGTCAATTTTTACTTTGATAGAGTCACACAATAGCTCAGATGCATACAAGGTGTTCCTAGCATGTGTTCAAGCTACACACACTCAGTGCATAGTGTGGCAAGGGCCAATGAGGCCCTATGGTTGACAATTTCCAAGGTGGTCAAGAGGTGAGGATGATCATGTAGCGGATGCAGATTGAGCATTAGAGACAGATGACATCAGGTGTACCCAAGTGTATACAACCTAGTGAGAGACAACTCGATCTAATCTAAATTTCCTTACTGGTCATTCTAGAGGTGATCCACACCCATGGGTGGGATACAAGGATGATGCAAGAGATGAAGAGGACTTCAGTCACTTTACTGGTCACTACGATGATGAGGAGGAGGAGGTGGAGGAGGAGATGTAGTCATGCTTCATCTTTAGAGAGAGGCTATGATGAGGGTAGCGAGAGGTGGTGGATGACGAGGAGACTAAGGAGAGACCCATGTCGATATCTCGTGGTCCAATTCCCACAACCAATAGGAGATTGAGTCAACTCAAGTGAGGAGAGACTAGTGCCTCTATGCCCCTAGCTGTAGAGGCGACTACAGATGTAATCATAGTGTTAGTAGTACACGATCCTACTTGGCAAGATGGCGACCCTCATAAGATTGTTGTTATATTTCATTTATGATTACTTGTTTATGATATCATATGTATATGTTTGATAATGAGATACTAATATTATCTATATGGTACTTTTAATAGCTGGTACAGAGGCATGGAGAGACTTTGTGAGTCACATCATAGTGGGTATGATTCCTTTTGATGTAGCAAAGTAGTGAGTGTGGATGGGGTACTCACCACAGCACAAAGTAGGGTGACATGCAGAGATCTTCATTCCCATCATGAGATATAGAGTGGATTTGGAAACCACATTAGATTACGTTACAGGTGAGAGAAATCAAGCTTCTTAGAGAGTAGAGTGTGTGGACAAAAAGCTCTAGGCATGACGAGAGAAAGCTATGACACTACCTCCATCCGAGATGGACCATGCCATGACTTAGATCTTACATGTCGAGTTAGATCAGGTGAGTTCGTAGAGAGAGAGTGCAGGTAGATAGAGAAAGAGCATAGGTAGAGAGGGACAAGCTTCAATAGCTATACTCAGATGCACAGAGACAGATGGTAGACCTCATAGGAGTGCTTAGGGGTCTACGATTGTGGGGTGTCTATAGGAGTCACTCATAGTCCGTGACCTCACATGGGAAGCCTTTTGTCACTAACACACTACTAGGTCCTAAGGTATCTAGTAGTTGAGTTTTAGCTATGTGATATGTATCTCATGCATTGTACTACAACATCCAATTTTGATGTACAGGATAATCAATTTTGATATTTTGTATATTCAAACTGATGTCAATATATATATATATATATATATATATATATATGATGTTTTTTTATTAATGGTATGATTTAATTTGAGGTACCACATGTGATTTATGAAATGCAACAAGTGATAATGTTAATGATCATGTGAAAATGTATTTAATGCTATTGTGATTTAATCAATCTTTGTAGTCTATTTAAAATACAATAATGACTAACACTTTCATACATGGGAAGAGATATTGTTTCCAATTAATGCAATTGTAATCTAACAACCCATGGGTTAACTAGATGCAACAATGATTAATTAAGTTTAAAAGATCTTATGTTAGCTTATTAAATGAGTTAAGACAAAATGTACTATCTTTTCAAAACTAAAACAATTACTAGCTAACTGCTTTACAAAGTAATATCTAACATATGATCTTAAGCATGAAATTTTTTCAAATGCATAGCATTAATAGGATCTTTAAGAGGTCTACCTTGTTCATTAGCTAATTTGTATGCTCCTAGCCCATATGTTTTAGTAATAACATATGGTCCTATACAATTAGGGTTGAACTTCCCTTTTTTGCGAAGAGATGCATTCACGTTATGTTAATTTTCATAAAGTACCAAGTCTCCAACTTCAAATGAACAATGGATTACATGCTCATTGGACGAACATTGGATGCTTTTCTAATGAGATTTAAGATGATCAAGAACATTGATACATTGTTCATCAAGCATCCCTAGCTATTATAATCTCTTCTCTATTTCCATGTTATCATCAATAATATCCCTTAGGGAAACTCGCAATGAAGGAATTTCTAACTCTGAAGGCTTTATTGCATCGACACCATATACAAGGTTGTATGATGTAGTACTAGTATCTGTACAAATACTTGTTCTATAGGCCCAAAGCTCATTGGAGAGTTGAGTATGCTAATACTTCTGATGTTTATTAACTGTTTTCCTAAAAATTTGTCTAATGATCTTCTTTGAAGCTTCTACTTGGCCATTTGATTATGTATAATATGGCGTAGAGAAGTGACGTTGAATGTAATATTTTTCAATGAATTTCTTGACATCCTTATTCTTAAAAGGTGTACCATTGTCAGAAACCAAGGAGGAAGGGATTCTAAATCATGAGATTATACTATATTGAAAGAAGCGATAGATTACTTCAGTAGTTGTGGATCGTAGCAGCATAGCTTCAACCCACTTCGTAAAGTAATCGGTAGTAATAATGATAAAAGTGTGTTCTCAAGGAGGAGAGATCTTTCCAATTAGATCCAAGCCTTAGACAGAAAAAGGCCAAGGTGAAACCTAGGAATGAATTTCCTAGGCAGGAGCTTGAATTAGGTCACTATGTTGTTGACATTGCGAGCATTTTTTGACAAACGTGAAAGAATCTTGTTCCATGGTTTTCCAATAGAACCCCATACGTAATAATTTTTGTACCAAAGATTTTCCTCCAAAATGCCCTCCATAGGAATTGGAGTGAGCTTGTTCTAAAGCAATTATAATTTTTGATTTATTAAGACAATGAAGAAGAATGTTGTTATAGATTTTTTGATACAATACATTGGACAAGATAATGTACAACATGTTGCGAGTTTGTGTATGCAAACTCTTGTTTTTTTAGATGTATTAAAGAAGGTACCATGATGCAAATATATATGGGAGTACCATTCATCAGCATTTATGTTACAACATAAGTTGGTATCCGAGGGGGTGGCCTCGACTACAGCTAATGTTTTGAGATTATGAATGATGAAATGATATTTGTCAATTGAATCAACATGAGACATGAGGGAGCTTGTGCTTGCCATTACATCTGCATGTCAATTGTCTTTCCATGGAATCATGTCAGTTGTAAAAGATGAAAATTGTTTTAATAATGATAAGGAAAGATTGTGATACTAAGATAGTGTATCTTGCTTTTCTTGATAAGATCTAGTGACTTGTCTTATGGTTAATTGTGAATCACCATAGATAATGATGTGTTTAATATTTAAAGACAAAGTGACACGAAGTCCTGCAATGAGGGCTTCATACACAACAATGTTATTTGTGCATTGAAAGTTTAGATGATAGGAAAGAGGAATTGGCTTACATGAAGGGGTAGCAAGATTATACTAGCTGCCAAACTAGTTCGACGTCTTGAACAATCAAAATATAATTCCCATTTATCTTCTTTATCAGTAGTTAGAATTTGATCATTAGGAAATTCTTCACTATTTTTAATAGATAAAGGTGAAGGTGCTTCAACTAAATGGTCAGTTAATGCTTGTCCTTAAATTATCACTTTGAGAGAGACAAACTTGAGATCAAATTCCATTAACATAACCCATTTAGCTAGGTGACCTGAGAGATCAGTTTTAGCAAAGAGATGATTCAATGGATCAAATTTTATCATGACATGAATTTTATCATTTAGGAGATAATGTCTTAACTTCTATATTGCAAAATCAAGAGCTAAATATTGTTTCTCTATGACAGTGTATCACACTTCATTATTGAGCAAATTTCAACTTATATAATTTACAACATGTTCCTTTCCTTCACTATCATGTTGTGCTAATAATTCCACTAGAGCATTGGTAGAAGATGATGTGTAAAGAAAAATGGATTTTCTATAGTTGATGGTTGTAAAACAAGTGGATTAGATAAATATTCTTTCAACCCTCCAAGGATTTTTGACAATCTGAATTACATTGGAATTTTGATTCTTTCTTAAGTAATTAAGTGAAAGGGTGAGTCCTATCCATGAGTTGTGATACAAATCAATGGATGGCCTATTATTCCCTTGTAAATGGTGAAGTTGAGTGATATTTTGAGGAGATGGCATCTTAACAATCATGTCAATTTTATTTGTGTCTACTTCAATACCACGATGCAAAACTATGAATCCCAACAATTTTGCATATATGTATTTATAGGGATTCAAGTGCATGTTATATTTTTGTATCCACTCAAAGATTTGATGGAGGATTATGATGTGATCCTAGCGATGAATAGACTTTGCAAGAATGTTATCGACATAATCTTCTAAGATATTATGCATGTATTCATGAAAGATAAGAGTCATAGCACGTTGGTAAGTTGCTCTAGCATTCTTTAATCCAAATGGCATGACTACCCAAAAAAATGTTCCCCACAGGGTTATAAAAGATGTCTTGTATTGATCTTGAGGGTTGAAAAAGATTTGATTATAACCTAAAAAACCATCCATGAAGGAAAGTAATTCATAGTTGGCTATTGAATCAACAATCATATCAATATTTGGAAGAAGAAAATCATCTTTCAAAGATGTGAAGTTTAAATCTCTAAAGTCTGTGCACATTTGAATATGGTTATTAGGTTTAGCAACTATGATAATATTTGAAATCTAGGGTGAGTAGTCAATAGGGTGGATAAAACCATCTTTTAAAATCTTTTATATCTCTGCTTTGACTAATAATGCAACCTTAGGATTCAATTTATGAATCTTCTATTTAATTGATTTAGCATCAGGTTGTAATACAATATTATGTGTTACAATCTTAGGATCTAATGGGACCATATAAAAGTTTCTCCCTGGTTCTAATATTTGGCCCAAATCTTGTGTCATCATGTTAAGAGGTCTCTGGCCTAGGGTTTTGCCTATTGAAAAGACTGAATAATAGCACTTAAACCCTAAACCCTAGTGTCATTTAAGTATGGGTGATGAAAGTTACTTTTGTTCTATTTTTAGGTTGACCACCTATCACCTATTGCTTAGTTCCTTAAGTGTCATGTTATGTCTTAAGATACATTTCTTACTGACCCCTTGCCATAAAGTTTATCACCTCAAGCCCATGTCCAATATTTTTCAAATATGTGAAAGTGTTTTGCATATCTACCCTCTTAATGGTCTCGTGGCCCCCTCATTCCTAGTAGATAAAGGTTGTTTTAAAAGAAAATTCCAAGGGTCGGGTCCCTCTATCGTTCTATTGATGATAAAATTTTGAATAAACAATCACCCACGAAACTGTGGAAAGGCACCAACTGGCAAGAGATCTTTCATTGACTACAACAAGAAGTAGTGGGTCCTGATTGCTACATGGAGACTTCTTAATTGCCTCTACCATTCCACTGAGCTTCACCAAGGGGTCCCACCAAACATCCGCAGAAGGGTGGAAAAATGACATATGGCATCCGTGCTACATATCGAGGTCCAGGTGGAGAATGGCATGCCAAGTTGAGTGCACCTACATCTTTCTGTCATTCCACTATGTCATAAATTAGTGTGCTCTACCAGACTGTGAAATAGTGGAAAACTGTGCAATGGCAACAATCATATAATTTAAATGCCACATGACATGTCAAGTGGGGTCAAATCTTCAAGACTGATCATCACCGTCTGATCTCTACTAGTGTTGCATAATCTGACGATGGATATTCAAATTTTAAAAGAACAAAATGATTTTGCATATCTAGTTCACAGAAGATGGAGTAATGGTGGACATGACAAATTTCAGCCCTAAATTAATGGTACTCCTTATATAACTCATGTTCCAATTCTTCTATACTTTCCATTTTAGATATTTGAGATGTTGAAGCATTGAGGTTGGTGACTGCTGTGACATCCCTAGCATCAATTAAGAGTTGGTTGTGTGAAACCATCTGGTAAGTTGCATACATCTTGTCTATTGCACTCTGCTATTCCCAGTAGGGTTTTTTCCTTCCTTCTCTTAAAATTATTCTGAAGTCTGAATTAAGAACCCCTAAACAAAGAAAAGAAGAAAACACTCACCTTTGTTTCATCATTTAAAATGGATCCCCCTAAGGCTTAGACTCCCTCCACCTCCCAAAAATGAGCCCTACATGAGGACCTCATAACCCAACTCCCAGGGTTACTGTGCATAGAGGTTAAAAGTCAATGGCCCAAAATGCAAGGATGGATTAGTCGATCAGTATTTTAAATGTAAGGATGCAGAGATCCCTATTCCTAGATGGTAATTATTTTACCACTGGTGGAGAAAAAGAAATTCCCACTCACCAGTTTCCAATGTGTTGGCTAACAGATTTGTCTTGATCTGATAATAATTTATTTTGACTCTATAACCCAATCTTTTCAGAAGAAATAAGTTAAACAACAATTGGGTAAATTATCATAAATAATTTCCCTCTAAATTAAGGTACAGCTCCCTTTTTTAAGATCTTCAATGAATTTGAACTATTCTAACATCTAGATATACTTTTAACTAGAAAGCATTTAAAGGTAGACTAACATTCACACATCTCTATGTTATGAATGTGATATCTTTTCTTTCTTGTGAAATAGTTCAGTGATAGAACACACAGATTCTATCTTTAACAATGATTGAATATATATATATATATATATATATATATATATATATATATATATATATATATATATATCACTGAATTTTTGTGAACCAATGAATGATAAGATATATATGATGAGTCTTTCAACAAAAGAATAATTACCACATTGAAACAAAAGTCCATACAAAAACTCGATTTCATGCACTCAAACACACAGATTTAAGTCTGCTGCAACTATTCCTTCCTTTCATTCATAGATGAAAATTGAGGGAAACATCACATACATTATAAACATGAAGTTTAGCAAAAAAACTCTCCCAATTCCTTTTCAGACCTTCTATCTATATATTTATGTCTCTAACAAAACATATATATATATATAGCTTGCAATTGCAACTATTCTTTAAACTCAGAGTTAAACAAACTCTAACCCTTAGTGGGATTTAGTTTTTAAAACTAATTAAAAAGATAGATCTTTCAACACATAGTTTCCAACTAAGTGACTAAATTAGAAGATTATATTGTCATGATCACAACTAGGACAACACGTTGGAATCCCCTAATTTGCTTTGTTCTACTGAAGAGACATGTTGCATCTTCCATTCCTTGAATGCAGCAACAAACTCCTGAATCACCGGGAAGTTAGGGATACCAATATGCTTAACTCGTGCCTTCTAAACATCTTTTTCTTTTTGAATGTTAGCCACTTTTTGTGCATGTTCTGAAAGTGCATCAACACAAAGATGAAGTAGTGATTCCACTTTTGATAGTCTAGAGAAATCATCAATTATCAGATTTTCATTTTCCTTAACAAAGCTAATCTTCTCTTTGAAAGATTGTATAATAGTATCAACATCTTCCTCTGGCTTGTCATCATCTTTTGAATACTTAACATCAATACATTCTAAATCATTATGCAGAGCCTGAGTAAACTCGGTTATCTCCTTAATTAGATTTGTAAATTATATTCGACCTTGTTTTGATACTGAGTTTCTCCATTCAATATTTTTCTTGCATACATATTGCATATTGTTATTCAAGTTTTCTACATTCTTCTCTGATAAAAACTTTATCACACCATACTTTTGAACTTGAATCATCTGATCAATTACACTCATCCAATTGGTTTCATCCTTTTCCCATGAGGCATTCTATAGCTTCAAATATTTGATAGTGGTTAGGGTTTCATCATATATATCCTTCAAATCATTAATGTATTTGGTACCTTTTTGGATTATACCATCTAGCCAATCATCGAACACCTTTGTTACCATCTTATTTATGTGTATTTGATTAAGCATTTTTTTATTAATAAGAGACTTTGGATCAAAGGATAGGGGTAACTGAGAGATGGGCTGAGGAACTAGATTGTGAATGGCATCAATGTACTCAGCCATTGAACGCAATGCCTGTTTCAAATACTTTTTATCTTTTTCATCTTTCCATGTTTGACTTACTGTCTTTTTAGTGGATTCTTTAAGGTGGTGTACATTTGTAGCTCGTGATGCAATCCCAAGGTCTATCCTTTCAACTATAAAATATTGGGCTAAGGGATTTTGAGTTTCATCATACATTACTGGCCGAGCTATCTCTGCACTCTAATTTCTTGTATTGGGATCAACGTCTACCTTAAAAGTGATTTTCATCTTTTTAGATTTCAGAGTCTTTCCCAGACATTTGCTGACCATGTCTTCTAATGGTAAAGAAAATGGAACTATTTTCCTTTTATTACTGATTGAACTCTCCAACCACTGAGGAGTAGTGACTAAAATTTCTTTATCAGTAGTAGGCTTCTCAGAAGGTACATTTGGCAATATCATTAAATTGGTAGAATCCAAAGTGATCTCTACCTATTGATTTGTATCGATTACCTCTGCCATTGATGAATCAGGACCTTGATCACTCATTATTTCATCCAAATCTTCTTCAATATTCAGGTCTACAATTATTCTTTCTAAAAATTCTTTCTTCTTGCTCTTAGTCTTTGACCTGGTGGTGCAGGTAGGCAAACTATTCACAAGGGTTTTCTTAGACTTCTTGAAGGTAGAAACCTTTTTAACTTTTGACTTTGAAGTACATGCATCACAAATATTAATAAGATGATTAGAAGAGCTTATAGGAGGTTGTGATTCATCGATAGATGTACTATGTTGAAGATCTTCAATTTAGACTTTTCCTAGCCTCTGTTCTCTTAACCATTTTTTAGTTCTTCTTATCATAGGGAGGGTCTTAACTTCAATCTGATCTTCCTCATCCCTAATGAACTTCTAGAATAGGTAACTACTTCACCTGTTCATAATGAGGATCAATCACATTTTCGTCATCATCTATTACATCAGTAATATTCATCTTCAGATTAAGAGTAACTATTTGCCCTAGAGAAAATCTGCAACAAGGCCTTTTTCTAACTTCAAATTCATCTGAGTAATCCTCCCAGTAGTCCTCTATTTGGGGAATGTGTGAAAATCTTCCTCCAAAATCTAGATGATATTTAGCAAAACCCTTACTATCAAATTTAGGCATGGCCTTATAATACTGTAAATTAAACTTTACCAGACCCACCTCTAGATTTAAGGCATCAAAAATTGACTGACATGAGTAATGACCAAGTTCAATAGGAAAATATATACATGACTCCCTTTTCATCAAGTATTTCTTGTCTATATGGGCCAACTGCCTACATACTTCAATTAACACAAAGAGGTCAAAGGCATATCTGTGCAATTTCACAGGTTCACCTTCAAAACCTCCAACTCTGATGTAAGTAAATTTGGGAAACTGAATGAAATAGCTACCATAAATGCTAATTAATTGCATAGCCTCATCAGACATTCTTTTATTAACATTCCCTATCAGTTCATAAACTATCCTGCCAGTGAAAACATCATTAACCTTTTTATAATTTTCATAGCATTTCTGCATTTGTAAGTGAGAATAATAATCATAAATTTTAATATTTTCAATTAAAAGTACATGAGGTAACCCTCCCCATTCTTGTGTAAATGCCAAGCAGTAGAAAAGATATGAAGACATGTAAAAGTTTTTATTTCCCAGGTAATTGCTCAAACCTTGATGTAAGCATTCTGCTATGATCTCAACCCAATCTAGATATTGCTCTCCTTGAAGAATTACTTGAATAAAGAAATACATCCAATCCTCCCAATAGAATGCTTGAGAACTACCCTTTAATCTATGTAACAACACTATGATATCTTTTACTTCTTGTATCATATGCTCCCTAGTTAATGATCTGGACAACCTTGAACCTCCCTTTTGGAACTTTAGCAGCCAATTTCTCACAATTACACTCTTGTAGTTTGCCTTCTTCAATGAAAAATGACTATAAGAGGAAGTAATGTAAAGATCTAAGTATGGCTCCTTGGGTGGGATTTTCATCACATCCATTATGGTTTCTCTATTAACAGGTAGCAATACATCTCTATTCACAGCTCTAATACATCTACCCTGAGAGTCATATTTGCTCATGCATTCAAGAATTAACTCAGGGCATTGTACAACTATGGGGAAAGTTGTGGCTTCAATTAGGCCACTTTCCACTATCCTTTCCATCATGGGTGTAGATGTAGTATTTTTATCTCTTTCCTTAAAATCCTCTAAATCATCCTGAGCTAAAAATGTATTCCCATACTTGGGCAAAGAACAAACAAGGCTTGAACCATGTTTAGAACCAAGATAGGCAGCTTTCATGACTATAGTTAAACAGAACAGAAAATGTTTGAACCACTTAACAGTATCAGAAACTCAAAATGATTCTTCTTTTCTAACAAAGAAATAGTAATATCTATGAGAAAAGTCAAAACTCACCTTTAACTAGGTCTGAATTCTCTGTTAAATTGAGCAAGAAAATCTGTTACCTCCAGTGATGTTCTCCTTTCATGCCACCCTGTGTGTTTTACTGCTAAGATTGGCCTATTCATTCTTTAATAAAGGGCATAAAATCTGGTCAAATAATTACTAAACTGATCAATTCATGTTGAATTTACTTGACAAGACATAAATTTTGACACATGCATTAATTACAAGTGATACCCGCACACGGCCTTGATGTGTAATCATTACTCTTGATCTTTATAAGTTAAAACTTTTCACTTCATAAAGTGCCCCGAATACATTCCATTCTAGTTGATTTTCTCCATTTTATTCTCCCACCTTTATACTTCCACACATAATGAACTCTTGTAATTGAACCAAGAAAAGGTATAGAAATTCAAGTCCAATTCCCGCCGGCTCGCTTTATTTTTCACAAGTCTTGACTTAATGAAGATTTTAGGAAATAAACAAGATTCAATACATAGATATGCCTATGACAGAATATTCCATGACAAAACACTGAACCTTTGAACCTTTGAACTCTGATATGAGGTTCAATCAGAAAGTTCAAAATTACAAATCATGTTGTAGAGAGACCAAAGGTAAACAACTTTTCTAAGAGCATTAAACTGTAAACTTCGAACCTATGAACCATTGAATTTTTAAAAAAGGTTCAAGTTCTGAGGTTTAAGATTACAAATTATTTTGTACATTAAGACAACAGGTGAATGATCTCTAATAATAAAGGGATGACTTGAGGAGTAAACATATTGACCAATAAAGGGAAATGGTATATCAATTGTTTGCTAGAGGAAAGATCACAAAAAAAAATGAATAAGGGTAGATAGAAGGGTAACATTGGCTTTGATTGGGCACTACATTTTATGACAAAATGTAGAAAACTCAGAATCTCTGATTACTAAGAAACCGAAATACAGGGATGAAAAGAAAAGGATTGAGGCAAACCAAAACTGAAAAACAAAAGACAACACATGACAACAAAGAAACAACTATGTACAGAATAAGGGACACCTATTTTAGAATTAATACAACTTAAGGTCCTGTCCATTATAGGATAGGGGTAGAACATATCCATTTGGATATTCTAATTTGAAAGAATTAGGGCCCAGTACCTGATGAATTTTGAATGGTCCTTTCCAAAGTGAATCAAACTTGCCATGTGCTCCTTTAGGTTCTCTCCTCTTATCCCATAAAAATACTTCATCTCCTTCCATGAATTTTTTGGGCCTGGTTTTTCAATCAAAAATCTTCTTAACGTTGGCTTGATGAGCAGTAATATGATCAACTAGTTCATTCCTTTCTTCCTCAATCTTTGTTAAATACATAACCCTCTTTTCCAAAGAATCCTGAAAGTATTGATCTTCAATGACCTTTTCTAATTTGGCTGCAGATAATTCAAGAGGTAAAGATAACTGAGCTCCTATTCCATAAACTAGCTCAAAAAGTGCCATTCCTATTACTCTTTTTGGGGTTATCCTATTAGCCTAGAGTGCTTCGTACAACCTTTTATGCCAATCTTTAGGATTATCACTCACTAATTTTCTCATGATGGCTATCAAATTTTTCTTAATGGACTCAGCTTGACCATTCCCTTGAGGGTAAAAGTTTGATGGGTGAGAAAGAGAGATACTATGATAAAAAAAAAATGAACTAAGTTCAATTGAGGAAAAGCTGGTAGCATTGTCTGCCATGAGTTTTTGAGGGACACCAAAACACACCAGTATATTCTCTCTGAGAAAATTACACACCACTTCTAAGGTAGTTCTTTTCATAGGGATCGCCTCCACCCACTTTGTAAAATAGTCCATAGCTATTATAATGTGTGTATTTCCAACACTCAAAGGAGGTGAAAGGGGCCCAATGAAGTCTAAACCCCATTGCTTGAAAGGTTCTTCAATAACAACTGGTCTCAAAGGTAATGCTGCAAGTTGTAGTCTTCCTGAAAGCATTTTGCATTTCTCACAATTAGCCACCCATTTGTATGCATCTTTGAACATGCCTGGCCAATAATAGCAATTCCTAAAAATTTTAAAGGTTGTAACTGAAGAGGAGAAGTGTCCACTGCAGGCTTCATTATGGAAAACCTCCAAAAGCTTACGCTGTTGTTCTTTATCTACACATCTCAGAAAAGTTCCATCTAGTCCCTTTTTGTACAAGACATCACCCCAAATGACATATTTCACTGCTTTCAATCTTAGGTTCCTTTTCTCCTTCAAGGATAAGTGACTGGGACAATCTCCATCAGTAGGATAATGTGCCACATCTATGAACCATGGATCTTGTAAACCCACCAATAGGACAAGGGGAAGTTCTTCTTTTTCTTCCTTACTCTCAGCAATCAATCTACATAGGCCTTGACCTCTAATTAATTTAGTTGGCCTGATCTCCAAGTCATACTCTTGAATCTTAGCAACCCATGTGTTGTGCCTTGCACACACACTCCATTTTGCCAAATGGAGACCCCCTCTTTTGCTTTGGCTTGGAGTCTCAACCTTTTTGCCTTATGATGATGAGAAAGTGAATTTGCGCTTAGAGTGTAGGATTTGTTCCAGATTTGAGTATTTTTCATGTTTGGGAGTCATTTTATGTTGTGCATGGTTGATTTGGAGGTGTCTTGGGTTGTCTTGTGCTTAAAAGATAGTCATTTGTTGCCTTTTGTGCTAAAATTGGGTGTGTTACTACACTTTGCTCTAAAATCTTGTGTCACTAGATATTGCCCTTGAAAGTACTTCTGTAAGATGTTTCATGTTGAAATTCCTAGTTTCTAGGTCTTAAAGTTGCAAAATTAAGTCAAATTTCACTAAGGGGTCCATATGCTTTCACCTTGATACATGGTCCTGAAGCCCTGATTTGGCAAAGTCTGAAATCTTGAAAATCCTAAAAATAGCTAAGTCTGAAATCTAGTGGAACCTCAAAATTCTAGAATCTGCATATGAAATCCTATGGATCTGGAACCTATCTCAAACATCTTGAAAGTATATTTAAAAAAAACTTAAAGTATAAGAAATTCCATATCTAAAATATATTTTTAAATATACTTTCACCCTGACCGATTCAAAATCTGGCGCTAAAAATGACCCAAACTGCAAAAAGTACTAAAAACAGCCTCTATCGACCTTAGCGCTAAAAATAGCCTCTATCGACCTTAGCGCTAAAAACAGACCCAATCGACCAGCGCTAAAAATGGAATTGACTGACCTCATGAAGCATCATTTTAGTCGGTCGAACCCAAAATCTGTGCTAAGATCAGTCATACCCAAAATAAGCGCTAAGGTCGGTTGGACCCAAAATCTATGCTAAGGTTGGTTGGACCTAAAATCCACACTAAGGTTGGTCATACCTAAAATCTACGCTAAAGTTAGACGAACCCAAAATCAGCGCTAAGGTCAGACGGACCCAAAATCTGCGCTTTTTGGTATTTTGGGTTGAAATTGAGTTTTTAAGGAGTAAATTGGATTTTCTTGATAGATTTGAATTGCATATCTATTTGTCACATCATGATGAACATTCTATCAAGTTTGTATGGATTTTTGGCACGTTTTATGATAATTAATGCCACTGCACATGAAAAGTCTGTGACCCCCAAAAATCCTACTTTTTATAGAAAAGGCTAGAAAAACATGAAATAAAAGTCCCCAAATGGATTCAAATAACCACAAAAACTTTCCTAATCATCATATTGGCCAAATGGGTGCTTGAAAATGGTAAAAAATGCAGAAAATCATGTGAAAATCGCTAGATTTAAGAGGTTGTTTATAAGAAGGCGGCATTGACAATGAGCTGTTTTTGACTGATCCATGACTGCAAATGGACATGTTTTGATCTAAATTGATGGAAATTGACTTGTTTATGATGAAATTGATGCTTTGCATTATGAATTGTAGGTCTTGGAGGGCATAGGAGCTTGTTGGAGCCATCTTGAAAGAATGCACACATAGATATGCAATGCTGACCCAGAAATGTAGAATTGACATTTTATCAACCAAATTGCTACTGCACCTGCAAGAGGATGTTAGTATGATGTCTGAGATGATGGAAATAAGTCCCCAAAGGTTGAAGACACTAAAGATCATGCCTACATCACTGTTGTTCCTGTAGATCCAGTCTAATGTCCTAGTGATCGAGTCTGGGGGTCATAAATCCTAGCTATTTTATTAGAATTTAAACTTCTTGGACTCGTTGGAAAGATAAACTGATTGTCTAGTTTGAGCTATCTAGCTGCTACGGCTTAACACCAACAAGTTTTGAGCCCCCATTCCACTCCAAAGGCCTCCAAAAATGCAATTTACTATGAAGTACAAAATACCAAAAATTACATTTTCTCAAAAATACCACTCAAATGACCTTGGATTGGATCACCAAGACATGCGTAAATCTGTCCAAGTAGTCCAGTCATCAAAAATCAGTCCAGCAAGTATCTAGTTGCATATACCTTCACCAAAATACTCTTTTTTGATCTGGTTAACAATTGGAATCTCGTGAATCCACATCAGCTCAAGTTTTCAAGTGTCATGTGACTCTATTTTGGCTTTATTAGGCCTTGAAAATTGACTTTTCATCTTGTATAACCAAATGGGTATCCATTTTGTCCAAATCCAATGTATTTGCAAGTTGTATTTTGTCTTTTTCCTACAAGACAAAGGTAAATATGAAAATGTAACAAACTAATGTATCTCATTAAATGCTATGTAATCTGGACCATTGGTGTTGAGTTAATCTCCACCATCCATTGAAAACTCAGTATGGTGCCTTGTCTATAAAAGGGCCATCCTTTTCTCCCATTTGTAATGGAGATTTGATGCCAAATTGTTGACTCTATGCCATTTGAAGTAATACAAAGCAAGTTTCTGCAGTAATTCTGAGAATTTGTATCTTGTGTTGACTCATTTTAATTTTTATGGTTCACTTCTTGCTCTCTCATAGTTAGATTAGTTGTGCTTTTGTAATGTTCATGGTTTTTTGATGTATCTGATGAATACTCTAAGTCCATACTTTTAGTTATTTGCTAATGGTAAATAGCTGTGTAAAGTTAGTCTAGGCTGATTATTTGTGTAGAAGTTCAATTGCATTTCATAAGTTAAGTTGTGCCATTTGTTGGGTATTTAGAAAATGAATTGGATCTGAAAATCTTTTGACCTCCATTGAAGATAGCACCATTTTCTATAGCATTGTAATAGCCATTTCAGTTTGGTAACTCAGGAAGCTGGTTTGAAGTTTTGGAGTATTTGTCTGCTGAAGATAACCTCTACATTATGAATGTCACTTAGGATCCTTCTAAAACCCTAACCTTTTGCATTTTCTTTGAAAACCATTGTTAGCTATTAAAGTATGAATTTCAGCAACACTTTATCTTGCTTATCAGTTGAAAATCATAAAAGGGTTTATGTGTATTCGTTGCCTCCAAACCTGAAGATTTGAAGATTGCATGTAAGACCCCTTGTAGGCACAGCTAGAACATACCAATTGAGAGATTCAAAGCAAGCTAAGACCTAGCTGTATTATCCTTGGAGTAGTCTTACCTAGGGTAGGATACTTTTCAAGAGAGGTGTGAAACCAACAATCACACCTGCATTGTTGCGTGCTAAAACCACCATCAACTGGATTAGCGCTAGAAGGAGGGCTGGACAAAGATTTTTATGTAGGCCATCAGTTTTGTTGGTGTTCATTACACATGCTAAAATGAATTGACTATTCAAGAGAGTTAGTTCCAATGGGTATGCATCAGGGTTTCAGTCATGAAATCCCTTCATTCTTCAGAGGACCATCTCAGCAGTCATATCATGAAGAGAACTTCAAAGTTGATATCCCACTTTTCAAAGAAGTGCTTGATAGGCAAATCAGGGTGAAGTACCCTCCATTCACATTGCTTGATTTTAGTTCACCACAAGTCTATAGTATACATCTTGGAGAGCTCCATGACAAAATTGATTGTTTGACTTTTCTCCAAAGAATGGATCTGCATTTGAAGGGATTGTTTCCTATTTTTCAAGTTTACAATCCTAAATCAGGATATGGATATGACAGACATATATAGGGCAGTGAACAGAGAAATGTACAAGATTAGATTTATGCTACAAAGAAGTGGACAAGGTAGATGATAAATCAGACTAGATGAATAGTCATGTTGAAGATACAGATCAACAATCAAATGTTTCATAGACATAAAATCTTAAGACTGAATTTGTTACTACAGAGGTACAAAATAGCAGTCCCTTGCAGGTGGATGATAATTCTGAGTTGGAACAATAGTTAGATCAGATTCGATACGTGCAAGGACAAGAAGCAATTAGTCCTCCAAATGAAGTACAGTCATGGACAGCAATGCAAAAAATTGTTACAATTGACATGCTTGAGCCACAATCTGATTGTTGGATGAAAAATGATCAAGCTTTCGAGTATATCAGCATGGTGAACTACAATGATCAGTCATATCAGATCACTATAGTTACTCCCAAAGAGTTTTTAGCTGAGTCAAATGAAGAAGAAGAATACGATACATCACTTCAAGGCAGCACTGACATCATAAATACAACTATGCAAGAAGAAAGAGACCTTGTTGTTGCTGTGGACAGTGAACTACAATGATCAGTCATATCAACATGGTGAACTACAATGATCAGTCATATCAGATCACTATAGTTATTCCCAAAGAGTTTTTAGCTGAGTCAAATGAAGAAGAAGAATATGATGCATCACTTCAAGGCAGCACTGACATCATAAATCCAACTATGCAAGAAGAAAGAGACCTTGTTGTTGCTGTGGATAGTGAATTGCCAACCCAATGCCAACTCTTAATTCAAACAGGAAGATTGCTGATCGGTGCAGAGGAAGTTTTATCAGATCATGTGACTGATTTTGATGAAGTAGATTCAAGTATAACACATGTTCCCCATGCTGCTCCTGTTTACACATGCAATGAAGAAGATGTCTACATGGTTGTTGCTAATCCAATGATAAGAAATGAAAGTATAAGTCTCCAATCTAAGAATAAAAATCAAACAGTCACACAGAGTGATGGCTTGGAAGCTTTTTCATGTCAGTCACTTGATCACATCATTGAGTTGATCTCAACAATGAGCAAGGATATGCTGTTGCATGGGAACTCACCGCACATGATAGACTTTGCTTTGGCCAATTCATGCAGAATTCATCCAGATGATCCACATCCTGAGAGGGGTTGTCCAGATTTCCTTTTTACTTGGGGAGTTGTTGTAGCATTCAGTAATCCAGTGGTACCTGATGCACAAGATATGACCCTCAATGAGTTGAGTTCCCCTGATGATGAGAAGGTAGTGAGTGTGATGCAAGAAGGTGTTGAACTCGCATCTGTGATAAACAGTACTATAAATCAGGTTGTATCTTCCCTTTCTTCACTCAGTTCTAATTATCAATTTGATTATGGTGATTTAGGTAAGGCAACTTGCATTTGGATTGATCATGGCCCTAATGAGCTCCCCCAATTGATGATACTACATAATTGGTACTTTGAACATGAACCTAGCATGCCTCTACCTCACTTTTTAGAGTACAAAGATGAATTTTCCAGACTTAGGACACTAATCTGCACCTTGTTACTTTTGCATGTCCTGAGAAATAAGTCACAGGGTAGTGTAAATGCCTACTATCCAAGATCTTTGTACCTAGTCTTACTTGTTTCTAGTTAGGTTTTACTTAGTTTCTTGTTGTTTAGTTTAGTTTATGCTTTCTATTTTTCCTTAGTTGTTAGTTGTTAGTTGTTCTTTCTATTTTCTGTTTGCTTTGGTTAGAGTAGTTTTCTTTGCTTTTCACTTTTGCGCTTGCTTTGCTTGGATTCTCCATTTCTCAAATGTGGTGGCAATTGTGCAGACCTGTAGATGCTTCCTTATTGGGCAAATAATCTACAGTCTTTCTTTGAGAAGCCAAAGTTCCGCTTAGGCCTTGCTGTGGGTTCCACTATTATACTAGGAAATATGATGTTTGTTCATTGGAAAGGAGTCGTTAGTTGGTGCAGTGGAAGTATTTTCTAACTGTTGTCTCTCAGATTTGCACCCTTGTTGAGTTGTAGAACTTGGTAATCTGGAGAAACATGGGATCTTTCCAGGTCTGCGGGTCACCTGTGATGGAAAGAACCTCCGGAGAAGGCCAGCTTCCTATTGATACTCCACCTAAACTACTTATACTAAAGTCTTTGCAGAGAAAAGGGTAAGAAAGATTACATAAAAATGAAACCTACTGTCTAAGGTGATGCACCAAAAGATCATCAGGAAATACACAGAAATGACACACTTCAGAACCAGTAATAATAAGAACCCTCACACAACCCAGCAAAAAATCATAACCCTTGCATCAATGTTTTGTAAGAAGTCTAAATAACAGTAGTCTTGTTAAGGAGAAAGATGTTTTCTCACTACCCACAAACTAATTGTTTATCCCTTGCACATCTCACAACCTGCAAAAATTATATAACCCCTGCATAAAGGAACCAACATGAAAGATAGCTTCAAGGACAAAGAAGCATCACCAAGACCTATACTAACATTGAGGATACACAATATCAGAAGAAATAGGAAGGTATGAACTGCTTATTACTGCCAAAAGAGTGTTACAACACTGTATATCTTTGAAAAATATGTTACAAAACTATTCACCTCTACAAAAGAACTCTAAAAATTACAATATACAGGGTAGTGAATAGCAAGAACCTCCTAAAAATGAATAAGGAAGAAAACTATATACTTCCTAAACAGCTGTAAATAGATAAACATCCACCACCTCCATTCCCATGCATCTCATAAATGCTCACAAAATATCCCTCTAAAGTCCTCCAAAGTGTGCTCACAATGCAGAAAAAGTCAAGGGATGCCATCTGCAATCATAAAGGCACCTAAAAATGTCATAGAATGCCTTTAAATGCTCTCTGTGGCTTCTGAAATACGTCAGATCTGTGTCATAATCCTCTGCAGTATCATAAAATTTGATATTTTGAAATAAATGCTAAAATAACATATTTTCTGCATTTATGTAACATTTTAACTAAGAGGCTTATAATTATACCATCTTAGTAAATGTTTTACAATTTAAAATTAAACAACCCTATGCAGAAAATAATGATATTTATGACATTTAATCTAAATCCCTAATTTTACAAATGACATAAAAAATTTTGCGACTCCTAGGCACGATGACACGACTCATCACATCTACATCATCTCACCTCTCAAGACCATGTCAACAAGCTTTATAACCCTGACCCATCTCCGTTTGTTTTTAGGTAATCTTGGATGTTCATGAACCTTGACCAAAATTTTTTCTGTTTCAAGTATGGTCATTAATATGACCTGGTCCCACTTCCATTGCTTACAGTCATCTAAATATGTAGTTTCTGATGAGTGTATAATAAATGCTCTCAAGAACTTAAGATATATGCATACACTAGAGTTGCAGCATTGCTTTGGAGAATTGTCCTCAAATATTCTAAGTGTTAGTAACTGCAACTTGAAATCTCTAAGTTTAGACAGGGTAGCATCTTGGATGACAGATAGTGACTTAGCCATGCTGACTCATAACTGTAGAAGTCTTTGTCAACTTGCACTTGCAGGTTGCAAGTTTCTTACCTTAGATGCTCAACATAGCATTGCATCTGGATGGCCATGGATTGACAAGCATTCACTTGGAGGATTGTTCCAAAGTCACCACTAATGGTGTTTCTTATCTTCTATAATGTAGAGCAGTAGAAGATCTACTGCTACGGCATAACAGTTTAGGATTACACACAGTATATGATGGTTGTCTAAAGGTTTCATATTTTCAACCTTGGCATCAATGCACCCTGACAAGATGATGACTACCACCATGCACTGATAGTGACTACTGACTACTTCATTGTCTTGCTGTTGTTCTGAAAATTGTATTTTCTTAATGGCCGTAGCATGATCTTTGGCTATGATAGGTCTGCTGCCCCTTAAATTTTGTGTTAATCTCATGCATGCACTAGATTTTATTCATTCATACCTTCTCATGACTGATGCTGTTCCACTTTATCTTACTGTCCTGTTTGTTAACTGTTGGCTGTCCTTTTATGATTGGAACCTGTTGACAATTGTATCTGCTTTCTGAATGCGCTCCTAGAGCTGTGCTTTTTGCATTCAGTTGTTCATTACTTCTGAAATGTTCTGTAAAGGTTTATGAGCTGGGCTCAACCCTTGTGGGAGCCACATTTCCTCCACTCATTACGTAACTGATGAATCAAATGGAAACATAATTGTATATATATCTGCACATGAAGCAAACTTGTTAGAAAATAAATGCATGCTTGAAGTCAATATTCTTGATTTGTCTTCTCAAAAGCTTTTGTGATGCTAACTGGTTTACTGCATCTGAAAACACAAATTGTATGTTTATAGATGATATCATATGATATATGATGCCTCGCCATTGCTCTAACATCGGTTTTCCAACATTTTATGTAGATGACGGGATAGCAAGGAGATAGCAGCTGGGTGCGGACTTATGCAAACAAGATAGGATGACACAGGGAATGGCAATAGCATGATGGCTTGTCATTCAGGCAATGACAAGTCACCCTATCTCATATTGTCTTTTAGTTTTTTATAAATGTATTGTTTGTCTTTTCATTTTGTATTAAAATAGTTAGTCTCACGGCTTGTGTGAGAACTTATACACTTACTTTTTTCAATACCAATTGCTAATTTTTTCAAAGATTTGGACAATCTCTTAAGCTCTGAAAAACATCCGAATGCAACAATACAATTTCATCTCAACTTGTATCAAATGTGCTTGGGTTTAACACAATAGAAATAAAATGTACCTTCTTTTCCTCTAAAAAACTAGAAAGCTCTACTTGATTTAGCTAGTAGTGAAATCTAGGTAACACTAACCATATATCTATCACACTTTAAATAATCCTGAAGTAGCTAAGTGAGTCTAGGTGATCTTGTGTAAGTGAATAGTTTGGGTCCCCAATTTTACCACCAACACCAATTTTGCAGATCCACATGAGAGTGGCAGGTGGTAATAAGTACTACTAGCCTACTGGGTAAAAATAAAAGGTGTTTTTCAACACCAGACCCACTACAAAGTATCAATATAAAGATTATCATTTGAATACGCTCACATGAAGATTGCTATCTAAAGATTATTAGCATCAAAGATCATCAAATGCATTATCAAGAAAAGAATATCATTGTAGAAGAATTGTTACTGGAAGAATCATCATTTGCTTCTATCAAGACTCATCACATCCCAACATCAGAAGCATTATCTTGGTGGTAAAATAATCCCAACTTCATAGCTTAGGACAAAAGATCTTGGATGAACTTAGTTGCCAAGGGATGGGAATGAATACAATTGCATACACTTAGGTTTTCAGGATATGGATGGTTGCACTAGTTAGTGGTCTTTGATTCTTTGATAGGGTATCATGCTTTCTCATCTAATGTGTGGGAAACACAGAGATACTAGGTTCAAACTAACGTTTATTTTAGAAATGCTCTAGAGCATTTCCCAGTAGAGTCGCTATTTGTTGTGCCTTGCACACATGCCCCATTTTGCCAAATAGAGACCCCCTCTTTTGCTTTCTCTTGGAGTCTCAACCTTTTTGTCTTATGATGATGAGAAAGTGAATTTGTGCTTAGAGTGCAAGATTTGTTCCAGATTTGAGTATTATGCATGTTTGGGAGTCATTTGATGTTCTGTATGGTTTATTTGGAGGTGTCTTGGGTGGTTTGTGATTAAAAGATAGTCATTTGTTGTCTTTTGCACTAAAATTGGGTGTTACTACACTTTGCTCTAAAAACTTGTGTCACTAGATATTGCCCTTGAAAGTGCTTCTGCAAGATGTTTCATATTGAAATTCCTAGTTTCTAGGTCTTAAAGTTGCAAAATCATGTCAAATTTCACTAAGGGGTCCATATGCTTTCACCTTGATACATGGTCCTAAAGCCCTGATTTGGCTAAGTCTGAAATCCTAAAAATATTGAAAAATGGCTAAGTCTGAAATCTGGTGGAATCTCAAAATTCTAGAATCTGCATATGAAATCCTATGGATCTGGAACCTATCTCAAACATTTTGAAAGTATATTTAAAAAAATTTAAAGTAAAAGAAATTCCATATCTAAACTTATACTTGAATATATTTCTAAATATACTTTCACCCTGGCCGATTCAAAATCTGGCGCTAAAAATGACCCAAACTAAAAAAAGTGCTAAAAATAGCCTCTATCAACCTTAACACTAAAAATAGCCTCTATCGACCTTACCACTAAAACTAGCCTCTACCAACCTTAGTGCTAAAAATAGACCCAACCAACCTGCGCTAAAAATGCAACCGACTGACCTCATGAAGCATCATTTTAGTCGGTCGGACCCAAAATCCGCGCTAGGGTCGGTCAGATCCAAAATCCACGCTAAGGTTAGTTAGACCCAAAATCCACGCTAGGGTTGGTCAAACCCAAAATTTGTGCTAAGGTCAGTCGGACACAAAATCCGCACTAAGGTCGGACGAACCCAAAATCTGTGCTAAGGTCAGACGAATCCAAAATTCACACTTTTTGGTATTTTGACCTGAAATTGGGTTTTTCAAGGAGTAAATTAGATTTTCTTGATGGATTTAAATTGCATATCTATTTGTCACATCATGATGAACATTCTATCAAGTTTGTGTAGATTTTTGGCATGTTTTATGACAATTAATGCCAATGCACATGAAAAGTCCGTGACCCCCAAAAAATCTCACTTTTTACATAAAAGGCTAAAAAAACATGAAATAAAACTCCCCAAATGGATTCAAATTACCACAAAAACTTTCCTAATCATCATATTGCTAAATGGGTGCTCGAAAATGGTAAAAAATGTAGAAAATCATGTGAAAATCACTAGATTTAAGAGGTTGTTTATAAGGTGGCATTAACAATGAACTATTTTTGACTGATCCATGACTGCAAATGGACATGTTTTGATCCAAATTGATGGAAATTGACTTGTTTATGATGAAATTGATGCTTTGCATTGTGAATTGTAGGTCTTGGAGGGCATAGGAGCTTGTTGGAGCCATCTTGAAAGGATGCACACATAGATATGCAGTGCTGACCTAGAAATGTAGAATTGACATTTTATCAACCAAATTGCTGTTGTACCTGCAAGAGGATGTTAGTATGATGTCTGAGATGATGGAAATAAGTCTGCGGAGGTTGAAGACACTGAAGATCATGCCTACATCATTGTTATTCCTGCAGATCCAGTCCAATGTCCTAGTGATCCAGTCCGGGGGTCATAACTCCTAACTATTTTATCAGAATTTAAACTTCTTGGACTCGCTGGAAAGATAAACTGATTGTCTAGTTTGATCTACCCATCTACTATGGCTTAATGCCAACAAGTTTCGAGCCCTCATTCCACTCTGAAGGCCTCCAAAAATACAATTTACTACGATGTAGAAAATACCAAAAATTATATTTTTGATATTTTCTCAAAAATACCACTCAAATGACCTTGGATTGGATCACCAAGACATACGTAAATCTATCCCAGCAGTTCAGTCATCAAAAATCAGTCCAGCAAGCATCTAGTTGCATATACCTTCACCAAAATACTCCTTTTTGATCCTGTCAACAATTGGAATCTCGTGAATCCACATCAGCTCAAGTTTTCAAGTGTCATGTGACTCTATTTTGGCTTTATTAGGCCTTAAAAATTGACTTTTCATCTTGTATAACCAAATGGGTATCTATTTTGTCCAGATTCAATGTATTTGCAAGCTATATTTTGTCATTTTCCTACAAGACAAAGGTAAATCCGAAAATGTAACAAACTGATGTATCTCATTAAATGCTATGTAATCTGGACCATTGATGTTGAGTTAATCTCTACCGTCCATTGAAAACTTGGTATGGTGCCTTGTCTATAAAAGGGCCATCCTTTTCTCCCATTTGTAAGGGAGATTTGATGCCGAATTCTTGACTCTATACCATTTGAAGTAATACAAAACAAGTTTCTGCTGTAATTCTGAGAATTTGTATCTTGTGTTGACTCATTTTAATTTTCATGGTTCACTTCTTGCTCTCCCATAGTTAAATTAGTTGTGTTTTTGTAATGTTCATGGTTTGTTGAAGTATCTGATGAATACTCTAAGTCCATACTTTTAGTTATTTGCTAATGGTAAATAGCTGTGTAAAGTTAGTCTGGGCTGATTATTTGTGTAGAAGTTCAATTACATTTCATAAGTTAAGTTGCGCCATTTGTTGGCTATTTAGCAAATGAATTGGATCTGAAAATCTTTTGACCTCCATTGAAGATAGCACTATTTTCTGCAGCATTGTAACACCCATTTTAGTTTGGTGACTTAGGAAGCTAGTTTGAAGTTTTGGAGTATTTGTCTACTAAAGATAACCTCTACATTATGAATGTCACCTAGGATCCTTCTAAAACCCTAACCTTTTGCATTTTCTTTGAAAACCATTGTTAGCTATTAAAGTAGGAATTTTAGCAACACTTTATCTTGCTTATCAGTTGAAAATCATAAAAGGGTTTATGTGTATTCGTTGCCTCCAAACCTGAAGATTTGAAGATTGCATGTAAGACCCCTTGTAGGCACAGCTAGAACATACCAATTGAAAGATTCCAAGCAAGCTAAGACCTAGCTATATTATCCTTGGAGTAGTCTTACCTAGGGTAGGATATTTTTCAAGAGAGGTGTGAAACCAACAATCACACCTGCGTTGTTGCATGCTAAAACCACCGTCAACTGGATTAGCACTAGAAGGAGGGCTGGACAAAGATTTTTATGTAGGCCATCAGTTTTGTTGGTGTTCATTGCACATGCTAAAATGAATTGACTATTCAAGAGAGTCAGTTCCAATGGGTATGCATAAGGGTTTCAGTCATGAAATCCCTTCATTCTTCAGAGGACCATCTCAACAGTCATATCATGAAGAGAACTTCAAAGTTGATATCCCACTTTTCAAAGAAGTACTTGATAGGCAAATCAAGGTGAAGTACCCTCCATTCACATTGCTTGATTTTAGTTCACCACAGGTCTACACTATACATCCTGGAGAGCTGCATCACAAAATTGACTATTTGACTTTTCTCCAAAGAATTGATCTGCATTTGAAGGGTTTGTTTCCTAATTTTTAAGTTTACAAACCTGAAGTAGGATATGGATATGACAAACATATACAGGGCAGTGAACAGAGAAATGCACAAGATCAGATTTATGCTACAAAAAATGTAGACAAGATAGATGATAAATCAGACTGGATGAACAGTCATGTTGAAGATGCAGATCAACAATCAAATATTTCAAAGACATCAAATCCTAAGACTGAATTTGTTACTACAGAGGTACAAAATAGCAGTCCCTTGCAGGTGGATGATAATTCTGAGTTGGAACAACAGTTAGATCAGATCAGATACATGCAAGGACAAGAGCAATTAGTCCTTGAAATGAAGAATAGTCATGGATAGCAATGTAGAAAATTGTTCCAATTGACACGCTTGAGCCACAATCTGATTGTTGGATGAAAAATGATCAAGCTTCTGAGTATATGAGCATGGTGAACTACAAAGATCAGTCATATCAGATCAATGCAGTTACTCCCAAAGATTTTTCAACTGAGTCAAATGAAGAAGAATAATATGATGCATCACTTCAAGGTAGCACTGACATCATAAATCCAACTATGCAAGAAGAAAGAGACATTGTTGTTGCAGACAGTGAATTGCCAACCTAATGCCAACCCTTAATTCAAACAGGAAGTTTGCTGATTGGTGCAGAGGAAGTTTTATCAGAGCATGTGACTGATTTTGATGAAGTAGATTCAAGTATAACACATGTTCCCCATTCTTCTCTTGTTTACACATGCAATGAAGAAGATCTCTACATGGTTGATGCTAATCCAATGATAAGAAATGAAAGTATAAGTCTGGAATCTAAGAATAAAAATCAAACAGTCACATAGAGTGATGGCTTGGAATCTTTTTCATGTCAGTTACCTGATCACATCATTGAGTTGATCTCAACAATGAGCAAGGATATGCTGCTGCATGGGAACTTACCGCACATGATAGACTTTGTTGTGGCCAATTCATGCAGAATTCATCCAGATGATCCACATCCTGAGAAAGGTTGTCCAGATTTCCTATTTGCTTATGGAATTGTTGTAGCATTCAGTAATCTAGTGGTACCTGATGCACAAGATATGACCCTCAATGAGATGAGTTCCCCTGAAGATGAGAAGGTATTGGGTGCGATGCAAGAAGGTGTTGAACTCGCATCTCTGATCAACAGTACTATAAATCAGGTTGTATCTTCCCTTTCTTCGGTGAGTTCTAATTATCAATTTAATTATGGTGATTTAGGTAAGGCAACTTGCATTTGGATTGATCATGGCCCTAATGAGCTCCCCTAATTGTTGATCCTGCATAATTGGTACTTTGAACATGAACCTAGCGTGCCTCTACCTCACTTTTCAGAGTACAAAGATGAATTTGCCAGACTTAGGACACTGACCTGCACCTTGTTACTTCTGCATGTCTTGAGAAATAAGTCATGGGGTAGTGTAAATACTTGCTATCCAAGATCTTTGTACCTAGTCTTACTTGTTTCTAGTTAGGTTTTACTTAGTTTCTTGTTGTTTAGTTGAGTTTCTTCTTTCTATTTTTCTTTAGTTGTTAGTTGTTAGTTGTTCTTTCTATTTTCTGTTTTCTTTGGTTAGAGTAGTTTGCTTTACTTTTCACTTCTGTACTTGTTTTGCTTGGGTTCTCTATTTCTTGAATGTGGTGGCAATTGTGCAGACCTGCAGATGCTTCCTTATTGGGCAAATAATCTGTAGTCTTTCCTTGAGAAGCCAAAGTTCTGCTTAGGCCTTGCTGTGGGTTCCACTGTTATACTAGGAAATATGATGTTTGTTCATTGGAAAGGAGTCGTTAGTTTGTGCAGATGAAGTATTTTCTAACCATATATCTCTCACACTTTAAATAATCCTAAAGTAGCTAAGTGAGTCTAGGTGATCTTGTGTAAGTGAAGAGTTTGGGTCCCCAATTTTACCACCAACACCAATTCTGCAGATCCAGATGAGAGTGGCAAGTAGTACTAAGTACTACTAGCCTACTGGGTAAAAATAAAAGGTGTTTTTCAACACCAGACCCACTACAAAGTATCAATATAAAGATTATCATTTGAATACTCTCACATGAAGACTACTATCTAAAGATTATTAGCATCAGAGATCATCAAATGCATTCTCAAGAAAATAATATCATTGTAGAAGAATTGTTACTGGAAGAATCATCATTCGCTTCTATCAAGACTCATCACATCCCAACATCAGAAGCATTCTCTTGGTGGTAAAATAATCCCAACTTCATAGATTAGGACAAATGATCTTGGATGAATTTAGTTACCAAGGGATTGGAATGAATACAATTGCACACACTCAGGTTTTCAGGATATAGATGGTTGCACTGGTTAGTGGTCTTTGATTCTTTGATAGGGTATCATGTTTTCTCGTCTAATGTGTGGGAAACACAGAGATCCTAGGTTTGAACTAATGTTTATCTTATAAATGCTCTTTAGTATTTCCCAGCAGAGTCACCATTTGTTGTGCCTTGCACACATGCTCCATTTTGCCAAATGGAGACCCCCTCTTTTGCTTTGGCTTGGAGTCTCAACCTTTTTGCCTTATGATGATCAAAAAGTGAATTTATGCTTAGAGTGCAGGATTTGTTCCAGATTTGAGTATTTGCATGTTTGGGAATTATTTGATGTTGTACATGGTTGATTTGGAGGTGTGTTGGGTGGTCTTGTGCTTAAAAGATAGTCATTTGTTACCTTTTGCACTAAGATTAGGTGTTACTGCACTTTGCTCTAAAATCTTGTGTCACTAGATATTGCCCTTGAAAGTGCTTCTACAAGATGTTTCATGTTGAAATTCCCAGTTTCCAAGTCTTAAAGTTGCAAAATCATGTCAAATTTCACTAAGGGGTCCATATGCTTTCACCCTGATACATGGTCCTGAAGCCCTGATTTGGCCAAGTCTGAAATCTTGAAAATCCTAAAAAATGGCTAAGTCTGAAATCTGGTGGAACCTCAAAATTTGAGAATCTGGATATGAAATCCTATGGATCTGGAACCTATCTCAAACATCCTAAAAGTATATTTAAAAAAATTTAAAGTATAAGAAATTTCATATCTAAACTTATACTTGAATATATTTTTAAATATACTTTCACCCTGGCCGATTCAAAATCTGGCACTAAAAATGACCCAAACTGCAAAAGTGCTAAAAACAGCCTCTATTGACCTTAGCACTAAAAATAGCCTCTATCAACCTTAGTGCTAAAAATAACCTCTACCGACCTTAGGACTAAAAATAGACCCAACCAACCTGTGCTAAAAATAGAACTGATTGACCTCATGAAGGATCATTTTAGTCGGTCGGACCCAAAATCCACGCTAAGGTCAGTTGGACCCAAAATCCGCACTAAGGTCGGTCGGACCCAAAATCTATGCTAAGGTTGGTCGGACCCAAAAGCTGTGCTAAGGTCTGATGGACCTAAAATCCACGCTAAGGTCAGTTAGACCCAAAATTCGCACTAAGGTCAGATGAACCCAAAATCTGCGCTAAAGTCGGACAGATCCAAAATCTGCACTTTTTGATATTTTGGCCTGAAATTGAGTTTTTCAAAGAGTAAATTAGATTTTCTTGATGGATATGAATTACATATCTATTTGTCACATCATGATGAACATTCTATCAAGTTTGTGTAGATTTTTGGCACGTTTTACGACAATTAATGCCACTGCACATGAAAAGTCCGTGACCCCCAAAAATCCTACTTTTTGCAGAAAAGGCTAGAAAAACATGAAATAAAAGTCCCCAAATGGATTCAAATGACCACAAAAACTTTCTCAATCATCATATTGGCCAAATGGGTGCTTGAAATGGTAAAAAATGTAGAAAATCATGTGAAAATCACTATATTTAAGAGGTTGTTTATAAGGTGGCATTGACAATGAGCTATTTTTGACTGATCCATGACTGCAAATGGACATGTTTTGATCCAAATTGATGGAAAATGACTTGTTTATGATAAAATTGAAGCTTTAAATTGTGAATTGTAGGTCTTGGAGGGCATAGGAGCTTGTTGGAGCCATTTTGAAAGGATGCACACACAAATATGCAGTGCTGACCCATAAATGCAGAATTGACATTTTGTCAACCAAATTGCTGTTGCACCTGCAAGAGGATGTTAGTATGATGTATGAGATGATGGAAATGAGTCCCCGAAGGTTGAAGACACTGAAGATCATGCCTATGTCACTGTTATTCCTACAGATCTAGACCAATGTCCTAGTGATCTAGTCCGGGGGTCATAACTCCTAGCTATTTTATCAAAATTTAAACTTCTTAGACTTGTTTGAAAGATAAACTGATTGCCTAGTTTGAACTACATAGTTGCTAAGGCTTAACACCGACAAGTTTTGAGCCCCCATTCCGCTCCAAAGGCCTCTGAAAATGCAATTTACTACGATGTACAAAATACCAAAAATTATATTTTTGATATTTTCTCAAAAATACCACTCAAATGACCTTGGATTGGATCACAAAGACATGCGTACATCTATCCCAACCGTCAAGTCATCAAGAATTAGTCCAGCAAGCATCTAGTTACATATACCTTCACCAAAATACTCCTTTTTGATCTAGTCAACACTTGGAATCCCATGAATCCACATCAGCTCAAGTTTTCAAGTGTCATGTGACTCTATTTTGGCTTTATTAGGCTTTAAAAATTAACTTTTTATCATGTATAACCAAATAGGTATCCATTTTCTCTAGATTCAATGTATTTGCAAGCTGTATTTTGTCTTTTTTCTACAAGACAAAGGTAAATCCAAAAATGTAACAAACTGATGTATCTCATTAAATGCCAAGTAATCTGGACCATTGGTGTTGAGTTAATCTCCACTGTCCATTGAAAACTCGGTATGGTGCCTTGTCTATAAAAGGGCCATCCTTTTCTCCCATTTCTAAGGGAGATTTGATGCTGAATTGTTGACTCTATGCCATTTGAAGTAATACAAATCAAGTTTCTGCAGTAATTCTAAGAATTTGTATCTTGTGTTGACTCATTTTGGTTTTCATGGTTCACTTCTTGCTCTCCCATAGTTAGATTAGTTGTGGTTTTTTAATGTTCATGGTTTGTTGAAGTATCTGATGAATACTCTAAGTCCATATTTTTAGTTATTTGCTGATGGTAAATAGCTATGTAAAGTTGGTCTGGGCTGATTATTTGTGCTGAAGTTCAATTGCATTTCATAAGTTAAGTTGCGTCGTTTGTTGGGTATTTAGCAAATGAATGTGATCTAAAAATCTTTTGACCTCCATTGAAGATAGCTCCATTTTCTACAACACTAAAACACCCATTTTAGTTTGGTAACTCAGGAAGCTGGTTTGAAGTTTTGGAGTGTTTATCTGCTGAAGATAACCTTTGCATTATGAATGTCACTTAGGATCCTTCTAAAACCCTAACCTTTTGCATTTTCTTTGAAAACCATCGTTAGCTATTAAAGTAGGAATTTTAGCTACACTTTATCTTGCTTATCAGTTGAAAATCATAAAAGGGTTTATGTGTATTCGTTGCCTCCAAACCTGAAGATTTGAAGATTGCATGTAAGAACCCTTGTAGGCATAGCTAGAACATACCAATTAAGAGATTCCATGCAAGCTAAGACCTAGCTGTATTATCCTTGGAGTAGTCTTACCTAGGGTAGGATACTTTTCAAGAGAGGTGTGAAACCAACAATCACACCTACGTTGTTGCATGCTAAAACCACCATCAACAACATGTTGCTCTATTATTCATCTCAACTTCTTGCTGAGTCAGAATACTCTTTACAGCTAAACTAGGAACAAATACAGTTGAATGATAAGGAAGTATATAGTACCTATATTGTTTGATAGCCTTTGCCTATTGATGATGATTATTAGTCATAACAACATGCATAAAAATTTGCACAACAAACCTTTATTATCTTGTTTAGTACGATGAGCTTAGGATAAGTTGATGACTCCAAGTCTCTATTGATCAGGTCATGATTGTCTGACATTACTCAGAGGTTGATGTGACATGCTATTTCCCATTTCAAGGGGTCTTACATCTATCTAGGTGATGAGTATTGCACTGCATCCTATAAATTCACTCAATAGAGAGGTCAATTCTACTCTATTTTCAAAGATTGCTGATATATTTGTAAGTTTGATTAATTCTTCTGATCATTGATCATTATGAACTTGCTCTTTCTTCTACACTATAAATCTATTTAAATGATGTGTCTATAAGTGGATATTTATATGTATTTCATGGATATTTATCTGTATTTGCATGATATTTACCAATTTGACCTGCTTTTACTCTAAATATGCTTTGTATTTTCAATTGTCTACAAGATATCTGCATATTTCATGTTTTATTTACTTTTGATTGTCTGTTATTTGCAATTATGGAGATGATCTGTAATGAAATTGAAAGAAATTTAAAAGAATACTTCTATTTTTAGTGAATCTTTAGTTATTGAATCACATACATACAAGATACATTCATGGAGAGAAGAAATCAAACCATAGGTCACCAGGACGTTCCATAGCTAGATATGGTTGATGCTAACTTCAAAGGAATCAGGAATGAAAACAATACATGCAGGCTGAAAAGCACTCCAAGGGATGCAACTAATCAATGCATATATCCAGATTTCAATCATAGATTACTCAAGATTTGTGATGATTTGTAATAAAAAAAAATGGCTTCTCTTTCATTAAGTATGCATAACATGTACTTTTTCAACAACATTGAAATGAGTCCAGAACTTTTCAGCAATCAAATTTCAATTAAGTTTTGAATGTTTAAAAGATTGCACCCCTACACCTTTTATATAGTAAGATGAAGAGGCAGTTACAATTGACCAATGGTCAAGATTTACCAATTAAGATCAATGGTTGACAATTACCCTATGACTTAGTCAACTTTTCCTCGTGACATAGGTTGCTAGCTGGCAACCATCTGTACGACTCACTATTTATAAGTACGTTATGCATATGCTCACTTAGTGATGTATCTTCATTCATTCCTTAGGTTCTTCTTCTTCATTTTCTTCTTCTTCATCGTTCTCCTCATCTTCATCACTTTCAGCATCACTGTCACTTTGATATACATTCTCTCATATGTGGACCTTTACAGTTGTCCTGATGTGTTCATATGCCTATACTATTTTATCAACCTCTCCCCCATCTTGGATTCTAGCCTTTGTTATGGCATGTTTATGAGACTGGAACTTAGCCTTGAGAGATTCCAGCTTACCTTTCCTGTTGTTCAATGTCTCATTGTAATTTTCTACTTTGACTTTTATCCTCATAATCTTATTCATTACTTCTTCTGTCAGGTGGGTGAGAAGGTCATCTGCTACTGACTTAAAATTATCATGTAGGGCTTTAATAACAAAGTTTGCATCCTGATTCTCAATTTTGCCCTCTATTTTACCCTCCAAGGCCTCAAGGATTTCTGCTTTATACACCATCATGCTATGCAACTTAACACCAATATCCTTGAGCTTGCCGATGCACTTCTTCAAGATATCACATTCAAACCTGATATCCTCATACCATATGTTTGTCAGCAAGGAAGTATTATTATCTAATACTTGATTACTTATCAAAACTTGTGGATCAATTCTCTTCATTTCACTTAGAGAAGTCAGGTCCTTTTCCAACTGGAATGACCTTTTTCCTGTATCATTTTGCATTTTATCTACCTTTCTCTTTAGACTGCTTAAAGAATTCCATCTCTGTAGGGAGGTTCTTAATACATCTTCAGCCCCACTAAGAGCTGACAGCATCCACTTTTCCATGACCATTGCCTCATGTTTCATTAGGTCTAACTTGGTGACCTCTTCCTATGATATGACAGTCAATGGGACTACAGGATCAACTGGTGTATTAGTAGGGTTAATTAACCCTTTTATGAAAGAATGCAGCTGAGCAATGTGCTCCTTATGCATTTTATTTTTTGCTTTGTCCTTCTTCACCCTTTGGGTTAAAGAATCAATAATGTCCTTCCCTTCTTGTCCTTCCTGGTTCTCATTGGCAAAACCTAAATCAACAGTTGTGATTTAGAATTCTTCTAGGCTGATTATGCCCTTTTTTTTCTCAACTATGGGAAGTGCTACCTGTGCAGTTTGTCTGCCTGTAGTAGGATCTCTCTTTATGGCTAATGTTAATCTAGCCTTCCTCCTTTGCTTCATCATTTTCTCGACAAATAGGGTAGAAACATCAAACTCTTGAATCTCTGACCCTTGTTCCATACCTATTTCCTTTTCTAGCCACTAAGGAACATCACCTCCAGATTCTTAGTGGCCTCTGTAAATATCATGTCTGCCTTGTTCTCCAGTATCTACTTCTATCCTTGGTGGAGAAGGCACCTTCTTAATTTCTTCCTCATGTATTTCTTCATGAGGGGGATCTTGTTGAATTTCTTCCTGCTGAGGGGTTGCCTTCTGCAAAGGAGGATCCTATGGAATTTCCACATTCTAATCCTATACTTGATCCTATACTCCCTCCTTCAGATTTTCATCCTCTTTATTATTTTTCTCACCTAGTGGCATATTGATATCTGTGGATGTCTGTGTATTTGGCCCCTGAGGATCACCCTGATCAAGGGTCATTTATTGTTCTCCACCTGATGTACTAATGTCCTGTGGCCTAGGGTCCTCATGACCTAATTTATCCTATGGTCTTGAGACTTCTCCCGGATCTCCCTGAATTTGAGTAGCAGCAACACTTGATATATCTTGATCACCCCCACTCTTCTATTGAACTTTTACTATTTTTGGTTTGGTAGGTGTCTCATGATGTTGCTAACCCATATCAGGAGCAGTGTTATATTTTTCTACTTATTCGGCCACATCAACCTTTTCTGGTTCCTTAGGTGCACCTTCTTTGTCCTTAGGGCTTACATCACCCCTATATGTTAAATCTACAACTGCAGGGCTAGTCACCTGCTCTACCAAATTGTCAAGCCCTATTTGTTGGGATGCCCTCTCTGGGCTACCTTATTTCATATCTTCTATTTGCTTTACCTCCTCCAACACCGCCATATGTGCTAATGGAATTCCATGGGGAGTCATGTGGATGTTGGAAACTAGGCTCTCCATTTGCTGAGAAGCTACACTCTGAACTACCTCATCATCGGATAAGTCCACGGTATCCTCCAGAGAGAAAGGGACGCCCTGAACTATTTTAAACACTTCTCTCCTTTATTCCTCTACCTTCTTAGTTTTGAATTTTATTATGGTGGGAAGAGGAACATCATGTTGTAGTTCCTTCCTGAATGCTTCACCACTAGCTCCTCTCAATATGATGGGGTCTACCTGGATATTCCCCCTCATTGTTGTTCTTTGTTTCTTGGGTGGTGACATCAGCGGCATCACCCTCCTCTTCTTGCTAACTACCTGCAAGTCACCACCTCTAGGTTCTTTATTTACTTGCTCTTCTTCCAGAGGGATACCTTCTTCCACCTCCTATTGTAGGGTCTGGCCTTCCACCTGCACCTTTGTAGTTTCAATAGCTGGCCTCAAAATCCTTTTAGTTTTTGGTTTTTTGATTAGAGGCTGTGCAGATGATGCAGATGCCTAAGCTAACATAGATGCACCTACAACTGACATGGCAATCCTTTCTATTATCACCCCCTTTGGTTCATCTTCACTTTTCTTACCTTTAGGGGGACCTTTCCTTTTATTTTGTGTAGGCAATCTTTCCCCATTGGATTTCCTCTTTTCATTGAGGAAATCATCATTTTCCTCATCAAATACTTCCTGCCTCTTCTTCTTAGCATCAACTGTAAGGGCAACACCCCTTTTCTTCAATATGTTTATTTCCTCATCCACCCAATCTTGTGTTAGCTAGATCACCCCACTTGTCAGCTAATCCAAGGATATATGCTCCTACTGTGTAAGATCCGGGGCTGATATGGTGTCATTATATAGCTTTTTATCCTCATATTCATTGGACATGATTTTCCCGTCATCCTTACGTAGCTGCACTGGCACCAAGATGCAGTCAGTGGTTTTAATTTGATTCAAGGTGAGCCTCTGGTATTTCCTTCTTCTCACCTTAGCTTCATCATCACAGTCAGTCGAGAAGTCTTCTAGATGCTTCTGATGTATCAGTTTTCCTAGTATCTTCTGCATCCTGCCATAAGGATCATATGATCTGGCTAGGGTAAATGGTTGTAAATACGTCAATTTTAGCCCTCCCATGACATGCTTTATGCTCTCTGAATCTAAGCATATATACCAACCCATAGATATTGGGAATAATACTGGAGGTATCTTCTTTTGTACCTTGTAGGCTTCAACTATTGTAGATACCTGCTTGACAAATTCCATCAAGACAACTCCATCAGTAGGGTATCTTGGCAACATAAGAGGTTGTCCTTCAAATCCCTCTATCGTAATATATGAAAAAGTTGCAAACTGGATAAACCAGGCTCCATGCTAATAAACAGCTTCCTGAGCTTCCATGCTCAGCCTTTTAGTCCTATCCACCTCCATAGTTCTGACTAGATGCATGGAGAATGCATCATTTACTAGTTTGTAGTCCAAGAGGTAATCCTTCCTTCATAATTGGGGATAATGATCCCATATGTGTGCATCATCAGCATCACCACCAGCCTTACCCACTATCTTCAAAGCATCAAAGGTTTCTTTCTATGCACATGAGTATACCACATATGAGGTCATATAAAATAAACATGTCTGTCCTCCTAGGTTCCTCATTCCCTCATCCAATGCGTCACTGATGATCTTAGCCCATAATGGCCTGTTGTCTGCATATAAGACCATCTGGATGATCCCAAACATCTATTTCTTGAAATTTCTAGCATAAGGTTTACCAGTCATCCTGCTTAGTAGGGCAATCATATATTGGTACTCATCATCAAAATCAAACTTATACAGATGTATAGGCAACTTGGCTGAGGTGGCATATGTGCTGCTCTTTGATCTCCACTGGTAGATCCTCTTCCTTGCATTCTTCTTATTATTATTGTACTCTGTTTCTAACTTGCATAGGTCCACACTCACCACCTTCTTCCCAACTAGTAGATTGAAAGTGGCAGTAATGCCCTTGATTGAGAAGTCTGCATATATCCTTCCATGCTTCTCCACCCGCCTGGTTTCAAGGTTATAATTCCTTGCACATTCCACTACCAACTCTGGGGTATCCATAGAATACAAAAAACTAGCTGCATGCCACATACCTGAAACATACACCCCATCTAGAATGGGATTGTCATTATCATGATCCACTCTTGTTGACCATACTACCAAGTCCGTATCTCCTTGGTGAGTATCACCAATAACTCCGTATTTAAACTACACCCCCTCAGGCTCGACAAACATAGGCTTGAGGAACTCTGCGTCAGACCTATTCCTTCTGAGATCTGTCATGGGTTCCTGCAATAACATGATATGTTTTACCCTATAGTATCCACATGCATTTCTATAACATCATGTACTTATATATCATGTGTACTCTATATATTATTTCTCTACTTCATGATGATATGTATTATCACAAAGCCAAACCATAGGAAAGACAAATACTCTACTTGGAAACATGGAAAATGACAATAGGAGGGTTTACAGTTACTTACCTGACAGTGCTTTCCTCCTGGGTTAGATGACTGATTACAGAAAAGTGTTGTGAATCCTAAAGATCAGACATTCCATTACACTGAAGGATCCAATCCATTAGCAGGTAGCTGTATGAGGGTTTGACTTCAGAGCTCTATAATTTCTTGATTTTTTGCAAGGTAAATGAAAATAACCTTTGAATTTCACCTTTAAAGCATGTCAATAGGACAAATTAGGGTAAAAATGCGTTGTCTTGATCAAATCTGTTGATCATCTGTAGGGAATCCATAGATGTTGCCAAGTGTTCGATTTGTATTTATAATCAGCGGGAATTCATCTATCATATTTAATTGCATTTAATGTCGAGAAATAGGGGGTGATCTTTGCAAGATCAGGGATATTCAAAATATGACCCCCTCTAGAAAAATGACCCCCGACCTTTGAGAAGAAAAACTAAATGCAAAGGATCAGGTGATGTGGTCAACGTTGACCATGTGTATATCAGGTCACGAAATTAAGATCAGGGGCTGTTCAAAAATATGACCCTGCAGATAAAATGACCCCCCTCAGAAAAAGATCAGGATGACATCACTATGTCGTTGACATTGTTTAATTATTATGTTTTAATGACATAATCATCATATTAAGGAATATGACGGACATCGAATATATACCTCCCCGTGAATAGATGAAATAATGATGTCATCATCAGCGTGACTTCCTTCATTCATTGGACTTGGATGATGTCACCATCATATTGACATAGGGTGATATTTGCGAAGAGGGTAATATTTGTAAGATGACTGATGTTAAGAATATGACCCCCCGTGAGATAACTGAAGTCATTTGATGGGTAGATATCAGCTCTTACTTAAAATTGATGTCCGCACATCGCAGACCAAGCGATTATAAGTGATAATCCAATATCAGGGTGATCTTATCTAATATGACTGATGTTTGAAATATGACCCCCCTACTCAGGATATCAGGTTTGACCAAACTTTGACTCAACATAACTCTCTTCCCTTAGACAATTTTGGGGTGATCTAAAATGGAAACCTACTTCAAATTTTGCATGCTTTCCAACCATGAGGTTAATAATGGGAACTATTGACTTTGGCAACTGACCTCATCATGGTGACATATCCACCCTCTTATAGGACTACATACATGACTGATTTTACCAAAACCACCCAAAAGCAGAAAACAAATAGGCCAAAGTAGCAAGAAAAGTTGGGTCCCTCTTTTGTCAAGGCAAAATGGAGCATGTTGTGTAACCACACAACAACCTGCCACCAAAGAACATAACCAAATTTTAATGATTCAAGTGATGTGATCACATTCTAACATAGTATTTTAACTTTTTCTAAGTATAAGTATTATAGTCTTTCTAAATGATAAGGTTCTCATCATGGCAACAATGCTAGCAAAGGATCAGGTGTGTGCAGATGATTAATTATCTTCATCTTGAAAGTAAGTTGAAAACATGAGTAATTGATGTTAAGATGCCTAGTTTGGGAGCATCCCTCATAGCCAACCTGGATAAAGCCTTGCTGCCAATAGGCATCTATAGCCCTGGCAAGGTTAACTATACAATCCCCCTAAGTAGAGCCCCACTGCCAGTAGGCATCTATATCCCTAGTAGAGTTAGATGGCTTAATTTTATTCTTTTTGGATTTTCAATATTTATTCTTTCTATTCATATGATGTCATCATGTAAGCTTAATGTGCAAGGCATGGTCACTTGCTGATTTAGGTTGGAGATTGCATTGGTAGCAAGGGAGTCCGTTTAGATTTTTCACTTAACACCTATACTTATGTGTTCCACAAACCCAAGGTTGTTAGGTGAGTCATTGTGAAAAATCACTTAGTTAAGAAAAGGCACCCTGATGAAAAGGATATCACAGACCTGATCACCGATACTCCTCAAAATGAATCATAACCTATATAGGAATTTGTTCTCATCACTTGAATCATAACAATTTGGTTATTTTCTTAGGGTGATGAGTTACATCCTCTTGACTAACCAAAACAAAACCCAACATGCAAACAAACAAACAAAACAAAACAATCCAAACAACTATACAATATGCACATATGATACACGACCTACATGACACTATTTTAGGCTTGAAAATAATGCTTGAGGAACTGTCCATTAACTTGTAATGGGACATCCTCACCAATTATAGTCTTAAGCCCATAGGTACTATCTCCTTGAATCTCTGAAACTTGAAAGGGACCTATCCAAAGTTTATCAAATTTACCATGATCTCCTTTCCTTTGATGTGCTTTATCCCACATAAGGACTAAATCTAAAATTCTAAAAGCTTTAACTCTGGCCCTTTTGTCAAACCAATGCTTGGCAACAGCTTGATGTTTAGCAAATTGATCAATTTCTCTATTCCTTTTTTCTTCTAGATGCATTAACTTAAGTAACCTGACTTCTTGTTTGTTATCTATGTCTAGATATTCTTGTTAAAACTACAATGTGGGGATCTTTCAGTTAACAGGGAGGATGCGATCTACCCCATATACTAGGTGAAAAGGAGAATTTCCTAATGTAGCCTTCGTCCTAGTTCTATCTACCCATAATGTATACTTTAATAAGGTGTTCCACCCCCTTGGGTTCTTTTCTATCAATTTCTTTATGATGTTCAATAAATTCTTGTTTGTAGATTTTGCTAATCCATTCCCTTGAGGATAGTAATTTGAAGAGAACTTCAAAACAATTCCATGGTCAAAAGCCCAACTTGATAATCTTATTGATGTAAAGGCAAACCCATTGTCACACACTAAAACATAAGGGACTCCATACCTGGTTACTATGTTGCTTTCCAAGAATTTGATCACATCCTCAGCATTGCATGTCTTACTACTAACAGCTTCAGTCCACCTAGTACAATAATCAGTAATAATCAACACATACCTGTGGCTTGAAGATGATGGAGGGTTGATAGGTCCTATGAAATCCATCCCCCATTGAGCAAATGGCCGCATCTCCATCACTGGTTGCAAGGGATGAGAAGCATACCTTTCTCTATTTGCAGCAACCTGACACATATGACAACATTTGATGTGTTCAGTAGTATCTTTAAAAATAGTGGGCCAGTAATACCCTACTTTGAGGATAGCATGTGTGGTAGCGAAGTATGATCCATGTGCGGTTCCAAACTTGTCATGCTATTCTGTTAACACTTTGTCTACTTCTTGCCTTTCTAGGCATCTGAGGTATATTCCCTCATAGTTCTTCTTGAAAAGGACCCCTCCTTTTTTCATGTATTTTTGGGATCTTATCTTCAAGTCTCTCCTTTATGAGCCTGCAACCTTGAAGGGCATCTTCCAGTAATCAAGATATGCCTGATGTCTAAATACCATTCTCCAGTTTCCTTTTTATTTATGACATATTGTTGGCTCATGATATTAGGATCAATTTCAGGTATCATTTGACTCAATGCTTGTCCTCTCACTAATTTCATGGGTGTTATGTCCATATCATACTCTTGGAGGATAGTTATCCATTTGGCTCTCTTTTCACCTAGTTCACTTTGCATTAAAAGCATCTTTATTGCTAGATCTGGTAGTACAGTGATCACTTTACTTCTCAAGATGTAATGTCTAAACTTCTTGACTGCTCAGACCAGAGCAAGTGCTTGTCTTTCAGCATCCATATATCTGAGTTCTACATCCCTAAAAGGACAACTCATGAAGGCTATAGGATTTTCTTCTTTAGCCTCATTTATTTGTGTTAATACTACTGTAGACGTATGCTCTGAAGCAAATGAGTATATGTAAAAATCTTTGGTATAATCTAGACTAATTAGAACAGGAGCATTAGATATGGATTTCTTGATATCTTCAAAAGTTGCTCTAGCTTCAGGTGTCCACTCAATTTTGGCATCCTTCTTAAGCATTGCATTCAATGGTCTAACAATCTCTACAAAACCAGTAATGAACTTTCTAACAAAATTGATCTTACCAAAATAAGATTTTTGTTCTTTCTTACTCCCAGGGAGCTGTATCTTCATGATTGATTCTACTCTTGCAAGGTCAATGATGATCCCATTCTCTATTATCAGGTGACCTAATAACTTCCCTGTGGTTACCCCAAATATGCATTTCTTAGGATTTAGGGATATTCCATAATGTTCACATTTCTTTAGTACATTCCTAAGGTCTTCTATATGATTCCCTCTCTCTTTAGAGAAAACTGTCAGGCCATCCATGTATATGACGATGCATTTACCAATTAATACCCTAAAGGCTATACCCATTACTCGCTGAAAGGTGGCTCCAACATTTATCAATCCAAAGGGCATGTGTCTGTAGGCCAATATTCCCCACTTAGTGGTGCATGCAGTCTTTAATCTATCTATCTTGTCTACCATCACTTGGTTGTAACCTGAAAAACTATCCAAAAATGACATCATCTTTGCACCATTTACAATCTGCAAGACCTCATCTAGAGAAGGCAAAGGATAATTATCCTTTTCAGAAGCTCTATTTAAATTTCTAAAGTCTACACACAACCTAATGTCACCATTCTTCTTCCTTATTGGGACCAAGTTAGCCACCCATGTGGAATGTCTCATAGGAAATATGATCCTGGCATTAAGCAATTTCTTCACTTCTTCAAAAATGATGGGCTCCAGCAAAGCATTAACAGGTCTTTGTTGCTATCTAAATGGCTTGACATCTGGCTTTAACGATATAGTATGAGTGATGATTGAAGTATCATAAGTTTTCAACTCATCATATGTCCAGGCAATAACATGAATATAATCTTTAAGTGCTTGGGTTATCCCTACCATTTCTTCCTCTGTACACACCTTTCCAATTAGGACATTCCTTTTCTCTACATCATGTCTTATGTTAACTAGTGAATATTCTCCTCCATCTGCTTTAGGGAGATCTTTCTATTTCAGCATGTTATCTAAATCAAATGCTCTTTCCAACTCTATTATTCCTTTAGGAATCTTGTTACTAGGCAGCTCTATGACCTCTTCTTCTTCCCAGATATGATCTTCCACATTTCTTTCATCTATGATATGTGCATCAAACACATCTCTATTGGATATGAAGTCTAAAATGTGTTGGTCATCATCAAACACTTGAAGGTTAACTACATTGTCTGGTACAGAGGTTACTGACACTAATTCAACTGAAAATCTCTTCAAACCAGATATAAACAATGGTTCTAGAGTACTTGCAGCTTGGGCCAAGGCATTTGCCCTATGATTTTGTTTTCTAGTCACATGGGTGATGTTAAATGCATAAAAATCTTCTATCAGATCCCATACCCTAATTCTGTAACTAGACAACTTCTTGTAATTACAAGAATATATGCCTCTTACTTGTCTTACTACCAACTCTAAGTCTCCATAGACATGCATAATCTTTACTTTCTTTTTGAGTGCAAACAATATTCCATGAATCAGAGCTTCATACTCTATCACATTATTTGTGCATGGGAATTGTAATCTATATGCTGCTAAGTAGGATTTACCAGCTGGATCGATAAGATCTATTCCTACTCCAGCCCCTTGTTTTGATTTAGATCCATCAAATCTAAGGATCCATGGCTTATCTTTAGTTAGAGGCTTGTATGGGCCTTCTCTTTGCTTTTTAGCTCTGGTAGTTGCACCACTTGATATCCATTTTAATTTTGGTGCTTCAATCTTCTCAAACTTCACCCTATCTGGTTGATGTGAAACTGATATTCCTTTTTCTTCTTTGTCATCAAAAGGAGGATCTTTTGAACAAGGCAACATCTACCTTTTCAGAATATGCAAACATAATGAGCAAGTATTCTCTGAATGTGGTGCTTCATGTAACCTACACCATCTCTCAATTAGAACATCTTGTGGGGATCTTTGCTGCTATATCATCTTCTAGATTTGTTTTGATAAAAATTCCTCAAACTTGGACAAATTACTGTCTCCATCTTCATCAGATATTTCATAATCTAACTCAACCAAGCAATCAGTTCTTGGGGTGATATTCTTGTTACTTTTAGAATTACCCTCACTACACACCAATATCTCTTCTATCATCTGAATAGGACTTTCATCATGACATGTGCTTTCTTCTGTTCCTGCAAATGACAGACAAAAATTAGTATCACTATCACTATCTATAAAACTTACCCCAGATGATGATGATGATGCCTCACTACATGCCTGTTCCAGTTCCATCATGTCTAAGCAACCATCACAAGTCTTTTTAGAATGTGCCTTGTCATGTAACCTGCACCATCCTTTAATTAGAACATCATCAACATGCATCTTTAACAATTGGCAATGTTGCATCTCTTTGGACAAGTGCAGTTCAAAGTTCTTGAAGTGATCTACTTCTATCTCATTTTCAGGGCTACAATCAAACTCTAAAATTATTCTATCATCCTGAAGATTATCATTATTAACATGAACATTATACATGACGATCTCCTCTATCTTGATGGTTTAGGGTCTGATGGAATAGACTCTGGGTTCAACATCTACATACATGATCTCATTGGTTTTATTATATTCAGTGATCATATGTTTCATGCGAGGTTCAACATCTATCCTTATTTGGTTAGGTATTCCTTTCCAAGGTAACCACATGTGACTAAAATCAGTGGACATGTATCCATTGAGTGTTTTTGACCAATCCCTGCTGACCAGCATCCCATAAGTATCTGGTATATCTACTACCTAAATATCAATGTAGTATTGGATTCTTGGATCTGATGCTAATTGCATATGGATGTGAGTTAGTTCTCCTACTACACTCACTTCTATTTTATCTAACTATGTTACTTTCTTCAGTGACTTGGTAGGATGCAACCCTAAAGCATTACATATGGACAGAGGCATTACATTAGTAGATGCACCTAAATCTACTAAGCAATTATTCAAATTCTTACTAAACATCCTTATGGTAAGGAGAAAAGGAGGTGACTCAGTTTTATCTCTATAAAAAGTCATGTGTGAAGTTTCTGTAGCTTGAACAGTGGCTGGAGCTTTGTGTTTAACATTAATATCCTTAATGGCATGATCTTTATTCCCAATCTGACCTAAGATATGATTATCCTCTTTTGGAGCAGGATCATCTAAGGATCTCATGAAGGCTTTTTTAATAGCTGGGGTTTTGAGTAATTCTGACAATGACAGGCTGATCTTGATATTTTTCATTTCATCTGCTAAGTATGTGACCAATTTATCAGACTTATGGGGTAGATTACCAACTTTTGGTATTGTATTTTGTGGTGCTAAGTACTGAGCATTAACTTTAGGAAATCCAGGGTTATTACTTGCCTTAGGATCAGGAGGAGTGTTGAAATTATTTAGAGGCAAAGATGTAGTCAAAGGACTAGCAGGTCAGTTGGAGTTATTCCTTAGGTTGTAATTATGTCTACCCTAATACTGCTATTGATAAGCATGTACTTCTTCATGTTCAACTGATGGCTCATTTTCATCTTCAAATGGAAAAACATAATTGGTTTCAAAAGCCATAGCTAACTCTTTACATGCTAAGGTGTAATTCTCATGCGGTGACATTGTCTGCTGATGAGGATGATTGATGAAACTTTCTAATACAAGAGCATAATCATACCCACAGGGGACAATTTTATTTCCTTCAACACAAGGTGGATTACTTGCAGTATTAGATACTTCAGTTTGGAATATACTGGAGGCTATCCTAAACTAAGGACAATCCAGCTCTACATGAGCATTGGTATTATGTATCCTACACCAGTTTGTAAGAGCTACCTTTGCCAGGTTCACTCTAGTGGTCTGCTTAGGTTCACTAGGAGGCTGATTATCTAGGGGTGATGGTAGAGAACCATTGTTTGGCCTAGTGTTCCACACTCTAGGTTGGCTAGGATGTTATTGTTACCATTGTTGTTATAGTTGTTATTGTATCCCCTATCAGGATAACCAGATCTATCATTAGCATATCCTCTATTCTGATTTGGTTGAGAATAGAAATTTTGACTCCTCAAATGAGTGATCTCAGTGGTGAGTTTCCTCAATTGTGCTGATGTCTCTTTAATTTCTTCTTTTTCTTCTTGAACTTTGGCTACTACATTCTCTGTTTGAGGTTTAAAGAAGGAAGAGCCATTGTTATTGTTATTAGACTGTTCCACAACCTGAGGTACCTATGTATGTCCTAGATATTGTAGCATTTGACTATTTCCATTTGGAGGTGGCATGATACTAAGTGGAGGTATCTGTAAAGGACTTGGCATTATAGCTGGAGGTATCATGGCTCCATTGGTCTTTTTTTGAGCAGGATATGTAGGATAAACGGGGAGTGTAGGAAACGCAATATTAGGTGTTGGAGCAGGGATCAACTATTGGTTGACTTTGATAGCTTCTTCAAAAGCTCCTGCCAAGGTTGTGACACTAGGATGTGTTCTCCTGATAAACATAGAAGTCAAGGGATCTAAGGCTAAGTAGTATATACTCCTAGCAGCTTCATCTATTACAGTATAAGGAGCAACCAGATTTGAGAGCATCTTTTGGAATCTTGCATTGAAATTGGCAATAGGTTCTCCCTCAAATCTCTTGATTGTGGCAAATAGATGATAATTCATTGAAGGATCTATAGGTACTTTGAATCTATCGTTAAAGGCTTTCTCCAAGGCAGCCCATGAACCGACTCAACCTTGACCAAGACTGATATACCAATTATATGCCTCTTCTCCTAAGGAAAATGGAAATAACTGGCATACCATGTCTTGATATTCAATTCTTACTCTACAATAGGCTTCCTTGAATGTTCTAGTGTGATCATCAGCATCCTGATATGGATGATATTTTTGACAAATCTTATCAGGATTTTTAGGTAAAGGATTATATGCAGTGAAAGTCAGAGGTGACTCTACAGTAAAGAATGACACTGTGACTGGTGGAGGTTGGATTGGAGGTGTGACAAGTGGTCATGTAGGTATTTGTAACCTGATAGGAGTTATCAAAGTTTGTTCTGGTGAAGCTCCTGATGCACTAGAACCAGGAGAATGATGAATATCTACTGTTCTAGGTTTGAACCCCTGGATAGGCAATTCTTCAAAGAGTCCACTAGATCTGGACCTGGTATTTGGCCTAAGAGCTAGGATTTCTTGAATTTAAAGGAAATTAGGCTTGTTTACTATAAAGATCAGCTAATTCACTCAAGCTAAGGATGTATTTATGATCAGAGTTTGAAACTGACTGGATATTTATGCAATATTTGTAGAAATGATGCAAATATGAGGTGATGTGAGACTTTTGGACATAAGCAATAGGATATCAGGTCTCTTAAGCAAATTACTTCAAAGATTTAGCCAAAAGTCTTGAAAAAGAGCTTATCTTTTGAATATCACAGTGATTGACTACAAAGCTTGAGATATTTACACTTAATTTTGAAAACTTCGCAATGGATAAGCATAAATGGACTCAAAACAACAAATCTTTGCACATGACTTGAAATGCAAAGCTGCGTGAGTATTACTTTTTCTTCTGTGTCATCAAATCAGACAAATCTACTGATGAAGGCCCTCCTTCTAGTGCTAATTTATGTTGATGATGATTATTAGTCATAACAACATGCATAAAAATTTGCACAACAAACCTTTATTATCTTGTAAAGTATGATCAACTTAGGATAAGTTGATGGCTCCAAGTCTCTGTTGATCAAGTCATGATCATCTGACGTTACTTAGAGGTTGATGTGACATGGTGTTTTCCATTTCAATGGGTCTTACATCTGTCTAGGTGATCAGTCTTGCACTGTATCCTATAAATTCACTCCACAAAGAGGTCAATTCTACTCTATTTTCAAAGATTGCTGAGATATTTGTAAGTTTGATCAATTCTTCTGATCATTGATCATTATGAACTTGCTCTTTCTTCTACACTGTAAATCTATTTAAATGATGTGTCTATAAGTGGATATTTATATGTATTTCATGGATATTTATCTGTATTTGCAGATATTTACCAATTTGACATGCTTTTACTCTAAATATGATCTATATTTTCAATTGTCTACGAGATATCTACATATTTCATGTTTCATTTGCTTTTGATTGTCTATTATTTGCAATTATGGAGATGATCTGTATTGAAATTGAAAGAAATTTAAAAGAATGCTTCTATTTTTAGTGAATCTTTAGTTATTGAATCACATACATACAAGATACATTCATGGAGAGAAGAAATCAAACCATAGGTCACCAGGATGTTCCACATCTAGATATGGTTGATGCTAACTTCAAAGGAATTAGGAATGAAAACAATACATGAAGGCTGAAAAGAACTCCAAGGGAGGCAACTAATCAATGCATATATCTAGATTTCAATCACAGATTACTCAAGATTTATGATGATTTCTAATCAAAAATATCTTCTCTTTCATTAAGTATGCATAACATGTACATTTACAATAACTTTGAAATGAATCCTAAACTTTTCAATAATTAGATTTCAATTAAGTTTTGAATTTTTAAAAGATTGTACCCCTGCACCTTTTATAGAGTAAGGTGAGGAGGCAGTTACAATTGACCAATGGTTAGGATTTACCAATTAAGATCAATAGTTGACAATAACCCTAAGACTTAGTGAACTTTTCCTCATGGCACAGGTTGCCAGCTGGCAACCATCTGTATGACTCACTATTTATGAGTACATTATACATATGCTCACTTAGTGATGCATCTTGATTCATTCCTCAAGTTCTTCTTCTTCATTTTCTTCTTCTTCATTGTTCTTCTCATCTTCATCACTTTCAGCATCACTGTCACTTTGATATACATCCTCTTGTATGTGGACCTTTACTATTGTCCTGATGTGTTCATATGCCTGTACTATTTTATCAACCTCTCCCCCATCTTGGATTCTAGCCTTTGTTATGGCATGCTTATGAGACTGGAACTTAGCCTTGAGAGCTTCTAGCTTACCTTTCCTACTGTTCAATGTCTCATTGTAATTTTCTACTTTGACTTTTATCCTCATAATCTTATTCATTACTTCTTCTATCAGGTGAGTGAGAGGGTCATTTGCTACTAACTTAAAATTATCATGCAGGGCTTTAATCACAAAGTCTAAATCCTGATTCTCAATTTTGCCCTCTATTTTACCCTCCAAGGCCTCAAGGATTTATGCTTCATATGCCATCATGCTATGCAACTTAACACTAATATCCTTGAGCTTGCCGCTTCACTTCTTCAAGATATCACATTCAAACCTAATATCCTCATACCATATGTTTGTCAGCAGGGAAGTATTATTATCCAATACTTGATTACTTATCAAAACTTGTAGATTAATTCTCTTCATTTCACCTAGAGAAGTCAGGTCCTTTTCTAACTAGAATGACCTTATTCCTGTATCATTTTGAATTTTATCTACCTTTCTCTTTAGACTGCTTAAAGAATTCCATCTCTGTAGGGAGTTTCTTAATACATCTTCAACCCCAGTGAGAGTTGACAACATCCACTTTTCCATGACCATTGCCTCATGTTTCATTAGGTCTAACTTGGTGACCTCTTCCTGTGATATGACAGTGAATGGGACTGCAGGATCAACTGGTGTATTATTAGGGTTAATTAACCCTTTTATGAAAAAATGTAGCTGAGCAATGTGCTCCTTATGCATTTTATTTTTCTCTTTCTCCTTCTTCACCCTTTGGGTTAAAGATTCAATAATGTCTTTCCCTTCTTGACCTTCTTGGTCCTCTTTGGCAAAACCCAAATAAATAGTTGTGATTTGGAATTCCTCTAGGCTGATTTTGGCCTTTTCTTTCTCAATTGTGGGAAGTGCTACCTATGCTGTTCTTTTGCCTGTAGTAGGATCTCTCTTTACAGCCAATGTTAATCTAGCCTTCCTCCTTGGCTTCATCATTTTTCTCGGTGAATAGGGTAGAAACATCAAACACTTGAATCTCTAACCCTTGTTCCATACCTATTTCCTTTTCTAGCCACTGAGGAACATCACCTCCAAATTCTTGGTGGCCTCTATCAATATCATGTCTGCCTTGTTCTCCAGTATTGACTCCTATCCTTGGTGGAAAAGGCACCTTCTTAATTTCTTCCTCATGTATTTCTTCATGAGGGGGATCTTGTTGAATTTCTTCCTATTGAGGGGTTGCCTTCTACAAAGGAGAATCCTATGGAATTTCCACATTCTAATCCTGTGCTTGATCCTGTACTCCCTCCTTCAAATTTTCATCCTCTTTATTATTTTTCTCACCTAGTGGCATATTGATATCTATGGATGTCTATGTATTTGGCCCCTGAGAATCACCCTGATCAAGGGTCATTTCTTGTTCTCCACCTGATGTACTAATCTCCTGTGGCCTAGGATCCTCTTGACCTAATTTATCCTCTATTCTTGGGACTTCTCCCAGATCTCCCTAAATCTGAGCAGTAGCAGCACCTAATATATCTTGATCACCCCCACTCTTCTATTGAACTTCTCCTATTTTTGGTTCGGTAAGTTTCTCATGCTGTTGCTGACCCATATCAAGAGCAGTGCTATCTTTTTCTACCTATTCTGCCACATCAACCTTCTTTGGTTCCTCAAGTGCACCTACTTTGTCCTTAGGGCTTACATCACCCCTATATGTTAAATCTACAACTGCAGGGCTAGTCACTTGCTCTACCAAATTGTCAAGCCCTATCTGTTGGGCTGCCCTCTCTGGGATACCTTGTTTCATCTCTTCTATTTGCTTTACCTCCTCCAACAATGCCATGTGTGCTAATGGAGTTCCATGAGGAGTCATGCGGGTGTTGGAAACCAGGGTCTCCATTTGCTGAGAAGCTACACTCTAAACTACCTCATCATTGGATAAGTCCACGGTATCCTCCATAGAGAAAGGGGCACCCTGAACTATTTTAAACACTTCTCTCCTTTGTTCCTCTACCTTCTCAGTTTTGAATTTTATTATGGTGGGAAGAGGAACATCATTTTCCAGTTCCTTCATGAATGCTTCACCACCAGCTCCTCTCAATATGATGGGGTCTTCCTAGGTATCCCCCCTCATTGTTGTTCTTTGTTTCTTGGGTGGTGACATCAGTGGCATCGCCCTCCTCTTCTTGTTGACTACCTGCAAGTCACCACCTCTAGGGTCTTTATTTACCTACTCTTCTTCCAAATGGATGCCTTCTTCCACCTCCTGCTGCAGGGTCTGGTCTTCCACCTGCACCTCTGTAGTTTCAACAGCTAACCTCAAAATCCTTTTAGTTTTTAGTTTTTCAATTAGAGGCTGTGCAAATAATGCAGATGCTTGAGCTAACATAGATGCACCTGCAGCTGATGTGGAAATCCTTTCTATTATCACCCCCTTTGGTTCATCTTCACTTTTCTTACCTTTAGGGGGACCTTTCCTTTTATTTTGTGTAGGCAATCTTTCCCCATTGGATTTCCTCTTTTCATTGAGGAAATCATCATATTCCTCATCAGATACTTCCTACCTCTTCTTCTTGGCATCAACTATAAGGGAAAAACCCCCTTTCTTCAATCTGTTTATTTCCTCATCCACCCAGGCTTGGGTTAGCTGGATCACCCCACTTGTTAGCTGATCCAAGGATATATCCTCCTGCTATGTAAGATCCAGGGCTGATATGGTCTCATTATACACCTTTTTGTCCTCATTTTCATTGGACATGATTTTCCCATCATCCTTACGCAGCTACACTGGCACCAGGATGTAGTCAAAGGTTTTAATTTGATTCAACGTGAGCCTCTAGTATTTCATTGTTCTCACCTCAGCTTCATTATCACAGTTGGTCCAGAAGTCTTCTAAATGCTTCTGATGTATCAGTTTTCCTAATATCTTCTGCATCCTGCCATAAGGATCATATGATCTGGCTAGGGGAAATGGCTGTAAATACATCAATTTTAGCCGTCCCATGACATGCTTTAGGCTCTCTAAATCTGAGTATATATACTAGCCCATAGATATTGGGAATAATATTGGAGGTATCTTCTTTTGTGCCTTGTAGATTTCAACTATTGTTGATACCTACCTTACAAATTCCATCAAGACAACCCCATTAGTAGGGTATCTTGGCAACATAAGAGGTTGTCCTTCAAATCCCTCTATCCAGATATATGAAAAAGTGGTAAACTAGATAAACTAGGTTCCATGCCGATAAACAACTTCTTGAGCTTCCATGCTCAACCTTTTAGTCCTGTCCTCCTCCATAGTTCTAACCAGATGCATGGAGAATGCATCATTTACTAGTTTGTAGTCCATGAGGTAATCCTTCCTTCATAATTGGGGATAATGATGCCATATGTGTGCATCATCAACATCACCACTAGCCTTACCCACTATCTTCAAAGCATCAAAGGTTCCTTTATATGCACATGAGTATACCACATATGAGGTCATATAAAATAAACATGTTTGTCCTCCTAGGTTCCTCATTCCCTCATCCAGTGCGTCACTGATGATCTTAGCCCATAATGGCCTGTTGTCTGCATATAAGACCATCTAGATGATCCCAAACATCTAGTTCTTGAAATTTCTAGCATGAGGTTTACCAGTCATCCTGCTCAGCAGGGCAATCATAAATTGGTACTCATCATCAAAATCAAACTTATATAGATGTATGGGCAACTTGGCTGAGGTGGTATATGTGTTGCTCTTTGATCTCCACTGGTAGATCCTCTTCCTTGCATTCTTCTTATTATTATTGTACTCTATTTCTAACTTGTGCAGGTCCACGCTCACCACCTTCTTCCCAACTAGTAGATTAAAAGTGGTTGTAATGCACTTGATTGAGAAGTCTACATATATCCTTCCATGCTTCTCCACTTGCCTGGTTTTAGGGTTATAATTTCTTACACATTCCACTACCAGCTCTAGGGTATCCATAGCATATAGAAAACTAGTTGCATGCCACATACCTGAAACATACATCCCATCTAGAATGGGATTGTCCTTATCATGATGCACTCTTGTTGACCATACTACCAAGTCCGTATCCCCTTGGTGAGTATCACCAATAACTCTGTATTTAAACTGCACCCTCTCAGGCTGGACAAACATATGCTTGAGGAAATCTACGTCAGACCTATTCCTTCTGAGATCTACCATGGGTTCCTGCAATAAACATGATATGATTTACCCTACGTTATCCACATGCATTTATACAACATCATGTACTTATATATCATGTGTACTTTATATATTATTTCTCTACTTCATCATGATATGTATTATCACAAAGCCAAACCATAGGAAAGATAAATACCTACCTGAAAACACAGAAAATGACAATAGGAGGGTTTACAGTTACTTACCTAATAGTGCTTTCCTCCTAGGTTAGGTGACTGATTACGGAAAATGGCTTTGAATGCTGAAGATCACCCATTCCGTTACGTTGAAGGATTCAATCTGTTAGTAGGTCGCTGTATAAGGGTTTGACATCTGAGCTCTATAATTTTTGATTTTTTGCAAGGTAAATGAAAATAAACTTCAAATTTCACCTTTAAAGATGTAAATAGGACAAATTAGGGTAAAAATGCATTGTCTTGATCAAATCTGTTGATCATCTGCAGGGAATCCATAGATGCTACCAAGTGTTTGATTTGTATTTGTAATCGGTGGGAATTTATCTATTGTATTTAATTGCATTTAATGTCAAGAAATAGGGGGTGATCTTTGAAAGATCAAGGGATATTCAAAATATGACCCCCTCTGGAAAAAATGACCCCTGCCTTTGAGTGGCAAAACTGAATGTAAAGGATCGGGTGATGTGGTCAACGTTGACCATGTGTATATCGGGTCACGAAATTAAGATCAGGGGTTGTTCAAAAATATGACCCCACAAATAAAATGACCCCCCTCAAAAAAAGATCGAGATGACATCACTATGTTGGCAACATTGTTTAATTATTATGTTTTAATGACGTCATCGTCATGTTAAGGAATATGACAGACATCAAATATATACCTCCCCGCAGATAGATGGAACGATGGCATCATCATCAATGTGACTTCCTTCATTCATTGGACTTGGATGATGTCACCATCATATTGACATAGGGTGATATTTGTGAAGAGGTTGATATTCGTAAGATGACTGATGTTAAGAATATGACCCCCTGCGAGATAATTGAAGTCATTTGACGAGTAGCTATCAACTCTTACTTAAAATTGACATCTGGACATCGCAGACCGAGTGATTATCAGGTGATAATCCAATATCGAGGTGATCTTATCTAATATGACTGATGTTTGAAATATGGTCCCCCCCAATCAGGATATCAAGTTTGACCAAACTTTGACTCAACATAACTCTCTTCCCTTAGACAATTTTGGGGTGATCTAAAAGGCAAACCTGCTTGGAATTTTGCGTGCTTTCCAACCATGAGGTTAATAATGGGAACTACTGACTTTGGCAACTAACCTCATCATGGTGACATATCCACTCTCTTACAGGACTACATGCATGACTAATTTTACCAAAACCACCCAAAAGCAGAAAACAAATAGGCCAAAGCAACAAGAAAAGTTGGGTCCCTCTTTTGTCAAGGCAAAATGGGGCATGTTGTGTAACCACACAACATTACCATAGCAAAAGCTTGTTTCTCCGTTAAAGAATGTTTAAGTTCATGCTTCTTAAGAGGAACACTCATGAAGGCTATTAGAGCTTCTACATTTAATTCATTTTTCTATAATAAAATACCATACATGGTATGCTCTAAAGCATAACAATAAATGATAAAATCCTTTTGGAAATTAGGGTTTATCAAAGTAGGTGCCTGCGCAATTACTTCTTTAACATTTTCAAAAGCTTTTTTAGCAGTCTCATTTGACTTGAATTCTTGTTTTTCACTCTCAGTCCTACAATATGTTTGGTAATCTCAGCAAAATCAGGAATCAACCTTCTGAGGAAGTTAACCTAACCAAAGAAAGATTTGACTCCAATCCTATTTGAAGGGAGACTTAGTTGTTGTATTTCTTTAACCCTTTCTGGATCGATCTTGATTCGATCCTTCAAAACCAAATGCCCTAGTAACTTACCTTCTGTTACACAGAATATCAACTTTTTAGGATTACAAGATATTCCATGATTTCGGCACCTTTGCAAAATAGTCTCAAGATCTTTCAAATGATTTTCTCTCTTTTTAGAGAAACTAGTCAAATCGTCAAGATAAATAACTTTATTTTTTAGGTATTTAAAAGATGAATTCATTGGTCGCTAAAAAGTTGCACCAATGTTGATCAAACCAAAGGGCATACAACTATAAGCAAAAGTTCCCCATGGTGTAGTGAAGGTAGTCTTATGTTGATCTTCTGCAGCCACACTTATTTGATTATAACCTGAAAACCTGTTTAACATGGACATCATCTCTGATCCAACAACAGTTTGTAAAATGTGATCCATCATGGGTAAAGCATAATTATCTTTCAAACTGGCTTGGTTTAAATTCCTAAGATCAACACAAATTCTTATTTCTCCATTTTTTTTGCATACTGAGACAATGTTCGCCACCTAAGTAGAGTGATGAATTGGGTAGATAATCCTAGCCTTTAGCATTTTATCGACCTCCTTATAAATGGCCTCAGTAACTTTTGGGTTGTATTTTCTTAATTTCTACCTAAATGGAGTTGCATGTGTTTTTAAAGGAATATGATGCTGGAATTGACAGCCTCTAAAATCCTTTAGGTCATCATAGCACCAAGCAAAGACATCCCTATATTTAGTTAACAAATTATTCAACTTATATTTCTCTTTTGGTGAGCAACACCTACCAATAGAAACCCATTTAGGATTGGTTTTACTCCCAATGTTTACCTTTTCACAATCTCCCAATTTGTCAGGAGCCTGAGCATGTTTGCCTTTGATATATTCATCTTGTTGACTAAATAAATGTTCAAGAGAAACTAGAGCTCTGGAAATTTTGTTTCCTTTCAACTGAATTACCTCATCATTTTAGTTGATCCCTAGATTAGGACTAAACTCTTTGCATTCTCTTTCAGACCCTTCAAAATAAGTCCCTAAAAACATCTTAGCACTTTCCAATAAATTTCTAATTTGTCGGTCATTCTCAAAAACTTGCCAATATTCAGCATTATCTGGGACATTAGGATGGTAGATCAGCTCTATTCTATATGAGTTTTCTTTGAAATCAGGGCGAGGAAGAAGAAGAGAAGCTGATACTGCTAGAGAATCTGCCCGTGTGTTCTGATCTCTTAGAATTGCCTCAATAGAGAAGGCATCAAAGTATTCTATTTCATCCAAACTCTGTTCCTGTAATGTCTCAATCTTTCATTCTTAACATTAAAAATGCCCCTTACCTGTTTAACAATTAGTTCTGCATCTCCTTTCACTCTGAGCATCTTTATACCTTTCTCTTTGGCTTCATTTAATCCAAGAAATAGAGCTTCATACACTTGTTATTAGTATTTTTAAATTCTAACTTAAGAGTAAGGAAATTTTTTACCTTCAGGAGAGATCAAAACTACTCCTGCTTTAGAGCCAATGGTGGCACAAGTACCATCAAATTTCGTGGTCCATAGATCATCTGAATGAATCAATTTTGAAGTAGATTCCTCCTTCACATCCTTAGAGAAGAAACAATAATTACCAAATTCGCATTCTTCAAATAGAATCTGAGACTTACGATCATCAGAAGGGAACATAGTAAACTTGCATTTAGTTTTAGGTTCTAGTCTTACTTTCCATTTTCCTACTAGAATTGTAGCCTCTAACCAATCCAATTTGATCTCCCCACCTAAATTTTTACAAAAAGTTCTACTCAACAGCATCCCATAACTGGCAGGAAAGTCTGCCACCAAGATAGTCAACTTCACTCTTTTATCAGGGTAGGCTGCAAGAGCAACTTGTGCATCTTTAATCTACCCAAGTAAAGGAATCTGTTTACCATCCATAGAATAACACCTACCAAATGTTTTTGTAAGGGATAGGCCCAGGGCTTTGGCTACAGAAGAGGGCATGATATTATCAGAAGCCCATGAGTCTATAATACAATTACTGAGTTTATGACCATTTATAAATAAGGAGACATAAAATGGGTTGGGTTTCATATCAACCATATAAGATGTATCATTGGATGAATTGATGGCTATTTTAGGTGTGTATGTAGGTGATTCAGGTGGAGAAGCAAATAATTGAGCAATTAAGGACTCAGCATTAATATTTTGTTAACTATCAGGTTCAATTTACAGATGATCACCTTTAACATATTTCACCAATTTATCAAGTTCTTTGGGATTTAACTTAAGGTATTCAGTAGGAGATATTTGAATCCTTAAAGACTTACAAAATTCTATAATATCAAAAGAAGTTTCATGATCAAGGGTTCTAGTAAGAGGCTCCTTACCTTTGACAGGCACTCCTTGGAAAGATTGAGCATTTGGAAATTTTAGATTCTTCTGAATTCTGGTAAGCACAACACATGAAGGATCCTCAAGAGTAACCAATATTTCACCACCTCTTTCTGAGTCTAATTCATATTCTAGAAAGTGTATTTTAGAGTCGCCAGGTTCCTCAGAGTTTCTTTCTTCCTCAGTAATTTCTCCTAGCATATCCTTAGTAGCAGCCATTTGAGCATATCTAATCATCTCTAGACAAGAATTTCCGTCATGATTAGTAGTCAAATGAAAGGCACACATGTTCCCTCTTCTAGGAGGAGCTTCAATAGCTAACCTTTGTTGTGCTGGTGTAAGTTGTAATGCTTTACTAGTATTTCTCTGTTGATTAAAATTTCTTCTGCTGACATCTTGATATGGTTGTTGAAATGGAGTACCAACCTTAGGCATTTGTCTTTTTAGAGTAATCATATCATTTACTAACCTTTGAACCACAGGATCTATAGAGGACGAGGGTTGAGCATTAGGTATTTGAACTTCTTTCTCCAATTTTCCAACCATAATAAGATCATCTTCTAATCCAATTGCCATTGTTTATGCATTTGCTAAATCAGCTACTGCACCTCTTCTAAGATGAAAACTAATATCAGGAGGCATAGAGTTGATAAAGAAACATTTCTGATTCTCCGAAGTTGGTCTTTTAGCATTTGGGATTTTGTACACAATTTTATTGAATTTGGCTATAAACTCCTCATAGGCTCATGTATTTCTTTCTTGAGCTGAGTTAATTGAGAAAGGAGAGAATGTTCATCTTCTATGCTTTTCAACCTATTCTCAAATGTAGTTTTCATATCATTCCAGTTTGTAATTGAAGAGTCAGATAGGTGATAAAACTATTCTGCTGGAGTATCAGTTAGAGTTTGTACAAAAATTCTTATAGACACATCTTCATGTTGTACACCTAACACACCACATACTACAGTAAGGCATTCAAATGTTCATCTGGTGATTGTTTTCCATCTCCATTAAACTTTGGTAAGTTTTCTATTACATTTTTAGGTAGAGGATTCAGGTTGGCCCCTAAACTCAGAGGCCCTATAGCTGCTCCCCAAGGCTAGGCCATTGGTAAAAAGTTTATAGCAGAAGGGATGACAGTGCCAGAGAGAGTTAAGGCTTGACAAATAGAGGATGCCAAGGGTTTAGGGGGGCTAGAAGGTCTACTTCTAGCTCTTCTAATAGGAATAGGATTATAAGGAAAGTTTAGGTTGTGCAGTGCTTGAAAAGTAGAATCTTTAGCTCCTTCTCTCCTTAAAGATCTTGTATATCTTCTAAACTCCAGCTTGTTAAATTGTAACTGGGTAACCAATTATTAATTTCTAGGTTGTTCTTGACCTCTTGGGACTTCAGGGGCCTGATTTCTAACTACATTTTCAGCTTGTCTCCTTCTTTACCTCAATAACAACAATCTTAAATTATCACCCAATTCTTCTTCCCTTTCTAATACTCGACTTGCTCTTCTATAATCATCAATATTTCGGCAAGTACGCCATGCAAGGGTATTTAATTGACCGATTATATCTTCATGTTCATCTTGAAAGCCAAGATTAGGTTGCAAAATAGGAATTATATTTTCATGAGGAAGCACCATTTTGATTCATGTTAGGGTGACTAATCTTAAACAAACAACTCATTCGTTCCCCAGTAGAGTCGCGGAAAACTATTGGCTAATAGATTTGTCTTGATCTGATAATATTTTATTTTCACTCTATAACCCATTCGTTTCAGAAAAAATAAGTTAAACAACAATTGAGTAAATTATCATAAATAATTTCCCTCTAAATTAAGGTATAGCTCCCTTTTTTAAGATCTTTAATGAATTTGAACTATTCTAACATCTAGATATACTTTTAACCAAAAAACATTTAAAGGCATACTAACATTTACACATCACTACGTTATGAATGCGATATCTTTTCTTTCTTGTGAAATAGTTTAGTGATAGAACACACAGATTCTATCTTTAACAATGATCGAATATATATATATATATATGTCTCACTGAATTTTTGTGAACCAATAAATGATAAGATATATATGATGAGTCTTTCAGTAAAAGAATAATTACCACATTGAAACAAGAGTTTGCACAGAAATTTGATTTCATGCACTCAAACACATAGATTTAAGTCTACAGCAACCATTCTTTCCTTTCATTCATAGATGAAAATTGAGGGAAACATCACATACATTATAAACATGAAGTTCAGCAAGAAACTCTCCCAATTTATTTTCGGACCTTCTATCTATATATTTATGTCTCTAACAAAACATATATATATAGCTTGCAATTGTAACTATTCTTTACACTCAGAGTTAAACAAACTCTGACCGTTAGTGGGATTTAGTTTTTAAAACTGATTAAAAAGATAGAGCTTTCAAAACATAGTTTCCAACTAAGTAACTAAATAAAAAGATTATATTCCCATGATCACAACTGGGATAGCACATTGGAATCCCCTAATTTGCTCTATTCTACTGAAGAGACACGTTGCATATTCCATTCCTTGAACGCAACAACAAACTCCTAAATCACCGGTAAATTAGGGATACCAATATGCTTAACTCATGCCTTCCAAACATCTTTTTCTTTTTGAATGTTAGCCACTTTTTCTGCATGTTCTGGAAGTGCATCAACACAAGGATGAAGTAGCCATTCCACTTTTGATACTCAGGAGAAATTGTCAATTATCAGATTTTCATTTTCTTTAACAAAGTTGATCTTCTCTTTGAAAGATTGTATAACAGTATCAACATCTTCCTCTGGCTTGTCATCATCTTTTAAATACTTAACATCAATACATTCTAAATCATGATGCAGAGCCTGAGTAAACTCGGTTATCTCCTTAATTAACTTTGTAAATTCTATTTGACCTTGTTTTGACACTGAGTTTCTCCATTCAATATTTTTTCTACATACATATAGCATATTGTCATTCAGGTTTGCTACATTCTTCTCTGATAAAAACTTCATCACATCATACTTCTGAACTTCAATCACCTGATCAATTACACTCATCCATTTTGTTTCATCCTTTTCCCATGAGGCATTCTATAGCTTCAAATCTTCGACAATGGTCAGGGTTTCATCATATATATCCTTCAAATCATTAGTGTATTTGGTACCTTTTTGGATTATACCATCCAGCCAGTCATCGAACACCTTTGTTACCATCTTATTTTTGTGTATTTGATCAAGCATTTTTTGATTAATAGGAAACTTTAGATCAAAGGACAGGGGTAACTGAGAGATGGGCTAAGGAACTAGATTGTGAATGGCATCAATGTACTTAGCCATTAAACACAATTCATGTTTCAATTCCTTTTTATCTTTTTCATCTTTCCACATTCGACTTACTATCTTTTTAGTGGATGCTTCAAGGTGGTGTACATCTGTAGCTCGTGATGCAATCCCAAGGTCTATCCTTTCCACTATAAAATTTTGGGTTGAGGGATTTTGAACTTCATCATCTGTTACTGGCCGAGCTATCTCTGCACTCTAATTTCTTGTATTGGGATCAACGTCTACCCTAGAAGTGATTTTTAGCTTATTAGATTTCAGAGTCTTTCCCAAACATTTGTTGACCATGTTATCTAATGGTAAAGAAAATGGAGCTATTTTCCTTTTATTATTGACTGAACTCTCCAACCATCGAGGAGTAGTGACTAGAATTTCTTTATCAGGAGTAGGCTGCTCAGAAGGTGCATTTGGCAATATCATTAAATTGGTAGAATCCAAAGTGATATCTACATGTTGATCTATATCGGTTACTTCTACCATTGATGAATCAAGACCTTGATCACTCATTATTTCATCTGAATCTTCTTCAGTATTCAGGTCTACAATTATTCTTTCTAAAAATTCTTTCTTCTTCTTGCTCTTAGTCTTTGACCTGGTGGTGTGGGTAGGCAAACTGTTCACAAGGGTTTTCTTAGACTTCTTAAAGAAAGAACCCTTTTTAACTTTTGACTTTGAAATACTTGCATCACAAATATTAATAAGCAGGTTAGAAGAGCTTACAGGAGGTTGTGATTCATCGATAGATGTACTCTGTTGAAGATCTTCAATTTGAACTTTTCCTAGCCTCTATTCTCTTAACCATTTTTCAGTTCTTCTTATCACAAGGAGGGTCTTAACTTCAATCCGATATTCCTCATCCCTATTCCAATCAACTTCTAGAATAGGTAACTGCTTCACCTGTTCATAATGAGGATCAATCACATTTTCCCCCTCATCTGTTACATCAGTAATATTCATCTTCAAATTAAGAGTAACTATTTTCCCTAGAGAAAATCTATACCAAAGCCTTTTTTTGACTTCAAATTTGTCTGAGCAATCCTCCCAATAGTCCTCTATTTGGGGAATGGGTGAAAATTGTCCTCCAAAATCCAGATGATCTTTAGCAAAACCCTTGCTATCAAATTTAGGCCTGGCCTTATAATACTATAAATTAAACTTTTCTAGACCCACCTCTAGATTTAAGGCATCAGAAACTGACTGACATGAGTAATGACCAAGTTCAACAGGAAAAGATATACCTGACTCCCTTTTCGTCAAGAATTTCTTGTCTATATGGGCCAAATGCCTACATACTTCAATTAACACAAAGCGGTCAAAGGCATATCTGGGCAATTTCACAGGTTCACCTTCAAAACCTCCATCTCTAATGTAAGTAAATTTAGGAAATTGAATGAAATAGCTACCAGAAATGCTAATTAATTGCATAGCCTCATTGCACATTATTTTATTAACATTCCCTGTCAGTTCATAAACCATCCTGCCAGTGAAAACATCATTAACCCTTTTATAATTTTCATAGCATTTCTGCATTTGTAAGTGAGAATAATAATCATAAATTCTGATATTTTCAATTAAAGGTACATGAGGTAACCCTCCCCATTCTCGTGTAGATGCCAGGTAGTAGAAAAGATATGAAGACATGTAAAAGTTTTTATTTCCTAGGTAATTGCTCAAACCCTGATGTAAGCATTCTACTATGATCTCAGCCCATTCTAGATATTGTTCTCCTTGAAGAATTACTTGAATAAAGAAATACATCCAATCCTCCCAATAGAATGCTTCAGAACTACCCTTTAATCTGTGTAACAACACCATGATATCTTTTACTTTTGGTATCATATGCTCCCTAGTTAATGATTTGGGCAACCTTGAACCTCCCTTTTGGAACTTTAGCAGCCAATTTCTCACAATTACACTCTTGTAGTTTGCCTTCTTCAATAAAAAATAACTATAATAGGAAATAATGTTAAGATCTAAGTATGGCTCTTTGGGCAGGATTTTCATCACAACCATTATGGTTTCTTTATTAATAGGTAGTAGTACATCTTCGTTCACATCTCTAATACATCTACCCTGAGAGTCATATTTGCTCATGCATTCAAGAATTAACTCAGGGCATTGTACGGTTGTGGGGAAAGTTGCAGCTTCAATTAGGCCACTTTCCACTATCCTTTCCATCATGAGTGTAGATGTAGGATTTTTAGCTCTTTCCTTAAAATCCTCTAAATCATACTGAGGTAAAAATGCATCCCCATACTCGGGCAAAGAACAAACAAGGCTTGAACCATGTTTAGAACCAAGACAGGTAGCTTTCATGACTGCAGTTTGAATAAACAAAACAGAAAATGTTTGAACCGCTTAACAGTATCAGAAACTCAAAATGATTCTTCTTTTCTGATAAATAAATAGCAATAGCTATGAGAAAAGTTGAAACTCGCCTTTAACTAGGTCTGAATTCTCTATTAAATTAAGCAAGAAAATCTGTTACCTCCAGTGTTGTTCTCCTTTCGTGTCACCCTATGTGTTTTACTGCTAAGATTGGCATGTTCATTCTTTGATAAAGGGCATAAAATCTAGTTGAATAATTACTAAATAGATCAATTCGTGTTGAATTTACTTGATAAGACATAAATTTTGACACATGCATTAATTACAAGTGATACCCTCACATGACCTTGATGTGTAATCATTACTCTTGATCTTTATAAGTTAAAACTTTTCACTTCGTGAAGTGCCCTAAATACATTCCATTCTGGTTGATTTTCTCCATTTTAATCTCCTACCTTTATACTTCCACACATAATGAACTTTTGTACTTGAACTAAGAAAAGGTACAAAAATTCAAGTTCAATTCCCGTTGGTTCACTTTATTTTTCACAAGTCTTGACTTAACAAAGATTTTAGGAAATAAACGAGACTCAATACATAGATATGCTTATGACAGAGTATCTCATGACAAAACACTAAACCTTTGAACCTTTGAATTCTGATATAAGGTTCAATCAGAAAGTTCAAAATTACAAATCATGTTGCGGAGAGACCAAAGGTAAATGGCTTTTCTAAGAGCATTGAACTGTGAGCTTCAAACCTATGAACCATTGAATTTTTGAAAAAGGTTCAAGTTCTGAGGTCCAAGATTACAAATTATTTTGTACATTAAGATGATAGACAAATGATCTCTAATAACAAAGGGATGACTTGAGGAGTAAATATATTGACCAATAAAGGGAAATGGTATATCAATTGTTTGCTCGAGGAAAGATTACAAAAAAAAAGAATAAGGGTAGATAGAAGGGTAACACAATGTATGGATGCAAGACCTAAGAAAGTTGGTACTATCACTAATGTGTTTGAAGATGTTGAACTGCTCCTAGCCATGGCTACCCATTATGATGAAGCTACTAAAGTAATTAGCGGTAAGAATGGGGGTGTTTTGGTGGCAATTAACAAAGAGACTATTGCCACAGTCTTTGGGCTAAATTTGGCTACTTCTACAGTAATTGATACAGACAAATTCAAGGTGCTATATGCAAAGGATAGGAGCAGTTATAGAACCATATATCTACCTAGGTTTAGGGAGAAGGCGCCAAATGGTAGGTCAGTGAGAATTCCTCAAAATGAGTAAGAGCCTTTCACGTTAGACACTTTTGAAAGATACTTTTCTAAAACCTATTATGCTCTCTGTCAAGTTTTGGTGGAGAACAAGAATGAAAGAATCCCCATTGATTATACCTATATGGCTATTGATATTCAACACCCATCTCAAAGTGTTCAATTTCATTTTGCTTCTTATCTGGAAAAACATATACATGACGGACTAGTAAATATCAAAAGTAACAAGGAACTAGTCAAATTTTGATGGTTTTCATTATTGTGTCACATGTTCCCACATTAGGGAAAAATAAAGATAAATTGGAGCCCTAAGTTGATGATTAATCATGTTGACAGCATGGGGAATGTACTACCAGTGCAATGTTCAACTCATATATGGGACAAACATGATTCCAATTCTAGTTATAGGTTCTTTAGAGACCATTTTGTGGTCACAGTATTGAAAAAGTTTCAAATAGATATACCAAGAGTTCCAACCCCATCGTTGAATTTCCTTAGACCTACAATAAGGATGCCTACTTTAGAGATTAAACATAATTGGGGAGACTTCTACCTCCATGAGGAGTGCACAGTTTTGATATTTTATGGTACCTCTGTTGGCTCTCATGTTCTACCTAAGTATGTGCCACTAAGGGTTGGTTTCTTGGAGGTGATTTGGCAATTGGTTGAATCATAAAGGATTCATCTTGTAGGACAAAAAAGTGATCTTTCTTCCCTTACCTACCAACTTTTTTCTGATTTTAGAATGAATAGGGAAGGATTTGCTAAGTTGAATGATAAATTACTTGTTTTTAAGATGAGGCAAGAGCAAGTCAGATTCTTTGATCCTAAGGGTTTCATAAATAACATCAGAAGGGGTATCAACAAGTCTTATGTTGCCCATCAGATGGTTTTCCTTGAAGATGTTATCAGGAATTCTAATAATGATGAAGAAGTTAATGTTAAAAGAAAAAAAATGGGCTATTTTCACAAAATATGATGAAGCAATGAGAAAGAAGAAGCCTTCTTACAAGGGAATTTTCCTAGACGTTGACCCCATCCATAGGATAATTTTTTTTTTATAACATATTGATGAATTGGTTGACATAAAGGATAGCAAGTTTACTGAACCCATAGAAGAAGAAAGGTTGTCATGTCTGCCCTCTAATAGCAATCAATTGAGGTATACTTTCAAGAGAAAGGTCAAAAGGGAGTAAGTCAAAGACCAAGCTCCACAAGCCCCTCCAAAAATGCAACTAACTTTGTCCCTTTTACCAGGTCCATAAGTATGTCCCCTTCCCATGCTAGTGATTAAATTGGATTCTCCTCATAGGGAGTCATCTCCAAAGAGGAGGAAAGTTAAACAGGGCCCCTTAGTTGGTTATCTAGATGATGAAGAAGAGATGGAAATCACTAAGGAGGAAATATAGCATGAGATGCTGTCTCCTAGCAAAAATGAGCCTAAGGAGTTGCCTTTGAATAGAATCACTAACATTGCTATTCAAGGCCAGGACATTTCAGATGACATTAGGGTTGTGGCTTGTAAAAATTTCATAAGTGATGATGACTTTGTTAACTCTAAAGAATTTTATGAGTTCTTGTGGAAAAGTAGGAAGAGTGAGTATGAAAAGAGATTGGAGGAAGAAATGTCTGAATCTCCTCAAGAAACTCAAGAGCAAGTATCCATCAGGATACTTACACAGATGAAGGAGGTTAAGGATATCACTCTAGAACAAGGTAGAAAGATGATCAGAGATAGTGGAACCTTATTACTCCCTGAGTGGGATATGGCTTCTACTATTGTTCTAGATACTGTAAGAAGGCAAGATAAGGAGGTTTTCTCCATAGAGGAAGAGGTCGAGGCTACATTATTAGGAGTTGGGTTCAACCCAAAATGGGAGACCTTGGCTATTTGGGGTTTGGCCCCCAACACTGATAAGTGATTAGTGGAAAAACATAATAGAGATTTAAATGGTGGCCTAATAATCAAAAGAGTATCTAAAACCCTACTCTAGAGGAATATAAGTTGGTAGTGGAAGTTGCAAAGTTTAGTAAGGTAGCCACTAATGCCATTTAGAAAAAGTATGATGATATAGAAGTTGACCATATGCATTTACTACATGAGTATAATAAGTTAAAGGAGAGGGAAATCTAGTGGAAACAACAACAACAACAAGCCTCAACATCAGCCTCACCACAAACGACTTTGGTAATAAAAGATTCAAGTCTTCTATTTTTTGACCTTTCTTCCTCATCAAAAGTTGTACTTAAAAAGGAAAATGAGGAATAAAGGCAACAAATCAATGCTTTTGAAGAATTTTTTACGAATTCTATTGATAGTCAGCAGAAAGATAATTGGCTTTTTGTTTCAAGTATTTTGAGATTGTTGGTGGATAAGGTTTCAGACAAGGTAGTTAATATACACAAGTGCTACTCTAACTTGTCACAAGGCACTAAAAAATAGCTAAAGATAAAGGGCAAACAATGCCTTTGTACAATAAATGGATCCCAAGGATTGCTTCTTTACTAGGTATTTACAAAGGATCAAATCATGAACCTAATGCTTCCAAAGAAATTAGACAAATCTGCATGGCAGCAAAAGAGGTATGGGAGTCACAGGTGTTTATAAATTGTCTCAAGGAAAAAGCATTGAAGTTGATTTAGAATTTTAATAGTGATGAAATTGGAGTGATCCCTGCAATTAAGATGGAAAATGGTGATATCAATCCTTGCCAATCTTAGATCCTTTAGTTCAGAAATATCATTCTAGCCATTTATTTCTTTATCAGCCAAGATGACAAGGTTGACATGTTCCCCTGTTTAGAAGAAGTATTAGCAAATTATGGGATTCCTTTCAACTTGCAGCAGATTTCACAAGGGAAGTAGAATCAATTGTAACCAAGTACAACAACAAATATGCATCTTGTGTCAATAATCTCACCACCTTTCAATGGCCAACAGAGGAGAAATACAAGGCATGGGATGAGAAATATAATAACTTGCCTAACATTTGAAGTTTTGAGTATTGTGAAAATTCATAAAGTTGAATATTGTTGTTTATTCCTTTCTCAAATTAAGAATATACTTCTACAAATATTTTCTTTCTAGCAAAGGGACATTCTTATTTCCATATTTTAAGTAGATTTGTCCCATAGTGGTTTCCTTTTGTCTTCTTGTGAATCATCAAGTTTCTTAAAAGGGAAGGAATCAGAGTGCAGATAATGGACAGATGTTAGCAAAGTTTGTTACACCTCTTTCAATACACATTTCCCAAGAGCAACTTCTTCTATGGCCACACATGTAACAACTTCTTCTCCTAATGAAAATCTGATCCCTGATCAATTATCTTTGTTTCTAATTGTTGGAATCTTGTCAAATGTACAAGTGACATCTATCTAAGGTCTAAAGCTTGTTTTGCTCCCTTGTTTCTATAAAGGGAATCCAAGACCTATTGACAAGGATATTTGAGAAATGTTTGTAACACAGTACATAGTCATAATAAAGATTTTTCTACTTCTAGGTGTTTTTTCAAGAATAGTTTCATTTGTACTTGCAACTATTTCTGTGAACTATACTAGTTTGTCATTTTGAATATATTGTCAAAGATCAAAGTGCATTATCTCTTAATATAAATTTATCAAGTATCAATCTTATTCGTCTTCATAGTCTTTCTTGTGTAAGGATATCATTTCTAAAGGGCTTTTTCTCAAAGAATAAATTTAAAGCTTTTAAGATATCAAATATAGTAAATGTATGCAGGGATTAGCAAGTAGAATTAGTTCTGGACTGATTTCAAGGTGTAATGGTGTAATTCATCATTGTAGTATTCTTATATGAGTTGGGAAGGAATTATTACACATTAGTTTCATTTCTATTTGTTTTGACTCTGTGACCCTAGATTTAGGCACTGATCTCATAGGATTATTATTCTCAGTCAATCTCCCTGATCACTTATAAAATCAAAGAACAGTTTCATTTCTGCATTTCATATAAATGTTATTCTATTTACATGTTCTTCTATAAAGAATTGTGTTAAAGATTAAGAATCTAGCCCATTGCTTCACTCTATCAGTAATTCTTCAAGCAATCTAGAAAGAAAATATTTGTTTTAGAACAGTGTTTTGAGAAAGTATTTAGAAACTCTATATTTAAAAACACTATTAAGGAACACCCTCCTTGGTCTTGCAGAGCCTAAAGTGCAAAGGAAAAGGATTGAAAACCCCTTTCCTATTCATTGGCTAATCCCTTGAGATAGATCAGTTATTAGAAATGGCTATTTTATAGATCTGTTTTCCTTGAGATCAGGTAGGGGATTTAAAACAACCAATAGATTAGAGACTCTACTAGGGACTTTGTCTATAAATTTCTAACATTAGTTTACTAGTTTGTCATGGGTTTTCTAGAGTGTACATAAAATTTATTCTTATTATTATGCTGTGAAAAGGGTGACAACTCTGATAAGGTTTTCCTTACTCACAATGATAAGGAAAATTACTCTTAAGAAAGACTTGTGTCTATATGTTATTCTGGAAATTATCATATAGTGTTATTTAGTCGAGAAGGATAGATCTATTATTTGACTAACAATCTTTCTTGGCTATATCATTTTTCTAACATGACTAGTAATTTTGTTGAGATTTCTAAACCTTTACAAAATAGAAATGTATGGAAGGTGATCACAGCAACATGGGGCATCCTAATAAGCCCCTAATTCAAGAGCTTATGGCTCAAAGGTGGAGAACCAAGGAATCAGGTGAGTACACTTCCCCTCCCATTTGTGGTCTCATGACATTTGTTGAGCCTCTTTTAGGTGATAGCATTGATAATTTACAAACAAGGGAAGAGAGAAGATAGCATAGTATTATATATGCTACTAGAAATGTTCTTGAAGGTCAGGTAGATTCTGATGGTGATGAAATTTTCTTTGAAGAATCACTTCCTATCTCATAGACTGAAAAGGTCAACCCCTTGAAAGAATCCCAAGCAGACCCTATGCAAAAACCCCATGAGCCTGTGATTGCCATGCTTTATGTAAGATTGCACTCTCCCAAACTAGGAAAGGCTAAGTCTATTAATGCTAATAATTACCCTAATGCTAGCATAGGTTCTAGTACAAATAAGATAGATGAAGAATTAGATAAAGAGGTTAGGGAGTTGACCCTTAGGGTAGCCAGGATGGAAACATTAAAAAGGAAAGAGGAGTTACTTCTGATATTACAAATTATGAATAAACCAAGTGTTGTTGACAATAGTGGTACCCTTGGCGCATCCATGGAAAGTAAGCCACAAGTAAATGGCCAAATACCTAATGTTTAGCAAGATCCTTGTCGGTCATGATGTTACTCATAAACAAACATAGATAAATAAATGCAAATCAAACCTTTATCATCTTGAAAGATATGATGAATTCAAAGAATTCATGATCCCAAGTCTTCATGGATTAGTTCATAATCTATTGATGTTGCTCAATGGTTTGATGTGCCCTGTTGTTTTCCATTCAGGGGCCTTACATTTCTATTCCCAAGAGCTTCATGTCTGGATGAGCTCAATATTTCCTACTTTCTATGAATTTCTCAACAAACAAGGTTAATCATAGTATATCTAACCAGGTGATGCGGATATTTTCTAAGTTTGATCAATTCTTTTGTTCATCAACTTATACTGGTTAGATTTTACCTCTACACCATAAATTTGGTTAAATGATGTGCTCATAGGTAGACATTTACATGGTTTCTATCATTATTCATGTTCATTTGTATGATATTTGTTCAAATATGCTAATGATGTTCAATTACCTACGAGATATCAACATATTTTCTATATTTGCTTAAGATTGTCAGTGTATTTGCAATTGTGATGATGATCAAATGAAATTAAACAAATTTGATTGCACGCTTGCTAAATTTTACTAAAATGAGTGAATCTTTAGCTATTGATCCATATACACTCTTGATACTATCATGAAGAGAATGAAATCAAACCATGTGTTCACCAAGATGTTCCACAACTAGATATGATTGATGCTAACTTCGATGGAAAGGAATGAAAACAACATGCACAACATGAAATGAACTCCAAGGGATGTAGAAAATAAAAACACATATCCATAATCCATTTGCAGATTACTCAAAGTTCACAATTGTATGTAATCAGATCTTCTTCCTCATTAAGTATGCAAAAGACATGTACATTTACAATTAGCCTTGATAATTAGTCTTGATGCTTTAGCAATCTAATCTCAATTAAGTTTCAAATGGTTACAAAGTGCACTCCATCTCCTTTTATAGGACAATGATATGAGGTAGTTACAAAAGATCGTATGATCAAGATTTGTGAATTAAGATCAATGGTATATATCATTCCTTCGCCAAGTCAACGAGTAGACACGTGGCACAGGTTTCCAATTGGCAACCATCTAGTAACATACACCTATCCTTCTTGACATATTATGCATATGACCCCATCATGATGCAGAGGCATCCACACTATATCATTCGCATATAGCATGAATGTCTGCAGACCAACCTCATCATCATCATCTTCGCCATCATCATCATATTCCCTAAAACTACCAACATCATCATATTTCGGCTTTACTCTGTCAGCATCATGTTTCCGAAAACCAACAGCATCATCATATTGCGGACACTCGCAATCATCCTCCTGCCGACTACTATTCACCTCCTCCGCTTTCCTCCTAACATCATCATCATGATGTTCAGCGGGCGCAAACACATCCTCCGGTTGCACTGTTCATCGGGCGCCGGACTCCGTCGGCATCATGATATGCAACACTTCCTTCGTCAGCAAGATATTCAACATCCGGTTGCTCCAAATATCCTGATGACGTTCCACTTCAACAACTTGCCTTCGATGCTCCACTGCCCGATGATACAAACAACAGCATCATGATATAAATTATCCGGTTCTCTTCGAAACCTCCTGATGATGATGTTAACACAACTTCCTGACACGGACTTCCGCCGATACCTTAACACCTTACGACGGCAGGATAAACTCGCACAAGGGGATATCTCAATATCCTGATGACGATGACGTCATATCCTGATGACGATGACGTCATATCCTGATGACGATGACGTCACCCAATATCCTGATGACCTTCTCAATACTTAGTCAAAAATCTGAACTTTCTCTCCCGCATCTACTCGCGATATGCGGATGTTTGGCACTCCCAATATGATGATCCTGATGCCGATACGCTCCTCGGCTCCTCCTGCTGATGATCACCCCGACGAACTCGCACTTCATGCACTCGAAAACATCATGCTCTCCTTCACTTATCCGGATGATGATGCCTAACCCGACTGCAGGATATTTGCAGAAATATCCTGATGAGGCCATCTTGACGAATTTCTGCACTTAGCGAAATCTCACTTCGCCGATCCTCCAGGGATGACCCGATCCAACTCAGGGTGATCTTCCAACTCGGTCAGCTTATCAACTCGACCTAGCACATGAGGATGCTAGGGTCTTCAACATCTCTTGACCGCGATCCTGCACACCTGCATGCAAACAGAAAACAACCTACAATCTAACCTACTGTACATTGCCATTCCACCGATCAGATGAGTCAACCGGTGGAATGGATCAGTATATCCATGAAAACCTCTCAAACCAGCAATCGATCAAGCAATGGAATGCAACAGAGGATGAACACAAACAGGAATACTTTATTCGATTTCAAAAGATGCAACTACAATATGATGTTCCTCTCGCTCTGTCTCACTCTCGCAAAGTCTGATCGATGATTTACAATCAACCGATCCCATGCTTATAAAGATTTCCCTATGAGTACTACTGACCCGACTCCAAGCGGCTGGGAACTCTCCAGGCAGCTGGGAGATCCCACCGAACATACATCATGACAGCTGTTATAACTAACTAGCTAAAAATAGCAAAATCCCGGTCAGCATGATCTTATCATGATCAGCTTGACCTTATTACATGCAACTGGTCTTAACAGACCTTCTTGGAAACATAAACAGGACCTAAACTACTAACTGCCTTATCCAGACCAGCTGTCAGGTAGGTGCTCCTGCACCATACTCCCCAACAGAAAAGAACTCATGTCCCATGAGTGTAGCATGTGGAAAGTCCTCCACCGTTACACTTTGCTTTGTCAGTCGTCTGACCTGCTCCAGCTTTATCTGCTGCTGTCTCTTGGCTGCTCCAAGACTTCTGAACTGTAACTTGCTTTCTGGCAAGTAAATCATCATGTCTGTTGATGTAGGCCTTCTTCTCACATACCCTGTGTTTGTCAGGTTGCCTAACCAGAACCTCTGGCTGAACTACCTCTTGAACTTCTGAAGTGTTCAAGTCTATCTTCCTTTCAACTCTTATAGGACAAACAATAGTCCCAACTATGACAACATCCTTGTCATTCTTCTGAACTGGTGGCTGTTTGCACCCCTGTTTCTGAACCTGCTGCTGACCTCTGTCAGTCACAACTGAAACTTTCTTCAGCTTGTTGTCTGTAACAACTCCTTTCTCTGCAGTGTCCTGAACTGCCTTCATGCCTGCTCCTCTAGGCATCTGCACATACTCCTTCTTTCCCATTAAAATGATTTGAGCTGCCTTCTGTACTGCAGCTTTTGCCTGCAATGGCATCAACTTGATAATCTTCCCATCCTTCTTGATGGTGTAGGTATTAGCATACCCATCATACAGTACCCTTCTGTCAAATTGCCATGGTCTACCTAGCAGTAGGTGACAACATTCCATAGGCAATATATCACACAAAATTCTATCATGATATGGTCCAATCTGGAAATCCACATATGCCTGTTCAGAGACAAAAAGTGATTGCCTATCACTCACCCAAGATGCCTTGTAAGGGTGTGGATGTGGAATCCTTTCCAGCTTCAGTTTATCCACCATTTCCTGAGATACCATGTTGTCTGTTGAACCAGTATCAATGACAACTTTACATACCTTACCTTTGCTCTTGCATGTGGTTTTGAAGAGAGCTCTCCTTTGCATCAGATCCTTTGATGCCTGCAAACTAATTCTCCTTAACATCAGTGATTCTCCACTCTCTGGATATCCAACATTATCAGGTTCTCTGTTTGAACTCTGTGCACTTTCTTCTTTCTCTTCTTGCACAAGTTGTACTCTCTTGTCACTTGTTCTATCATTTCTGGATGATGAACCTTTGTTTTCTGGACATTTGAAAGATGGATGACCAAACTCTCCACAGGTGTAACACTTTCCTAAAAACGTAGTAGAACCTCTACCACCTCCAAATCTTCCTCTATTACCTTTCCATCCACCTCTGAAATCAGACTGTCCTTGTCCTTTACCAGTGTCTTCTTGACTCTCATTGATTTGCTTTTGTGCAGGGGCTGTTCCTCTTCCTCTATTGTTTCCTCTTCCTCTCATGGACTTATCATGTCCTCTATTCATCTTTTCTTCAATCCTGATTGCCATTTGGTAACAATCTTCCACATTCTTAGGGTTAGCTAACACTAACTCATCCTGTATGTTAAACCTCAAACCAGCCAAGTACCTAGCCACCTTTTCTACCTCATTCTCATGATGACCAGATCTCATACTTAACAGATAAAATTCCTCAGTATATGCTTTCACATCCCTGTCTTTCTGCTTTAGAAATTGCAGCTTCTTAAACATCTGGATTTCATAATCCCTTGGCAAGAATTTACCCTTTATCCTTGCTACCATCTTATCCCAAGAAGTGATCTTAGACTTCCCTTGTTTCCTTCTCTCAGATTGTACATAATCCCACCATACCAAAGCATGACCTCCTAACTTGGTCTTTGCAATCTTTACCTTCTGATCCTCAGCAACATCTTCACATTCAAAGTGATTATCCAGTGCAGCAATCCAATCCAACAACTCATCTTCATTCAAGCTTCCAGTATATTTGGAAACATCAACCTTTACCTTAGGTTTTTCACTCTGCACTGCCTTTAACAGTTTTGCCAATCTCTGGTCTTCAGCATCCAGATCTTCAGCTACCTCTTCATACTCTTCAACAGTATCTGCATCTTCTTCAGACTCACTGTCTTCTACTTCCCTCTTTTTGTTCTTTTCCAGGGTTGCCAGCCTGGCTTGAAGTGCTTCAGCAAGCTCCTTCATCTTCCTCATCTCTCTAGCATGTTTCTCCTTCATCTCCTGCAGTTCCCTTGCAGTACCATTACCTTTTGGAGGCATTTTGTCAACCTCTCAATCAACACACAACACAATCAACTCTATCTCTACCTCTGCCCTTTCGGTGACAGAATCAACACACAACAGCCCAGACCTTTTGCTGAGCTCTGATACCACTATGATGCAGAGGCATCCACACTATATCATTCGCATATAGCATGAATGTCTGCAGACCAACCTCATCATCATCATCTTCGCCATCATCATCATATTCCCTAAAACTACCAACATCATCATATTTTGGCTTTACTCTGTCAGCATCATGTTTCCGAAAACCAACAGCATCATCATATTGCGGACACTCGCAATCATCCTCCTGCCGACTACTATTCACCTCCTCCGCTTTCCTCCTAACATCATCATCATGATGTTCAACGGGCGCAAACACATCCTCCGGTTGCACTGTTCATCGGGCGCCGGACTCCGTCGGCATCATGATATGCAACACTTCCTTCGTCAGCAGGATATTCAACATCCGGTTGCTCCAAATATCCTGATGACGTTCCACTTCAACAACTTGCCTTCGATGCTCCACTGCCCGACGATACAAACAACAGCATCATGATATAAATTATCCGGTTCTCTTCGAAACCTCCTGATGATGATGTTAACACAACTTCCTGACACGGACTTCCGCCAATACCTTAACACCTTACGACGGCAGGATAAACTCGCACAAGGGGATATCTCAATATCCTGATGACGATGACGTCATATCCTGATGACGATGACGTCACCCAATATCCTGATGACCTTCTCAATACTTAGTCAAAAATCCGAACTTTCTCTCCCGCATCTACTCGCGATATGCGGATGTTTGGCACTCCCAATATGATGATCCTGATGCCGATACGCTCCTCGGCTCCTCCTGCTGATGATCACCCCGACGAACTCGCACTTCATGCACTCGAAAACATCATGCTCTCCTTCACTTATCCGGATGATGATGCCTAACCCGACTGCAGGATATTTGCAGAAATATCCTGATGAGGCCGTCTTGACGAATTTCTGCACTTAGCGAAATCTCACTTCGCCGATCCTCCAGGGATGACCCGATCCAACTCAGGGTGATCTTCCAACTCGGTCAGCTTATCAACTCGACCTAGCACATGAGGATGCTAGGGTCTTCAACATCTCTTGACCGCGATCCTGCACACCTGCATGCAAACAGAAAATAACCTACAATCTAACCTACTGTACATTGCCATTCCACCGATCAGATGAGTCAACCGGTGGAATGGATCAGTATATCCATGAAAACCTCTCAAACCAGCAATCGATCAAGCAATGGAATGCAATAGAGGATGAACACAAACAGGAATACTTTATTCGATTTCAAAAGATGCAACTACAATATGATGTTCCTCTCGCTCTGTCTCACTCTCGCAAAGTCTGATCGATGATTTACAATCAACCGATCCCATGCTTATAAAGATTTCCCTATGAGTACTACTGACCTGACTCCAAGCGGCTGGGAACTCTCCAGGCGGCTGGGAGATCCCACCGAACATACATCATGACAGCTGTTATAACTAACTAGCTAAAAATAGCAAAAGCCCGGTCAGCATGATCTTATCATGATCAGCTTGACCTTATTACATGCAACTGGTCTTAACAGACCTTCTTGGAAACATAAACAGGACCTAAACTACTAACTGCCTTATCCAGACCAGCTGTCAGGTAGGTGCTCCTGCACCACATCATATTGCATCATGCTTGTTCTTTGTCTTCTTCATCAGTGAATGAGTCTTCTTCCTCTATATTCACACTAATGACTCCCTTGATGGGCTCATATGCCTACACTATTTGTTCAATTTCTCCCCCATCTTGGACCTTGGCCTTGGCTATTACATGTTCTTGTGAATGGAACTACACTTGTAATGCTAGCCATTTGTTCTTCCTGCTATTCAACATTTCATTATATATCTCTACTTTTGATTTCATCCTCATGGCCTTATTGATTATATCCTTTGATAAATGATTGAGGGGGTCATCTGTTGCAGGCTTGAAGTTGTCCTGAAAAGCTTTAACTACAAAATCGACATCCTAATTTTCTATCTTTCCTTCCACCTTTTCCTCAAGGGACTCCAGGATTTCTACTTCCTCGAACAAAAGTTTGTGCAATCTAACACTAATATCCCTGAGCTTAGCATTGCACTTCTTCAGGATGTCACCTAAAAAATTTGGTATCCTCATACCATCTACTTAATAGCCATGATGTTTAGTTATTCAATATTTTGTTGTATATCAGGACATTCACATCTATGTGTTTCATCTGAGACAGGGTATTTAAATTTTTCTCTATTTTGATTGACCTCTATCCAACCTCCTTCTGTAACTTCTCTACCTTGCCTTTCAGTGTACTGAGAAAATTCCAATTAGTGAGAGAGATTTTTATTACCTTTTCTGTCTTAGTAATGAATTGGATGAACCAATTATCCATCACATGTGCTTTGTGCTTCATAATATACAATCCAGTCACCTCATCCTAGGATATAATGGTTAGTTGAGTGGATGTGCTGACTGGCATATTACTGGGATCTACTAGTCCCTTTATGAATGTGTGGAGCTGAGCAATGTACTCTTTATGCACCTTATTTTTACTCTTCTCTTTCTCTAATCTAGTCAATAAAGAATCAATTATATCTTTGGCTTCTTGGCCCTCTTGTTGTTCTATGGCAAAGCCCAAGTCAATAGTGGTTATTTGAAACTCACTGGCACTTATCTCTCCCTTGGCTTTGTCCACCATAGGTATAGCTACTTGAGTTGTTCTCTTACATGTTGCTCGATCTCTCTTTATGGAGAGGTGGCCCTAGCCCTCTTTGGTTTGGCTATATCATCCGAAAATAATGTAGATATGCCAAAATTAGAGGAGACGGTGCAAGAAGATTTACGTCCTGCTGTAGCCAGTATGGCACCTCATATGCAGACCCTTGCTAGTCTGTGTGTTCAATGTGAACATCTTGTGATTCTATATTTTGTTCCACTCTTGGTGGTAGTTTTTCTTTCTCTTATTCATTATGTACCTCCTCATCATGGACCTCCTCATGTGCAAGGACTTCTTGTGTTACCTTTACATTATGGTCCTTCTCATCTTCTGGTGGTTGATCCATATGAGGGTTTAGATTACCTTGATCTGGCCTATCCTGATGATCCTCTTGACCATCTTTGTTCACATTCTCCTCTTTTCTTTGATCATCACCTACCTAAGGTCATTGTTCCCCACTTTTTGGCATGTTTGTCTTTTTAGGAGCTTGGAGTTTAATTATCTCCACTTCCTCTGTCCCCTTCTCAGGAATTTGTTCACTATCTTGACCATCATGCTGATCAGGTACTTTTGTATCCTCCTCCATAGCTACATTAACTTCTAATTTACTTCAATTTGGAGGCAAGTCTTCATCTTTACTTTTATATTCCTCACCCTGATAAGTCAAGTCTATCGACGCTAGGCTGGTAACTTGATCTACTAATCCTGCTAGACCAAATTATTTTGCTACAAATTCAGGATTACCTTCTTCTATTTCTTCTTCTTCTACCTCCTTTTGTACTATGGGAGTACCCTAATGAGTCATCTTTGTATTTTTTACCAGTGTCTCCATAGGGCTAGTGGACACTTCACTCATGACTTCATCATCTGAGAGTTCAATTGTTTCATCTAAGGGAAGGGGATGATCACCTCCCTTATTCTTCTTTTCCTTTCTCTGCTCTTCTGCCAGTTCAATTTTGAAATGCACTATGGTGGGAATGGGCACATCATGCTGCAAATTTTTTCTGATCCCTTCACCTCCCTTTCCTTTCAACATGATGGTGGGGTTCACATCCACTGAACCCCTCATTATAGGTGTTGAATCCTTCTTTTGAGGCACCTCTAGAGTTTTCTTTTTCTTTCTCTTTATGAGGAGATCATCCTCATCTATGCTTTCCTCCACATCCTCATAAGTGGTAGCGGGTTTTGCTGCAGGCTTCTGCTACTTGGTAAGTACTTGAGATGTTGTGGCAGTGGAGGTTGAAGTTGAATCCTTCTTAGGTGGAGGATGATGAATGATTCTCACACCTACATTTTGGTTTCCCCTTTTAGATCCCCCTTGCTTCCTTTCTCATTTGGATGCCCTCTTTTCCTTGAGGAAATCATCATATTCCTCCTCTGTTGGCTCTTGTCTCTTTCTTTTCTTGTCAATGGTGAGGGCCATTCCTTTGTTTTTGAGCTTTTCAACCTCTCCATCCACCCATTATTTGTTCACTGGTATGACCTTTTGTGTTATCCTATCCAATGATGTTTCTTCTAGTTGATTCCAATCAGGAGATGATATTGTCTCATTATATATTTTCTTGTTTTCATATTCTTGTGGCATGACCATTCCATCATCCTCATGTAGTTGTACTAGATCTGGTATGTAGTCTAATGTATGGATTTGTTTTAGAGTAAGCCTTTGGTAGCTCCTGTTTCTCACTTCCATTTCATCGTCACAATCAGCCCAATAGTCCTCAAGATGCACCTGATGCATCAATTTCTTATACAGTGTCTACATCCTATCATATGGGTCATATTGTCTATATACAGAGAAAGGATGTAAGGACATCAATTGTAACCATCTTGTTGCTTCTTTGGTACTTTCCTTATCAGGACACATATACCAACCAATATGAGTAGGAACATGACATTGGGTATCTTATTCTTCTCAACAAAGGCTTCAAATGAAGGCAATATATGCTTGGCCATCTCCATTAGGATGACCTTATTAGTTGGGTATATTGGCAACATGAGAGGTTGCCCAGTGAAACCTTTTATTCTTATATATTTGAAAGTGGGGAATTGGATGAACCAAGGCCCCATGATTATATATCACGGCTTGAGCTTCTATGCTCAACCTTTTTTCTCTATCTTCTTCCATGGTCCTAACTAAATGCATGGAAAATGAATCATTCACTCTCCAATAGTGTTGGAGAGACTCTCTTTATTTCAATTGTGGGTAATGATCCCATATGTTCACATCTCTAGGGATGCTACCGACCCTACCTACTGTCTACAGACCATTGAATGTCCCTCTAAATGCACATGCATAGACCACATACAAGGTCATATGAAACATGTTGGTCTCTCCTCCCAGATTTATCATGCCTTCATCCAAACTATCGCTGATAAGCTTTACCCATTGGGGCTTCTCAATAGTAGCCTCCACTATCTCATAAGACCATACATCCAATCCTCAAAATATCCTACATTTGGCCTTCCCCTCATTCAGATGAGAATAACCATCATATAATGATATTCAGGAATGAAGTTGAACTTATATAAATGTACAGGAAGCTTTGTTGAAGCATTGTAAATGCTATCACTAGCCCTCCATGAGAACATGATTTTCCTACAATCCTTATGGGTACTATTGTATTTCTTTTCTAACTGCTCCAAGTCTATTGAGCATACATTAGGTCCTTTTGGCAGATTGAATGCTGTGGCGATGCCCTCAATTGAGAAGTTTGCATACACCCGACCATGTTTTTCCACCTTTTGGTTGAGAACATTATAGTTAGGAGCACACTAGACTACCAGCTCTGTAGCCTTTGTTGCATAGGGAAAACCTCCAGCATGCCACATGCCAGAATTGTATATGTTGATGAGCAAGGGTTTTCCACTGTCCTATTCTACTTGTGTCATCCATACATCTAGATCAGTGTTCCCTGGATGTGTATCATTTATCTGGCCATATTTGAATATGGTTCCTTCAAGTTGTATGCCCATGGGCTTTAAGAATTTGATGTCTGACCTATTTTTACGGACTGCCATTATATCTTGCAATAAAAACATATGTATGCCTTACCCTAACATGTCATATGCTCATGCAGATTCAACGATTATATGAATATCATGATGTTTTGATTCTTATGTGATATCATTCATGCATCATCATATTAATTTACTATGGTAAAAACAACATTTACCTATCTATTTTATCCATAAACGACAAAAGAGGGTTTCATCGTTACATACCTAATATTTTCTACCTTTAAATTGTTCAATCTATAGCTAGATATGTGTGTTCACCTTGCAGTCACCTTCTTCCATTTGTTGTTTGAATGTGCACCCCATTCCATTACGTTTATAGGTTGTTGTAATGTCACCTTAATTGCACAGGAGCTCTATAATTTCTTAGCTCGAATGTGTAATAAGATTAAAATGAATTCAAATCCTTGTGTTTAATCAGAAGTGTAGATTAGGAAAACAAATGAGGTTGAAAATACTAACAAAATGCATAAAACACAAAGTTATACCTTCACATGAAAACCCAATCTCATCAAGGGAGGAGAAAGCTTGTACCCAAGAGCTCCTAAGACATGATATTCCCTAGATTAAGAATTCAAATGTGAAATGCTACTCTAATTATGCAACTCACAATTCTAGCTCAAGTGGACATTTGGACATGGTAACATTACTCAAAACTTGGATCCTCAAGTGGGTTGAGAGATGTTGTATTTATAGACTTTTGGAAGGGATTTTGATCCAATGGTGGAGATTGATTTGAAAGATCAATGGTGGAGGATAAAAGCGATGTGGAGGGCCTAGATTCAATCTTGGAGGAATGGAGGGCTATGAATAAAAGTAAATCTTTTATTCATTTTGGGAAAAGGGGTTATTAAATGAGTATGGGGGTGAAGGATTATTTTTGAATTAAAGATTCATATGAGGAATGTAAAATGAATTAAAAATTCATTTGGGGATAAGTGGAGATAAATGAGGTATGGGGATGTAAGGGGAATTAATTGTGATGTGGGATGTTTTTTTTAAAAAAAATTGACTTATGTGGATTTATTTCAATTTTTTATTTGGAGGATGTGGGGAAGGGTGTTAAACTAGGTTTGACCACCCAAATGAGAGGTTTAGGATTAATTAAATATAGGTTTTATTTAATTAACTCTAGGGCTAGGATGAGGTAGGCTAGGGTAGGCAATTAAATAATAGTTATTTAATTGTCTAGGGTAGGGATAGGTTAATTAATAGGCTGAATTAATTAGTTAAGCATGGTTTAGCTAATTAATTGGATTTACTGAGGAGAGAGAAATTGAAATAATAAATATTGCATATTTATTAAATCAATTGGCTAAGGTTTTAGACTATTGAATTAATGAAATTAATTCAATTTTGGGGATAAAATGGTAGAAAATTGGGTGATGAAGGGACAATTAATTAAGTAAGAATTTAATTAATTAAATAGAAGGGAGATTGATGTGTTTAGGGATGTCGGGAGTCGGTTTGGTGGTCGAGACATTTTTAGGTGTCTACAAGAAGCACCTATGAATTAGGGTGTAATTAATGTTAAATTATTCATATGCATTGATCGACACCTAAGATTTTGAGATGTAACAGATGGCGCGATATTATTTGAAATTTTGAGTGTTCACCTATTGTTAGAATAGCATTTATTATGGGATCATCACATTCGCAAACGTCAAGGATATTAAAAAATATGTGTATTCTTTTGAATATGCCCATGACGTAAGCATGATAATAGTCAACCTTTGACCAACAGTCGAAAGATTAGGTCACTTTACTTTTTCTTTATCATCATGATATTATGATATGCTAACATGGATCGGTCAATGTGCCACGTGGCAACACCCTATTGATTTGCAAAAATCTATGTGTTATAGGTCCCAAAAGTGGATAAAGGGACGTTTTAAAAAAATTTGGATGTTCAGTTATGCAAAATATCCTTCCCCTTATGAAGATAAGGGTGGCGAAGATCAGGGATCTTATCTAATGTGATGGATATTAAGATTTGCCTTTGTATTGCAGTGGGTTAGGATATTAGCAAATATATGGGATATTGAGAACGAGATGACTCTTTCGATGTTAGGGATTATGATGACATCATCGTCACATTAGATCTTCTTTAGAATGGAGCAAGATGACATCATCGTCATATTAACAAAGATCAGGGATCTTAGTTAATGTGACGGATATTGAGAAATATGCCGATGTTGGTTATTTTTCTTATATTTGAGGTGATCCTGCACATTAGTAAATATTAGGCATATTAAGAAATGTGCACCCTCAGGTAATGTACCTAGGTATTTGAAGGGTAGACATTTCTTGTGCTTAAATTTGATGCCTGCATATTAGTAAATATGTGGATATTGAGATTTTCTTTGTTAAAGCTATGTCCAGGATATTGACAAATATCAGGGTCCTTAGCGAAATGTGATGACCACCTCATATGATTGACTAGTTTGACTAAACTTTGACCGAATATAACTTCTTGTCCTTAAAAAATTTTGAGGAGATCCAAAAGGTAAACCTGCTTAGAATTTTGCACTCTTTCACCTAATGAGGTTTGTGATGACAAAATATGACTTTGACACTCAACCCTTTTTATGATGTCCATGCCTGTATAGGGTGATCTCCTATCACTGCATCTGACAATTAACTTTTACCATATCACCCAAAGCAAGAAAGCAAGGAACAAGCCAAAAAAAAGTTGGGTCCCTATTTTGCTAAGGCAAAATGGGGCGTGCTGTGTAACCACACAACAACTTGCCACCAAAAAAAACAACAAAAATTCAAATGATTTAAGAGGTAAGGACAAGTTAAAACATAATGTTCCAACTCTTGTTAAGCATAAGCATCCTAATCTTCTAGATGGTATCATGTTCATCAATGTAACAATATATTGAAAAGGGATCAAGTGTGTGCATGTGAATCATATCCCTCATCTTGAAGATGAGTTGAAAACATTAGTGATGGTGTTAAGCTACATAATTTGTCTTATCCCTCATAGCCAACCTAGATAGAGCCTTGCTACTAGCAGGCGTCCATAGCCCCGACAATGTTATCTTTCCAGTTCCCCTAAGTAGAGCTTCACTGCCAATCAGTCATCTATAGCTCTGGTAGAGTTACTTAGATGGCCTAATTTTCTCTTTTAGATATTCAATGTATTTCATTTTTTATATTCATAAGAGGTCATCATGTAAACCCATTTTGCATGGTGCGGTCACTTGCTGATTTAGGTTGGGAATTGTAATGGTAACAAGGGCAACCTTTTGATTTTTCACTTAACCCCACACTAGTGTGTTCAACAAACCCAAGGCTGTTAGGTGTGTCATGTGAAGATCTCCTTGAGCAATAAAAGGTAGTATTGATGAAGAGGATATCACAGACCTGATCAGGGACACTTCTTAACATGGGTTACAACCTATGTATGGACTTATATTCAACTCTCGAATTCTAACAATTTCATTAGTGTTACAAAGTGAAAAGGTACATCATCTTGCCTTACCAAAATAAGCACTCATTGGAAACAAGCAAATACAAACACACAAAGCAGACTATACAGAAAGATATATAAAATATACATTATGGTACATCACCACATGACTCTTTTAATCTTGAAAGTAATGTTTGAGGAATTGTCCATTGACTAGCAATGGAACATCCTCACCTATTAAGGTCTTGAGTCGGTAGGTACCATCTCCTAGGATTTCTAAAATCTTAAAGGGACCTATCCACAGTTTATCAAATTTTCCATGATCACCTTTCTTTTCATGAGCTTTGTCCCATGCTAGGACTAAGTTTGATATCCTAAAGGCTTTTACTTTAGCCCTCTTGTCAAACCAACACTTGACATTAGCTTGATGCTTGGTGAATTGGTCAATTACTCTGTCTCTCTTTTCTTCCAGGTGTGTGAGTTGAAGCAACCTGACTCCTTGTTTGTTATCTATGCCCAAATATTCTTGTGCAAACTACAGTGTGGGGATCTTGAGATTAACAGGGAGGATGGGATCCAACCCATAAACTAATTGATAAGGAGAATTCCCTAAAGCAATTTTCATTGTGATTCGATCTACCCATAAGGCATATTTAAGTAGGGTATTCCACTCCCTGGGGTTCTTTTCTATCAATTTCTTTATGATGTTCAATAAATTATTATTTGTTGACTCTGCTAAGCCATTTACCTAAGGATAGTAGTTTGAAGAAATTTTTTAAATGATTCCATAATCAAAATCCCAACTAGATAATCTTAAAGATGCAAAAGCCAGTCCATGATCACACACAAGGGCATAAGGAACCCCATACCTAGTTATTATGTTGCTCTCTAGAAATCTGATTACATCCTCTGTAGTGCAAGTCTTGTTGTTGACTGCTTCAGTCCACCAGGTGTAATTATCAGTGATTTTCAAAATATACCTGTGGCCTAAGGATGATGGAGGATTGATAGGACCTATTAAATCCATGCCCCATTGAGCAAACGGGCATATCTCCATAAATGGCTGTAAGGGTTTAGCAATGTATCTTTCTCTGTTGGCAGCAATTTGGCAAGTATGGCAACATTTGATATGATCCGTTGTATCTTTGAAACTTGTCAGCTAGTAGTATCCTACTCTCAAGATAGCATGTGTAGTGGCAATATGAGATCCATGTTTTGTTTCCAAATTTGTCATGTAACTCTGTAAGAACCTTATCAGCTTCTGGTTTGTCCAGACATCTAAGGTATATCCCTTCATAATTTTTCTTGAAAAAGACCCCTCCTTTGATCATGTACTTTTGTGATCTAATCTTCAAAGCTCTCCTTTGAGAAGCCTGCATCTTTAGTTGGCATCTCCCAGTGATTAGGATAGGTTTGATATCTGAATACCATTTTTTATTTTCCTTGGTGTTCACCACATATTGTTGACTTACTATATTGGGATCAATTTCAACAATCATCTGGCTTAGGGCTTGACCTCTAACCAGCTTCATGGGGGTTATGTCCATGTCATATTCTTGAAGTACTATTATCCATTTGGCTCTTTTCTCTCCAGGTTCACTTTGCATTATGAGAATTTTAACTATTACATCAGGTACCACAATGATTATCTTGCTCCTCAAGATGTAATGTCTAAATTTCTTTATTGCTCTAACTAAACCAAGAGCTTGTCTTTCAATGTCCATGTACCTAAGTTTTGCATCCCTAAATGGAGAACTCATGAAGGCTATGGGTTTTTCTTCCTTTTCTTTATTTCTCTGTGTCAGGACTACTGCACATGTATGCTCTGAAGAAAATGAATAGATATAAAACTCTCTTGTGTAATTTGGGCTAACTAGGACAGATGCATCTGATATGGCCTTCTTGATTTCCTCAAATGCAACCTTTACTTCAAGTGTCCATTCGATCTTGGCATCTTTTTTAAGCATTGCATTAAGTGGCCTAACAATTTTTGGAAACCCTGTGATGAACTTTCTTACAAAGTTTATCTTGCCAAAATAAGACTTAAGTTCCTTCTTACTCCTAGGAAGTTGTAGCTTCATGATGGATTCTACCCTAGCAGGATCAATGGTAATCCCATTTTTTGATATTACATGACTAAGCAACTTACCTGTGGTCACCCCAAATATGCATTTCTTTGGGTTTAGTGAGATACCATATTGCTCACACTTTTTTAGCACCTTTCTGAGGTCTTCTATATGATCACCCCTCTTCTTTGAGAAGATGGTCAAGTCATCCATGTATATGGCTATGCATTTATCAACCAAGCCTCTAAATGCCATGTCCATTGCATGCTGGAATGTGGGTCTAGTATTGATCAGGCGAAAAGGCATGTGTCTATAAGTGAATATTCCCCATTTGGTGGTGAATGTTGTCTTTAGTCTATCTATCTTGTCTACCATCACCTGGTTGTATCCTGGAAAACCATCCAAGAAAGACATCATTTGGGCTACATTTACTATTTGCAAGACTTTATCCAATGAGGGTAAAGGATAGTTGTCCTTTTCTGAAGCCCTGTTCAGGTTTCTAAAATCTACACATAAGCATATGTCACCATTCTTCTTTCTTACTGTAACCAGATTGGCTACCCATGTTGAGTGCCTAAAAGGAATTATGATCCTAGCATTTAGTTGCTTCTTAACTTCTTCAAAGATTATAGGTTCTAGCAATGCATTGACTGGCCTCTGCTTTTGTCTAAATGGCTTGGCATCAGGCTTTAGTGGGATAGTATGAGTAATGATTGATGTATCATATGTCTTCAACTCATCATAGGTCCAAGCGATTACATGAATGTAATCCTTGAATTATTGGGTTATCCCTGCCTTCCCTTTGTTTAAGTGAAAATTGGATTTGTTTAGTTTAGTGTTTAAATCCTCCTTTCACTTATTACATTCAAGGACCTTCGGATCGACTGACATAGCACTATTAAGTCATTGGTCACTTACAAATGTAGGGAAACTTGGATTAGGGTATTTGATTATCAATTTCCTTTCTCTTATGCTCAATTATCCATCAAAACCCTAATTATGTAAATACAGTAACAAACAAATGAATAACAGAAAATGCCTCTACAAAAAGCTATAAAATTACAAATTACTATGCACCTATTTTTGGGGTTGAGGCAAAAAAGTTGGGGACAAAAGAGTGGGCACCCAAGTCTAGTGCCATGCTTTTTTTTAGGATCTGCGAACAAGATCTACAACTTGTTCCTGGTGCACCGAAGGTTGTTCTGTCAGGAAACTTTGAGGACTAATGAGCAGGCACCCAAGTCCAGGTAGTTGTTTCTTTTAATGGTCTACAATTCTGACACTCCAACATGCCCTCCTGCAACTTCACTTTGTCTGCATCATCAACCTATAACCTGTAATCATAAAACTTTGGGAGGGGGTTGTGGTATTTAGGAGCTTGCCTTAGTCAAGCTTCGGAAGGACACTTAAGTCTTCCAAAAACCTTTGTCAGATAGAGAGTGTGTGCCTAGGGAGGCAGAGGCAAAAACCAAATGAATAATGATCACAAACACAATATATTGTCACCTTGTAGTAAAGATCTCATGGGAGGAAGATGCTCTTCATTCCATGAGGAAATGGATGCTCAAATATGCAAACACAAACATATAGACCACACAAATCTGCTCTTGTAACACAATGAAATCCTTGAATCACCTTGAGAATACATGAACATCACAATTACCATCTAGTTTCTAAATGAATGCCTAAACATGCTTTTATATGCAACTACAAACACTCCCGCCAAGATTTTCATAATTCAAACTTACCGTGTCGGCATACGACTCAAATAATGGTCACAAGCCGATACCCAAAAATTGGGACTGCCCCAAAATAGGGTAGGACTAGGGTCCAGGCGCCCAAGTCCTCCCCCCTATTTTGGGTAGGGGTTATCTCAAGTAGTCCCCCTAGATCCTATTTGTCAAGACATTTAGGGGTTTTCTCATCGGGATGTTGAAATATGATGTAAAATATCCTAAATGCACACAAAAGACCTGGGAGCTAAACCTAAAGAGGGAAAAGCCCCCAAGCAGATATTTTCTGACATTACATTTAGCCCCCACTTTAATGTATGTATAAACGTGAGGCCAATACATGCATTAAAGTACAGTCCCAAACACAGCAAACACACCAAGCATAGAGAAGACACACCAACCACATGGAAAATAGTAACAGGCACGTAAAACACAGAGAAGATAGTTACAGTCACACAGAACATGGAGAAGACATCAGATGCATAGAAGACAAATTAATGCATAGAAGACAAGCATGATTCTTTCCTTTTCTTTTTCTTATATATATGAAATGCAAATGCAAGTACTGGAAAGTAAACAAACCTCCCATAATGCAGGAAGCACTCATCGAGGTAGTCTTTGGATTGCATATGGGGTAACACACATGCAAGACACACAAAACCTCCCAAAATGCAGGAAGCACTCATCAAGCTAGTCTTTAAACTGCATATGGGACAACAGATATGCCAAACAAAGCAAGCATGCCAAACACACACACTTGAAGACATTGAGAAAACATGGCAGACAAGTGATGGAGTGTCCCTATTTCTAGGTTCAACACCATCTCAGGCACATTATAGGTACACACTGACAATTGGGCTTCGCCACAACAATCACTGAAAACATGCTTAAGGGCTGAGTTAGTGACAGAACCACTCCTCACTTCTGCAGAGGACTTTTGAAAATGATATGATGATGCAATCTGCTCTGAGAAATACACCATTCCTGCCTCTACAGAGGGCTTAAAATAAAAAGGATATACATGATATCCTGCCTCCACAGAGGGCTTACATGATTGATTGATTGATTGCAAACAAACTCAGGATGCAGGAAGCACTCATCGAGCTAGTCTTTAAACTACACCTGAGGACAAGCACATAGCTAACATCTACAATAGACAGCTTACCTTATATATGCCCCCACCTTAAGGTGGTTGATATTAGGTATCGATATCAAGCACGTTAAGGTAGGAATAAAACACATAAGGGAACACAGACTTTCACAAAGCCCATGCCCCCCAGAGCTGACATGTACTTTATGATCACCAAATGTTCCCACAAACACATACTTGCAAGAAACATGTTAGTGTCTACAAAATCATGATAAACAACAACATCAACACATATGATTAACCACACAAAGAGTCAGGTTAGACTACGAATTCAGATTGTGAGAATAACCATGGGGCTATATCACAAAGCTCTCCAAATTGAGTACCGCCAAGGCTAGATTCAAAGACAAAGAAAGGTGCACAGAGCAACAATATTGTTAAGGTTTGTAAATGAGATAGGAACATCATCATATTCACTACGGGGTACTGCCACAATAATGGGTTACACTTTCTAGGACATTCTGATTTTTGTTGAAATCACACATTTTTATAAAATATAATGATTTAAGCCTTGAAAGGTTCCATTTAAAGCATTGTAATTGAATAGGGTTTGATCAAACCCCCTTAGATCAAACCCCCTTGGATAGAACCCCACTAGTTTTAAACCATACATGTCATAGAGTCTCCTCTACACCTATCAAAATGCTGATAAAAAACCACTTTTGATTTACCTTTTGGGGGATCAAATGAATTCATTTAAAATTTTATGTTTTGTAAGTATGTAGTCCTTATTATAAGCTTCCCAAAAAGTATAATTTTAAATATATTTAATTTGATTATTATATTCATTTTTATTTCTTATGAATGTAGGTTTTTTAATGAACATCAAGGTCTTTGTTTCATACATACAAAAAAATAGGAAAATATAGAAAACAAATTATAAAAAATATGTGTCCTCTAGGTATTGATGTCCTTATTCCAACAAAAAAAAATTGAATTCTGATACATACAAAAATATTTATGCTTTACACAGTACACCTATGTCTAAATTGTAATTGGTTTGACTTCAAAAGTTAATTAAAAGAAAAATATTCAATAAAACATTATGAAACCAAATGCATCCTCTAGATATTGTAGTTAGAAATCTAAATTAAAAAAAATAGAATTTTATCCTTCATAGAAAAAATGTTAGGTTTTACATAGTACACGTCACTCTTTAAAAATGTTGTTTACTGTTAGAAACTAGTTATTGATGGAGATGGAAAAGGAAATATAATTTGATTCCAAAAAATTTCAAAAAAATATATTTAGAATCTAAAGACAAAATGTGACAAATCATTAGTTTTCATCATCTTCAAATTCCTCACGGTTTAGCAACTATAGGTGTCTGAAAGTGAAGATTTTTTTCAATATGTTCATTTCAATGTCAACTTTGGCCAAAAAGTGTAACCCACTATTGTGGGATCACCCTACACAGAAAGCACAAGTGCTTCCACTAGCCAAGTGTTGGATAAAATATACAACCCCATTGTCATATTAGGAACTAAGTCCATTTTTTTATTTCTCTCAAAAGGGACACTAGGTCTGCATTAGTATAAATGTTTGTCGTCATCTACCCGCTAGATAGAAACACTAGAGGAAGGGAAACAATAAATTAGAGAGGAGAAATAAGTGCCTTAGAGATAGTCATGTAGAAGGGTGCCCCCAAGTCACCAACTGTAATGCTATGTCCGTAAGACACAACACACAATGATAAAATCAGAGAGAGAGGCAATATAGAAGAATGATGATACAAATAGAAGAAGGTCACAACAGAGGCGGTCTCCTGGTATCCAGGACCTTACAAAAGAATTAGGGATCATCCTAGGAGGCCTAAACAACACATAACACATCACGGGGGAAGCACATCACGAGAGAGATAAAGGGATAGAGATACTTACCTATAGGGCCCTGTCGGGCTAGCAGGTATCATCAAGCAAATCATCATCATCCTCCCACTCCCTAATGTTAGAGGAAAGTGGGACATAAGGTACCATATCCCAATTCATGTCTTGCTCATCATGTTGTTCATTGTTAGGATCATATTTGTTTGGTTCAATGTTAGGATCAATGTTTTCTTGTTGAGATGCAAGGTAAGCTTGTCACCTTCTCTTCCTCCTTTTTGCATGTTGACATTGTTTTGCTTTGTGACTTAGTTTTTGTAAGATAGGGCTTTGCTCTTTCATTGATTTTTGTGTTGTAGAGGAGGAATCATCAAGATAAACATTTATTTTTCTAGGTGGAATATTTTGTTGTCATCCATTACCTCCCAATCCTAGATGACAGGGGAGGAGCTTCAGCATCATGATGGATTTGTTCTTTTATTCTAGGGAAAGTGTCATTGATTTCATCATTTTGTACCAACATACCCTCATGGAAGGATCATTTTTGGAAGAGTGACTAGAGGACAATTTTATGTCATCATCAGATAGAGCATGTATTGAAGTACTATTGTCATTGTCATTTTCATTGCTACTCATGGAGAAGAACTCGGTTAAGCTTTCTAATATCGTAGGATGTTGACTCATGAGGGTTAAAAATTGGTCAAAATCAAGATCTTTGATAAATGTATGCAAAGATACCATTGAAAAATGACATGAAGGTGCCATTTCAATGTAATATCAGATTTTTAGAAACTTTTCCGAAAGTATGCAAAAGACAAGTGCAAGACTATATGCTAAAATAGACTAAAATGCTTGATTTTTTGTACTTTTTCAATGCAAATGAATGAAAGAAAAGGTGTTGTAAGGATTTTGATTAGGGGAAGTGAATAATATTTCTGATAGCAGTCCAATACATCAATAAGATTCTTTACAACACACTCTTGATGCAAATCTAAGATGATGATAAGTCAAAATATAGTGAAAATATGCAATTTTTTCACCAAATCTCGATGCAAAAGAGCATGACAAAGGGTATTGTGAGGAAAATTATGATGGAAAGAAAATTATATCAGTGATAACATCCACTTAATGTAAAAATATCTATCACAACACGCTTTTAGTGCCACTTAAGGTCAAACCCTAGTGAAAATATAGCAAAAATAGGCTATTTTTCAACTCCAAGACCTAGAAAAAGGGGTGTTGTAATGAATTTTAGGAGGTGAAGAAAATAAAAGCAATGATATTAGTTACTTAAATCCATAAAAAATGTTACAACATACTTGAAGTGCAAACTAGGCCAAACCCTAGGGCAAAAAAAAGCAAAAATGTGTAGTTTTTCACCAAATTTTCAATACAAGTGCCTAATAAATGGGTGTTGTGAAGATTTTTAGGAGGGGAATAAAATAATTACCCTGATAATAGAAAATTAATGCAAAAATACCCTTCACAACACACCTATGGTGCAAATTAGAGAGTTGATAAGGCCAAATCTAGTGAAAATCGATGTTTTTCAAGCCCTAGGTTTGAGATCTTGACACAAAATGCTATATGAATGTTTTGAAGTCTGATTTATAATGAAAATGAAGTGTAATAAGATCTGAAAATGAATTCCAAGCTCTAAGATGCAAAATGCAAGTGCAAATTTAATAAAAATGCATGAAAATTGCTATTTTTTTGTTGAAATTTTCTATGCAAAAATGTAAATATTTGAAATCTAAATACAAATTTATAGTAAAATGCAAGACTATAACCAAATGAAAGTTTTAATGAGTCTCTAAAATTAGTAGAAAAATCTGAAAGAAGATTTTGCCTACTAACCCTAGATTTTGGAATTACTAGGTTATATGAAAATTGTCAAAATTTCTACAAAACCCTAGCAATTATATGATGAAAATGCAATTCAAATTATTGAATTTTTGTAATTTTATATAGTTTGTATCAGATCTGATGCAAAAATCATAAATTAGGAAAAATTAGAGTGAATTGATGCAAATTAGTAACCTACATGAAAGTGCTAGGGTTTCCAAAATTTTCAATTTTTTTTGTAATTTTCTCAATGCAATAAGATGAATGACTATATTAATGAATGAAATCAACCCAGATATGAATAAAAACACTTAGAATGTTGCAATTAAGTCCAAAAATATGAGTTCACCAAAATGTTTTAGTGAAAATTGGATTTGTTTAGTTTAGTGTTTAAATCCTCCTTTCACCTATTATATTCAAGGACCTTCGGATCAAGTGACAAAGCACTATCAGGTCCTTGGTCACTTACAAATGTATGAAAACTTGGATTAGGGTATTTGATTATCAATTTTATTTCTCTTATGCTTAATTATCCATCAAAACCCTAATTACGAAAATACAGTAACAAATTGATGAATAACAGAAAATGCCTCTATAGAAAGCTGTAAAATTACAAATGACTATGCACTATTTTTAGGGTTCTAAGGAGAAAAAGTTGGTGACAAAAGAGCAGATGCCCGCATTTAGTACCCTACTTTTTGTTGGGATCTATAGACAAGATCTGTAACTTGTTCCTGCTGCACAAAAGGTTTTTCTATCATGAAACTTCGAGGACTAATGAGTGGGCGCCCAAGTCTAGGTAGCTGTTTCTTCTATTGGTCTACAATTTAGACACTCCAACATCCCCTCTTGCAACTTCACTTTGTCTGCATCATCAACATGTAACCTACAATCTTAAAACTTTGGGAGGGGGTTGTGGTATTTAGGAGCTTGCCTCAGTCAAGCCCTGGAAGGACACTTAAGTCTTCCAAACACCATTGTCAGATAGAGAGTGTGTGCCTAGGGAGGTAGAGGCAAAAACCAAATGAATAATGATCACAAACACAATATAATGTCACCTTGTAGTGAAGATCTCATGGGAGGAATATTCTCTTTGATGGAACTATGAAAAATTTTCATAGTTTTATCCCTAGCTTTACAAAATTTTAGTTACAAGATTTCCATGATTAGGGTTCTTCTACTATAGTATGTTCTGAGTAATCTAACTCTGCCAAAAACCCTAAACCCCTATAGTATCAAGTCAATTGTTGCACTCAGTCTAATTCTTCGATGACTTCTTGTCCCCACTACTATCCTTTTAATTTCCCTTTTCATGTCATTTGTCAATGTTGCTTACCGACCCCTTGCCAAACAAGTACTGTCTATAGCCCATGCCAAGGAAAAGCTTAATATTTAAAAGAAAATTTTGCCCAATTGGTCATCCTTCATCTAGTTGGCAAAAGGTTATAGGCATGTCTAAGACCGGTCCTACTAATCAAGTTTTGTGCAGGTAGCACATGCAGATTCATTTCTATCATTCTGCCTATGATGAATTGCGAAGGAAATGGGCCTTGACAGAAACACAAAAAGGTGACAGTTGGTGAAGGATGATCTTGGTTGGCATGAAGGTGTGTCCCAGGGACTACATATCAGTTTATATCTTGATTCTATCATTCCTCTATACTCCATCAAAAGGTTTTCTGAGTGACCACGGAATCACAAAATTGAGACACGTAGCTTCCTCAAGGTGATGGGACTCTTATATTAAATACATGTATCGAACATGGCATCAAGTGGGACCATTTAAAAGGTTGTTATGCCCAAGGTATAGTGATCTGATGGCTATCCACCATTCTGCCAAGATCATATCTCTGATCACATCCTTCATACATGGAATAGTGGGTGCTGTCTTAATTACACTACAGAGGGAACTTCTCCTTGGGAGTGCGGCTGGAAAAGGAAAACCCAGGTGGCATGATACTATTGAATGAAATAAGCAGTATGGTTTGACTTGGAAAAGGGTTGAATCAGCACTGTCAATATGTACTAGCAAGAATCAAGATCAACAGCCTAAATTCAAAAATCATGCTAGAAGGATTCATTAGCACTAAACCTGACTGAATTGTATATCAAAGCATTAACTGCTCAGGCATGTGCAAGGTCTTCATCACCGCCGCCTCTAAAGAATTTAGTAACAGAATGATTTGGCTTATGAAAGCTCAACCCTTGGGAATCTGTGCCAATACCAGGAATGACATTTCATCCGCTGTGTGATGAAATCAGGTATGATGACAGGACTCAATTGGGAGAACCAAGACACCTGATCTAGCAAAATTTAATACAAGAAGTGATGTTTTCAAGTTATGTAGAATTATGAAGCTTTATCTTTCTGTTTAATTATGGTAAACTTTGATAGATTTCCATTTATGATAGAAATATACTGAAATGACTGGAAATTAATACACCACAGATGGGTGGATGTATGCTTACATCCTTGAATTTTGATAAATAGACAAGTGTTGTTGTTATAGTTCATACTATCTAAATATATTCTGACAGTATGGCTTTCCCCTACTCCTGAGTGTTCTGTCTACTCCCCTATTCTTTAGTACTTTCTTCCTTGTTCTCATGGCTCTCAATCTATCCCTATAGAATTAGAAAGACTTGGAATTATCTCTTCTGGAATAGGTGGTGCAGGGAAAATTAGAGATTAGCAGCAGCGGCCATTGTAATGCTGTGATTTCTTCTCCCTTTTCTTGTTTCATCTGACAACAGGTTCTGAGCGGTATTCTTCCTTCTCCAGTAGTTCCTTATTTCTGTGAGTTGGAAGATTCCCTTCTGAAGTAGAGAAGCTTCTTAGCTTCCTCTACCCCTCCCTTAAATCTAATTTTCCTAATAGAGCATTAACTCTTGGTGTAAGCAGATTTTCTACCATGAAGAAACAAATAAGGGAATGGAGGAGAATTGTGGTTGTTATTGCTGTTATCTTGGCTTGGCTCCCGTTAATTTTGAGGCAAGCCAGGTGTGGACTCCCCAAGTTTTTGTTTGGTTGAAGTTGTATGAAACTTCAAGACTTGGAGGGCAAAATCTCACTTGTGCAATGGAACCTGAAAATAGTTAAGGAGATTCTTGTTGTGATGCTCACAACATGCCCCATTTTACTCCTTAGAAAAATGAGGACCCCTGTTGTGGCTGTGGCTTTTGCTTTTGTGTGTGGGTTTGTTGGGTGGTAAAAGGGAAAAGGAAGTGAAAGTTACAAACCTTGTTGAAAATAAAGAAAAATAACATTAAGTAACAAAGCAAAATATGGGTGAATTCCTTGTCAAAAATGAGTGAGAGTTGCTTTTTGAACCATTTTAAAATTCCCAGTATTTTGCAAGATATATGTGTTTTTGGTAAAATGTACAATAGGAGGGCTTGTATGTTGCATATACAAAGTTGTTTATATACAAGGTCACTCATCTACAAAGTTGTTTGTATATCAGGTCATTAAATGAGTTGCATGACGGAGCAGTCAGGTTTATTAAATCATTATACTTGTATGCATTTCGATAACATTTTATTCTTACATACAAGTCAGGTTCGACAGAGTCAAAGTTTAAATGAATAATCGGTTAAGTCTAGCAGATACATGTTAGGTTTGTATGTTTGGCAAAGCAAAACATACAAAGTGGATATACAAAGCTATATACATAGCTCGAAACTGAAAAGATTATGAAACAAGGTGTAATTGTTGTATGTTTCGCACCTTGTATGTATGTTTTTCAATATACATACAATGTAGAATTCAGGAAAGATTAAAATTTGGTTAAGGTGATGCATCATGACTTAAAGTATATCAAAAGATGTATGGTACTTTTTATACATGTCGTGGAGCTGAAAATGAGTAAACTATGGTTTATAAAAGCTGAAGTCCGAAAGGACATACAAAGGATTTTGTATGTATCTATGCTTGTATATAAAGGTTTTGATACAAGTATTGTTGTATCATGGAGATACAAGGGGAAAGTAATGTGGGCTCCACCATTTGTATGTTAGGTTTGTATAATAACAATATATATCCTCGATATACAAGCCGATATGCAAAGCGAAAGATACAAGTTAGAGATACAAACCGGATGCGAAAAGAAAGTTAAATACTGAAAAGTCTTTGTATGTTTAAATGCTTGTATGTTTATGATATACATAATCCGAGATACAAAGAAATTAGAAGCATTGAAAGAGATAAAGGGTAATGAAAGGTTTGCATAGGGTTGTTTGTATATGCGCTCAAACAAGAAAATATACAGGAGCGATACACAAAATGAAAGGTACAAGTAGGGACAAAAGGGAAAGAATGTTAGTTGTGGTTGTTTGCATAAATGTTTGTATGTTAAAACATAAAAAGGGAACATACAAAGGGAACATACAAAAGGAACATACAATGAAAATGGGATGTATGTCGAAATTAAACTAATGGTAAAAAGTTTAAAATGCAAATACTGAAGTAGAAGGCTAAACTTTTGGTGCATTAATTGCTGTAATTAATGCCAATCTAACATTCAAAAGAGGTATTAACTTGATGAACGCGACGTGAATTTTAAAATTTATTTTTATGTCTGTTGGCAGGTATGAAGGTATATAGAAGGTGGACCTTAAATGGCGATGACATCACAAAGGGCAGAATGGATCACAAAAGAAGTGAAAGGAGTAAAGGATTTTGATGAGAGGAAATATGTAGATGGAAAGAAGCGACAAAAAATATTTTGAGGTTATTAGGGTTTCCAAAGGGCATTCTTATGCTCAATATGGAATATGCTTCTTAGATATTTTTGGCAGGATTTGTGTTCCATCGTGGATGTTGCACTTGAGGTATAGATTGTTGATTGACTAGGTTTTGTAACTGTATTGGGGATAATCAAATCTATATATTGAACCCCTTTACTCTGTAATGACTTACACATGGATTTATAGAATAGAGGTGGAAATTGTAATTTGTCTTAGCATTTTGAATAGAAGAACATTTTAGTTTAGAATAGAAGGAGGTCGCCTGTGTCTGCAATAAGGAATGTGTGGAACATCTAGCTTCCTTACTATATCTGTAAGACATTTTGTAAGTTTTCTGTAAGTTGATTAATGAAGAAAGGAGTCATTCATATATTGTAAATCATATATGACTATTTATTTTGAATACAAATATCTCTGGAATTCTGCGTCTACTTTAAGAGTGTTTTCTATCTCTTATTTGTGTTTGAAATATTATCTCCTCAAAAGCTTGCAATCTTGAACATATGTTCATGAAAATACTCAGGGCTTACATTTAAAGGTTTAGTCTGTGGATTTAATCAAGTTTACTGTACTGATTACAACATGAATAACAATTGTACTTCTTACAACGTGAACAATAGAGCATTTAGATCCTATAGTAGAATGAAGTTTAGTTTAGATTTCTCTAACTTTTCCCAAACATTTGAAATACTTAGCTTAAACGCAGAGATTTAAAGGAGATTATCTGATATTTGAAGGTAACATGAACAACTGAGTTGATATTTGGCAATTTTCATAATATTTGAAAAGAAAAGCTTGTGTTAATATAAATCATATAAAGCTTTTTGATACAGTAACAAATTTATGCAAAGGAATGAAGAAAATGTTGATATTTGTGATATTTTGCATAATTCGAGTCCACTGAGTTATAAAACACCTTAAATCAAGTAAGGCCCCCTGCATATTACAACTTCACATTAACCTACTAAATTATCCACAAGGTCAAGACCTGACCATAATAAAACTTAGGATTAAGTAATCTTAATTGATTTCTTCATATCTTTCAAGATAGTTAGGTTCATTTTATGAATTTTAACTTTTGTTATGAATTTGTAAAAACAATCATCAACAATTTTTGGTGCTAGAAGGAGGGCCTGATTTGAGTTAAGGTCTATTCTAAGTAAAGCTTGCTCATAATAGTAACAGGGTGACCAGGTCTAGATCTAGTTTAGAAGATATATTTGTGCAATTACCTGATAAAAGGCAAAGTAAGGGTCCTTTGATTTGGAATCCTAGAATATCACACATAGGAGGTTCATCTGGAATGCCTCCTGGATCACCTTTTAACATCCATAACATTGTAAGTCCTGACAGTTCTTCATTTAGATCTCTGAATCTTGGTTCAAATCCTCCCAGAGGTTCCAGTCCTCCCAGAAATCCTAGTCCTCCTAGAGGTCCCAGTCCTCCTAGAAATCCTAGTCGACCTAGAAATCTAGGTATTCCCTAAGGTCCAAGTTAAGCACAAGTACCTACAATGGCTTATTTTAATGTTAATTCTCCCATTACATTCCCTGATTATCATGAGATGCCAAAGAATCCTGAAAAGATATGTCCTAAATACCAGTTGCATCAGGATCCAGAAGATCACATTAGGATATTTAAGGAGGCATGCTTTAGGGCCAGGTTAGAATATGAGGATGTTGTGTGTAAGTTGTTTCCTTACACCTTCAATGAGCATGCTGCTAACTAGTATGTTAACTTTCCTAATGGTTACATTTCTTCTTGGGCACTTATGGAAGAAACATTTTTGTTTAGATTTAGAGGACCAATAGATCCTTCCACCTTATATCATAAGTTAGCTACAATTAAAAGAGGTGAAGGAGAACTAATTGACAATTTTAATGACAGGTTTCAAAGGGCCTATTCTAGATTAGTAGCACCTTACACAGTAACTATAGATATATTATTAGCCGTGTATTATGTTTCCTTAGATCCACTGACTGCTATGTTTGTCAAAAGAAAAGTTGGCATAGATACAATATCCAAGGCTTATAAGGAGGCAACCTTAGTAAACTAGGAGATGAGACAAACAACTTATAATCCATTTGTTAATGGAGGAAATCTTGGGATACAAAATCAAACACAACCTTGGAATGGAGTCCCTACACATAACACTCCATTATTGAATCCAGTTCCTACATACACACCTGTGTATAATCCTGCCCCAATCCAGGCCATAGTCCCTTATACTGGTAACACTGCCAATAATAATCAGAGTAATGGTCAATCTTTCTTCCAACCTCCTCAAGATACATTTGTGGGAAAGGTACAAGAGGAAAGAGAAGAAATCAAAGAAATTACTGCACACTTGAGAAGATTGACTACTGAAATGACACAACTGAGAAATGAAAATTTCTATGGTAGAAACAACCAAGGATATAGTCAAAACCATAACCAAAGCTATAGTCAGAACTACAACCCAAACTATAACCAGAATCATAATCAAAATTATAACCAGGGTCAAAGTTCAAATCAAAACTAGAATTACAATTAGAATCAAAAATCATAATCTAGGACAACTGATGCAAAATAGAGGACCTGTGGTAGATAACAGGGCTTGGGGTAGCAACAATAGAAATCAAAATCAGCCAAGGCCACTTAAGACATCAAACACAGGGCCAAATAATGGCACTCTAGCTTCTCCATTTGAGAATTTAGATAGTTAGGATGCAAAACAAACAGCTAGAATTCAAATGGCTAATATGCATTAAAGAATTGGTGCAGAATTCATAATACCAGTGCCCATGCTGAACTAGATTGTCCTCTATTCTATTTATCAAGTAGTATTTTCATTGTAGATGTACAGGCTCCCACTTCTAAGTTTCTCATTCCCAAAGGTAATGAAGTAGTGCCCTCATGATATGAGACTGCTTTAGTCTTAGAGACTTTTACCTTTACAACTGGAGAGGAAGAGGATCAATTGTTAGAGGATGAACCTTATTTTTGTGAGAACCTATATCCTGAATCAGCCTTAGTACTAAATGTATTTCAGTTTCTTTTTGAAACTGAAAATGAAGTGTTATATGAAACATAAGAGGTACAGGCTTTTCAACAGTCAAACAAAAATCACACCTACAATATAAGAAATAACACTTACAATATGAGAAATAACACTAGGCCAGGAGGTCCTTTCACTACTTCCACTCCTCCTAACAATTTAAATACTCCCCCAGATCAGAATGCTAGTAATAATCCTACCATACTAAAAGCTAATCATCATGCAAATAATGAAACAGTAGCACAAAAAGTCCAAATAGGTAAAATAGAGACAGTAGAAACAATGAGGTTGATGAGTTACTTGTCAGAAGAGATAAAGAAAATCAAGGTTAGTATGCCTTTATGTGAATTATTGAAAAGTCTAGGAGTTAGAAATGCTTTCATAAAATCCTTGGATACATCTATGACAAGTGAGGTTTCTGCTGATGTGAATGTTCCTAATAGAGATCCACAGCCCAAAGAAAAGAGTAGGAAAATTGAACAACCTTCGAACATGAATGTGGTAATGTATGTAGATAAGAAGGAGGCCCCTCCTTTCTTGTTAACCATTAGGATGTGTGGAAAGAACATACATAATTGCATGGTAGATTCTGGTGCATCAGCTAATGTAATGCCTTTAGGAATATGAAAAACTTTAGGGCTGACTCCTACCAAATCTGCTAAGGTTGTTACACAATTGGATAAAACTGAGGTTAATGTGATAAGAGAACTAATGCATATTCAAATGCAATTAGCCTCAAATCCTAGGGTAAGTTAGTGTATTGACATTCAGATAGTGGATATACTATGGGATGTTGTTGAGTAGAGACTGGTCTAAAATATTGAATGGATATATGGCCATTGATTTTTCACATATGTGGTTACCTTAGAGAGGTGTTTCAAATCAGATCAGGATACAAACAAAACCCAGGATGAAACACATGATTACATAATACAATAGGACTAATGAGATATTGTATGCTTCTGTTGAACCTAGTGTTTATAGAGTTGCTAACAAAGGGGTACAAGTTGAAGAAACCCTGATGTTAAATTTTAGAGAAAAACATGTCAGTAAGGAAACAATGTTGTTCATTGAGTTTGATGGAAATTCTTCTGATGAAGAAAGCAATGCAATAAACAGTTTCGATCAGGTCATTAGATAGGAAATGGAAAGGTGCATTGAACAAAATCTGCCAGTTTAGTGCAAGTTATGTAAAAGAATGTGCAGAGTCCATAATAAGCCACATTCTGAAGAGAATTGTGGAATGTGCAAAGATATTATAGAGTATCAATACATAAAATGCACAAAGGGATTAGGACTGCAAGAAGGAAAGGTTAATCCTAATCAACCAGAGAAATACTTTCAGAATAACATAGATGTGTTGATCCCAGATTTAAAAGAAGAAACAAAGGACAAGAGTATTTGTCATTCTGATTTACAAAATGAAAGTATAAATATGCAAGTAGGTCAAAATGAATTGCCTATGAATGAACAAGATAGCACCTCACATGTGATAGAAAAAGCAAAATATGCCAAAGTAAAGGGTCAAAAGAACAAAGATGGCATGTGGACACTAAAATGTAATGGATCTAAATCTAAATAGGGTGCAGGTGCAGGTGTGGAGCTTATAGATCCTCATTGTAAGTCATATTTAGTAGCATATAGGTTACAATTTTCTTGTACTAACAACATTGCAGAATATGAAGCTTTGATTTATGGACTTGTTATGGCTATTAAGAAAAAGGTAAAAATGATCAGGGTATTTTCAGATTCTAAGTTAGTGGTCAGGCAAGTAAGGAAATTGTATGCATGCAACTACAAAAAGATGGTTTGTTACAGGCATAGGGTGTGGGGTTTAATAGATTCATTTGATGCTTTCAACATAGAACATATCCCTAGAGAATTGAACCATAGACTAGATGCATTAGCAATTGTTGCTAGCACATTGGAACCCTTAACATTGTCAGGTTTAAAACAATTTGTTGTTGAATTAGTAAATGTTCCTAGTATACCAGATAATGTTACTCATTTCCAGGTATTTGGAGGGGATCAACAAATTGTGGATTTTCTAACTTGTAATGAGGTCTTTGAAGCTGAAATTATTGATGAACAGGAAAGGCCTGATGTGTCTTGGGATGAAGAAGACATAATCAACCTGAAAAGCAATTTCTTACCTAAGGGGGTGATTGAGTTAGAATAGATTTTTGACCTTGATGGGGTAGTAAGATAGAAAGATTTGCCCAAAACTAAGGGAGGTAAGTGTGATCCATATAACCTGGGAACAGAGCAGAGTCCAAAAAATGTACTTATTGGCAAGGCTTGCTCTAAAGAATTAAGAAAAGAAATTGTGGATGTTTTGAAAGAGTACAAACATGTCATGGCATGGACATATGAAGATTTGAAGACATATGATACATCCATCATAACTCATGTGATACCTTTGAAACCAGATGTTAAACCATTTAGGTAGAAACAAAGGCCTGTGAATGCCATTTTAGAGCCCTTAATCTTTGAAGAAGTGAAAAAATTGCTGTCTTCTAGAATAACTTTCCCAGTCAAACATTCAACCTAGGTAGCTAATTTAGTACTTATGAGAAAGAAAAGTGGAGACATTAGATTATGTGTTGACTTTAGAAATTTGAACAAAGCCTCTAAAAAAGATAATTATCCTTTGCCTCCAATAGATGAAGTGTTGTAAGCAGTGAATGGAGCTAAAATGATGTCTTTCTTAAATGGATTCTCAGGATATAACCAGGTCTTAGTAGATAAAGAGGATAGATTAAAGACCACTTTTACTTGTAAATGGGGAAATTATGCATACAGAAGAATGCCTTTTGGTCTAATCAATGCAGGTGCCACTTTTCAGCGAGCCATGGACATTGCATTCTGTGGACTGTCAGGAAAGTGCATTGTTATTTATATGGATGATTTAACTGTTTACTCTAAAGATGCAACCACTCATGCTAAAGATCTGAGAAGAGTACTTAAAAGATGTGAAAGGTATGGGATTTCCCTTAACCCAAAGAAATGTTCATTTGGCGTAACTGAAGGAAAACTATTAGGACATGTCATTTCTGAAAATGGGATATCTATTGATCCTAATAGAATAGAAGGAATAAAGAAATTGCAATTACCAAATAGTAAGAAAGAACTAAAGTCATTTTTTGGTAAGATTAACTTTGTCAGGAAGTTTATTTCAGGGTTTACAGAGATTGTACAACCATTGAACGCCATGTTGAAGAAGGATGCGAAGATAGAATGGACACCAGTAGCTAAAGCTACATTTGAAGATATTAAGGAGGCCATTTCTGATGCTCCTATGTGTTGTGATGTTCACAACATGCCCCATTTTACTCCTTAGCAAAATGAGGACCCTTGCTGTTGCTTTTTGCTTTTGCTTGTGTGTGTTGTTTTGCTTGGTGGTAAAGGAAAAAGGGGGTTAAAATTGCAAACCTTGTTAAAAATGGAGAAGAAATGCATTTCAGTACCAGTGCATAGTATGGTTGGATTCCTTGTCAAAAATGAGCTAGGGTTGCCTTTTGAACCAGCTTAAAATTTGCCATATTTTGTAAGTTATGATCATTTTGGTAAAATGTACATTCAGGTTTGTATGTTGCATGAACAGTGCCCTTTGTATATCGTTGTGCATATACAAAGTCATTTGTATATGCAGGGTTTGTTTTATACTTAGTCGTATGGGCTATCGGGTTGCATATGCATTATTTGTTTGCATGTTGGGTCGTTGTAATATTACATACATTGCCCTTTATACATCGCTTTCATATACAAGGTCATTTGTATGTCTTTTTTTACCTTGTATGCATTTGTTAATGTTGTATTTGTACATACAAGCTGGACCTGAAATAGTTAAGAGTTGAAATGAATGTTAGTTTGAGTCCATCGCATGTATGTTTTTGTTTGTATGTGTCTGACATACATTTGATATATACATTTTCAATGTGCAGGTCGTGGACCCGAAGTCATGATGAAAAGGAGTTAAATTGTTGTATGTTGGGTGTTTGTATGTTTTTACATACAAGGCAAATATACAAGCATCCATATACAAGTCCCGGACCCAAAAAAAAATTCTTAAACAAGGTTAAGTCCTTGTATATAGGCGGGCTTGTATATTGGCGAGATACAAGTGTCTTATGCATTGTGCTGGACCCGAAAAGTTATCTGAATTAGTTAAATCGTTGCATAACTCCACAATGTATATTACGAAATATGCATTGTGTTATATACAGGCAATGGAACCCAAATGTTATAGATTAAGATAAAATGCTTGTATGTTCCCCACAATGTATACTTCATAATATACATTGCATTTTATACATGGCCAACATGCAAGCCATGGATCTAAAAAAATTATTAAAAGAGAAGCAATGCTTGTATATCCGCACTTTGTATGTTGCGCAACATACAAGTCAGTTGATACATACAATGATATACAATGGCGGACATAAAAAGGGTTTTAAATATGGCAAGTTCGTTGTATATCCGCAGATTTGAAAAGAGGATTTTGTAGTATACAAGGCCCGATATACAACGCAGATTTGAAAGGGTTATTAAATAGAGTTAAGTCCCTGTATCTTTTACATTATGTATATTGGAACATACAACGAAATATACATACAGTGGACCTGAAGCATTTATGAAATAGAATTAATTCTTTGTATGTTTCGACTTGTATGTATGTTTCGATATACATACATTCTGAAACATACAAAGAGGGGATACATTGCCATGAACCCAAAAAGTTATTAAACATGGCTAAGTCTTTGTATATTATGTGCTTTGTATGTTGCGACATACAAAGCTGATATGCAATAACTTATACAAGTGGCAAACGTGAAAGGAAGTTAAGAAGAGTTAAATCATTACACATTATGGGCTTGTATGTTTATACATACATTGCGATATGCAATAGTTTATACAAGCCAGAACTCAAATAAGTCTAAGATACGATTAAATGCTTGTATCATGTCCGACTTGTATATGAAATATACAAGCACAATATGCATCGAAATATACATTGGGTGGAATTGAAAATGTTATAAATTGGAGTTAAGTGCTTGTATATTTTGTGTTTGTATGTCGCGATATATAAACCAATACACATTGCTCAACATACAACAAAATATACATTGCAGAACTCAGAGGCAAATTAAGTTTGGTTAATTCGTTGTATCACGTCCAGATTGTATATCGGATATACATGGATTTAAACAAGGAAAATGAGTGAAAAATTGGAGTGATAGATTTTTGAATCCATTTTTGGTGCCCGAATGCATGTTTTTGATCAACAATGGTTGACCCAACTGGTTTTAACGCTGTATAGGCATTTTGATGCTCATTTTCCATGGTTTTTGAGCCCGATGGTTGTGTTTATGCATTTGGAGCTTGATTTAATGTAGATGTTCATCTTTCCTACTGATTTATTAAATGATGGTGCTAATTCCTGCTTGTTTACTACAGATTGTTGGAGTGGGAAGAAGCAGAGTTGCCAACATAGTAGAGGCGTACAGGTGAATGCAAAGGTGGGGTTTTAAATGATGATGATGTCCTAGGTGGAAGGCCAGACCCTGAGAAGCCAAACACACAAGAAGGAGATGAAGCTTTCAATGTGGGGGAGTTTGCAGATGGAAACATTATTGAAGGAGCAGCACCCTGTCTGGGTATGCTGCTAAAATTCTTGGCAGGATTCATTTCTCACCGTTGGATGCTGCATTTCAAGATGTTGACCGTTGATCTCCTAGGGTTTTTAGGTGCCAGATTGGGAGAAACCAGAGATATATATATTCAGCCCCTGTACAGTACAAAGGAAGAGGTTAATAATACAAAAAAATTAGACTTGTAATAGTTTTAGGAGAGATTGGATTACTAAGACTAGTGAGGACTGGATTGTTAAAATAGTCAAGGTCCCTTACTCAGATTATTGTAAATGTACCTATTTTATGAACATACTATATGGAGATGAAGTTTCAGACTATACCCTGATTGTAAACCTTAAGTAGTATTCAAGTTGATTTTTGGATATGTACTGGTGAATGCTATGTTCTATAGAAGCGTTTTCATTTCATTGCATGTTGTTGTCAACTTTTCCCCTGAAGATTTGCACTGAATCATGTGGATTTGTGGATTGTCTTGGTGAAGTATGATTTTAGTTTTTTTCTCTCCATTTATGTATGGGAACATGTATGTGGATCAATGATCTCAGTCAAGTAATTTTAGGAATCTCACTCTCTAACCCTTTTTCTCATTTTAATTTCATTGAAATCACTTTCATAACTACACATCATGATAAATCAGAAGCAAGACAGAAAAATATGCTGACATCCTGAAGACAACTGAATATCATTAGCATATTTTGAGCTAAATGCATGTAGTATTGAAAATATCATGCAAAGAATCACAAATGAGGGTAGAACTCATGCAAATATCAACGTAGACACATCATTTGGAGATATATGTTGTGTAGAGTAACTTCCCTATATAGCATTGTTGCAAGAACAAAATCTACTAATCTACGTAAGGCCTCAAAATGGAAAACAGCATAAAAAATAAACCACAGAATAACATCAGTAGATTATGAACTAATCGACAGGGACTTGGGATCATGAATTCTTGGAATTCATCGTATCTTTCAGGATAAACAAGGGTTGTTGTGTGACTTTTGTTTCATGTGCTTGGTTGTGACTGACATCACAAACCAACCAATAGGAAAATGGCGCTAGAAGGAGGGCCGTTGACAAAGGAAACCGTAGATTCCTGCATACATTGCTTAAACATCCCAGCAGTTTGAATTCTGGCCATAAACTCACCATTTCTCCTTAAAAACTTGAGAAATCCTGGCTTTCAGGCCAAATACCAGGTCCAGATCTAGTGGACTCTTCAAAGAACTGCCTATCAGGGATTTAGACCTAGGACTGTGGACATTCATCACACCCCTAATTCTAGTGCGACAGAAGCCTCACTAGAGCATGCTCCTGTAACCCCTATTGGCTTTCAAATCCCCATAGGACCACCTATCACACCTCAAGCCTAGCCTCAGCCTGTCGTACCCCAGATCCAACCTCCACTGGTTGCGATGTCATTTTTCATAGCAGAGTCACCGCTGGCCTTCAATGTGTATCATGCTTTGCCTATAAATCTAGATAAAATTTGTCCTAGGTACCATCTATATCAAGATGATAATGATCATGTCAGGACCTTCAAGGAAGCTTGTTGTAGGGCTAGAATTGAGTATGAGGATGTGGTATGTAGATTGTTTCCATTCTCCTTAGGGGAAGAGGCCTATAACTGGTATACCAGTCTAGGTTAGGGTTCAGTCTGTTCATGGGATGCCTTAGAAAAAGATTTCAAGGATAGGTTCAAGGTGCCTATAGATCCTTCAATGAACTATCATCTATTTGCCACCATCAAGAGGTGCGAAGGAGAACCCATTGCAAACTTCAACGCTAGATTCCAGGAGATGCTGTCTAAACTGGTTGCTCCCTACATTGTAGCAGATGAGGCTGCTAGGAGTATTTATTATTTAGCTTTAGATCCCCTGACCTCCATGTTTATCAAAAGGACACACCCTGGTGTAACAACTATAGCACAGGCTTTTAAGGAAGCTATCAAAGTTAGTCAGCGATTAGCTTCTACTTCCACACCAAATATTGCTTTCCCTACACTTTTGGGTTATCTTACATATCCTGTCCACCAACAGACCAATGGAGCCTTGATGCCTTCAGCTGTGATGCCAACCCCTTTGCAAATAGCACCACTCAGTGTCATGCCCCCACCAAGTGGGAGTAACCAGATGTTACCATATCAAACACAAGTGCCTCAGGGTGTAGAACAATCCAACAATAATAATGGGTCTTCCTTTTTCAAGCCCCAGACAGAGAATGTGATGGCCATGGTTCAGGAAGAGAAGGAAGAAATCAAAGAAATATCAGCTCAGTTAAGAAAACTTACTACTGAGGTCACTCATCTAAGAAATTAGAATTTCTACTCTCAACCTAATCAAAACAGAGGTTATGCCAATGGCAAACCTAATTATCCTGATAGGGGGTACAACAACAATTACAATACACAACAATGGCAATAATAATCCTCCTAGATAGCCTAGGGTGTGGAACACCAAGCCTAACAATGGTTCCTTACCATCACCCCTAGACAATCAGCCTCCTGGTGAACCTAGACAGACCACCAAAGTAAACCTTGTAGAGGCAGCACTTACGAACTGGTGTAGAATACATAACACCAACACTCATGCAGAGTTGGACTATCCTCAATTCAAGATTGCTGCTAGCATATTCCAAGCTGAAGTGGCTAGTACCTTAGGTAACCCACCTTATGCAGAGGGGAATGAAATTGTCCCTTGTGAGTATGATTCTACCCTAGTATTAGAAAGCTTCATGCATTGTCCTTATCAGCAGACAATATCATCACATTAGGATTACACTTCAACATGTGAGGAATCAGCCATGGCTTTTGAGTCTAACTATGTTTTCCCCTTTGAGGATGAGAATGAACCATCAATTGAGCATAAGGAAGTCAATGATTATCAACAACAACCTCAGGGTAGGCATAACTACAACTTAAGGAATAACTCAAATAGATCTATTGATCCTTTGACTACATCATTGCCTCTAAACAATTTCAAAACTCCACCTGATCCCAAGGCAAGTAATAACCTTGGACTCCCCAAGGTCGATGCTCAATATCTAACACCGCATAACACAACATCAAAAGCTACAAATCCTCTTCCTGAATCTAACAAATTGGTTACATATCTGGCAGATGAAATGAAAAAAGTAAAGATCAGCTTGCCAATGTCAGAGTTGCTTAAAACCCCTGCTATCAAGAATGCTTTCATGAAATCATTAGACGGTTCTGCTCAAAAGGAAGATAGCCATACCCCGGGCCAATTTAGAAATAAAGATCATGCTGCCAAGGATGTTAATGTCAAACCTAAAACCTCAGCTATTGTTCAAGCTGCAGATACCTGCCACATGACCGTATACAAAGACAAGAGTGAGTCATCTCCCTTCCTCCTTACCATAAGGATGTTTGGTAAAAATTTGCACAACTTCTTAGTAGACTCAGGAGCATCTACCAATGTAATGCCCCTATCCATATGCAACACTTTAGGGTTACATCTGGCTAAATCATTGAAGAAGGTAACACAATTAGACAAAACAGAAGTAAGTGTGGTAGGAGAACTGACCCACATTCACATGCAGCTAGCATCAGATCCCAAAATCTAGCACTATATTGATATTCGGGTAGTAGATATACCTGATACATATGGAATGTTACTCAGTAGAGACTGGTCAAAAACCCTCAACAAATACATGTCAACTGATTTCAACCATATGTGGCTACCTTGGAAGGGTATATCGAATCAGATAAAGATCGAAGCTGAACCTCGCATGAGACACATGATCACAAAATATAACAAAACCAATGAAATCATGTATGTGGATGTGGAACCTGGAGTTTACTCCATCAGACCTCAAACCACCAGCATAGAAAAAATCCTGATGCTTGACATACATGATCATAATGGTGACCTTTGGGGTGATGAAATAAATTCAAAGCCTGATTGTAATCTTGGAAATAAAATAGAACTGGATCATTTCAAGAAATTTGAGATGCATTTGTTTAGACAGGTGAAACGATGTCAATTATTAAGTGTGCCTGTTCATGATATTCTGATTGATGGATGGTGTAGGTTGTATGATGAGGCTCATTCTAAAAAAACTTGTGATGCTTGTTTAGACATGTTGGAGTTGGAACAAGCATATGACGAAGCATCTTCACCCGTGGTGAGTTCCACGGATAACGATAGTGATACTGATTTATGTTTGTCTCTTGTAGGAATAGGGGGATGCACACAGAAGGATGAAGGTTCTGTCCAGATGACAGAAGAGATACTGGTATGCAACGGGGGTAATGATAAGAACAAGAAAAAAATCACCCCTGGGAGTGATTGTTTAGTGGAGTCAGATTACGAGTTATCTGATGAGGATAGTGGCAGCAATCTATCCAAGTTTGAGGAGTTTCTGTTAAAAGAAATCCAAGACATGACGCAGTAGCATAGGCCTCCCCAGGATGCCTTGATTGAGAAATGGTGCAGGTTGCATGAGGCACCTCACTCGGAGACATCTTGCTCATTGTGCTTGCATATATTTTGAAGGCATATGCTGCCTGGTCTAGAGAATGTTCCTCTTGGTGATAAGAGAAAAGAAGAAGTATCAGCTCCCCATAAAGCCGATGAGGTGGTGTCTAAGAAAACTGGGACACCAAAGCTAAAATGGATATCCAGTGGTGTGGCTACCAGAGCCAAAAGAAAAAAGGAAGCACCAGACAAGATTTTAGCTGAGGATGAGCCATGGATCCTCAGATTTGACAGATCCAAGTCAAAACAAGGAGCTGGAGTAGGAATAGACCTCATTGACCCATTTGGAAAATTCTATTTGGCAGCATATAGATTGCAGTTCCCATGTACAAATAATGTGACATAATATGAAGCTCTAATTCATGGGATACTGTTCACTCTTAGGAAGAAGGCAAAAATTTTGCATGTCTATGGGGACTCAGAATTGGTTGTCAGACATGTAGGAGGTATATACTCTTGCAATTACAAGAGGCTGTCCAGTTATAGACACAGGGTGTGGGACTTAATAGAAGAGTTTGATGCATTCAATATCACCCATGTACCCAGAGAGCAAAACCATAGAGCAGATGCTTTGGCCCAAGCTGCCAGTACTCTAGAGCCACTATCCATATTAGGTTTAAAAAGATTCTCAGTTGAATTAGTATCAGTGCCTTTAGTACCTGATAATGTAACTAATCTCCAAGTATTTGAAGATGATCAGCATATATTGGATTTTATTTCCAATAGAGATGTTTTTAAGGCACAGATCATTGATGAAATAAATCTAGAAGATCATGTCTGGGAGGAAGAAGAAATCCTAGAGCTGCCAAGTAACAAAATCCCTAGGGGAATGATAGAGCTGGAGAGAGCATTTGATTTGGATAGCATGTTGAAACAAAGGAATCTTCAAAAGGCTACTGAGGGACAGTATTCGCAGGTCAACCTTGGGCAAGGTGATAGAAGAAGAAATGTTCTGATTGGGAAGGTCTGTATAGAGGAAGAGTTGAAAGGGGTAACTTAGGCCCTCAAAGATTACATCCATGTCATTGCCTAGATGTACGATAAATTGAAAACTTTTGATACATCAGTCATCACTCATACGATACCTGTGAAGTCAGATGCCAAGCCTTTTTGGCAAAAGCAAAGACCTGTCAACGCTTTACTGGAGCCAATCATTTTTGAAAAAGTTAAAAGACTGCTCAAGGCCAGGATCATATTTCCTGTGAGACACTCCATGTGGGTGGCAAACCTGGTCCTAGTGAGAAAGAAGAACGGTGATATCAGACTGTGCGTGGACTTCAGGAACTTGAATCAAGCTTCTAAAAAGGATAATTATCCTTTGCCTTCTATAGATGAAGTCCTGCAAATTGTGAACAGTGCTAAGATGATGTCCTTCTTGGACGGTTTCTCTGGATACAACTAGGTGATGGTGGACAGAATTGATAGATTGAAAACTGCATTTACCACGAAATGGGGGATCTTCGCCTACAAGCACATGCTGTTTGGATTGATAAATGCTGGAGCCACATTTCAGTGAGCAATGTACATAGCTTCAGAGGATTGATTAGTAAGTGCATAGTAATATACATGGATGACTTAACGGTGTTCTCCAGAGATAGAGCGGACCATGTAGAGGACCTGAGAAAGGTGTTGAAGAAGTGCAAGCGATGTGGGATATCCTTGAATCACAAGAAGTGCATATTTGGGATGACCACAGGGAAATTACTAGGCCACTTGATAACTGAAGATGGGATCATCATTGATCCTGACAGAATAAAATCTATCATGAAGATACAACTGCCTGGAAGCAAGACGGAGCTCAAATCTTACTTTGGTAAGATTAATTTCGTTAGGAAATTTATCACTGGCTTTCAGAGATAGTCAGGCCCTTGAATGCCATGCTCAAGAAGGACGCTAAAATTGAATGGACCCCGAAAGCTAGAGCAACTTTTGAAGACATTAAAAAGGCCATATCAAATGCTCCAGTCCTAATTAGTCCAGATTACACCAAGGACTTCTACATCTACTCATTTTCTTCAGAACATACCTCTGCAGCAATACTGACACAGAAAAATGAAGAAAGGGAAGAAAAGCCTATAGCCTTCATGAGCCGCCCTTTCAGAGATGCAGAGCTTAGGTATATGGACATTGAAAGATAGGTGCCTACTTTGGTCTGAGTAGTCAAGAAGTTTAGGCACTACATCCTGAGAAGTAAGGTGATTGTTGTTGTACCTGATGCAGTAGTGAAAATGTTGCTAATGCAAAGTGAACTAGGTGAGAAAAGGGCTAAATGGATCACTACCCTCCAGGAGTACGATATGGACATTACCCCTATGAAGCTGGTAAGAGGGCAGGCATTAAGCCAGATGATATCAGAGGTTGATCCCAATATCCTGAGCTAGCAGTACATCATAAATGCAAAAGATGACGGAGAATGGTTCTCAGACATTAGGCACATCCTGACCACTGGGAGATGTCCCTCAAGACTGCAGGCCTCATAGAGGAGAGCCCTGAAGATAAGGTCGCTGAAATTTATGTTAAAAGGAGTCCTTTTCAAGAAAAACTATGAGGGGATATACCTAAGATGCTTAGAGAGATCAGAAGCAAATAAGGTGCTAATAGAATTACATGATAAATTTGGGACTGCGCATGGGTCGTCCTTAGCCACCACTCATGCTATCCTCAGGGCAGGGTATTATTGGCCCACAATTTTTAAAGATACAGTTGAACACATCAAATGCTATCATATGTGTTAGGTTGTTGCCAATAGAGAGAAATATGTTGCTCAACCTTTACAGCCAGTGATGGAGATGCGCCCCTTTGCTCAATGGGGAATGGACTTCATAGGACCCATCAATCCTCCTTCATCCTTAGGCCACATGTATGTTTTAACTATTACTGATTACTGTACCAGGTGGATTGAGGCTGTTAGTAGTAGGACATGCAATGCTGAGGATGTTATTAGGTTTTTGGAAACCAATAGAGTGACCAGGTATGGAGTTCCGTATGCTTTAGTATGTGATAATGGGCTTGCGTTTGCTTCAATTAAATTGTCAAGTTGGGCTTTCGATCATGGGGTCATTTTAAAATTATCCTCAAATTACTACCCCCAAGGGAATGGATTAGCAGAATCCACAAACAAAAACCTATTGAACATCATAAAAAAGATGATAGATAAGAACCCAAGGGAATGGAACACTCTATTGAAATATGCCTTGTGGGTAGATAGAACCAGGAATAAAGCTGCATTAGGAAACTCACCTTTTCACTTAGTATATGGGGTGGATCCCATCCTCCTTGTCAACTTAAAGATTCCTACGCTACAGTTTGCACAAGAGTACCTAGGCATAGATAATAAACAGGAAGTTAGATTGCTACAACTAATGCACCCAGAGGAAAAAAAAAGTGCAGCAATTAACCAATTTGCTAAACATCAGGCTGTTGTCAAGCACTGGTTTGACAAAAGGGCCAGAATCAAGGCTTTCAGGATCTCAAATCTGGTCCTGATGTGGGACAAAGAACATGAAAGGAAGGGTGATCATGGTAAATTTGACAAACTCTGGATAGGCCCCTTTCAAATTTTTGAAATTCTAAGAGACAGCACCTACAGGCTCAAGTCCTTAATAGGTGAGGATGTTCCATTACCAGTTAATGGATAGTTCCTCAAACACTATTTTCAGGCCTGAGGATTGCATCATGACAGTCATGTGTATCATAGTGTACTTTCTTTGTATAGTTGTTTGTATAGTGGCTTTGTTTTTCTTGTTTTGTTTTGGTTGCTTTGTTTCCTCAGCAGGGATCTTTCTTTTGACTTAGAGTATTAAAGAGCAAGCTAACAACCATTGAAAACAGTATAAAATTTAGAATATTCAAGTTAATTATTTGCAATTTATACATAACTTGTTGTGACTGTCATGAATGTAGAGAGTTGTTTAACTTGTGAAATTTTGTATTCAATAATAGTGATTAAGAATTCAAGGAAGGTTTCTCATGACGACACACCTAAAATCCTTGGATTTATTGAACCTACCAGTGTAGATATTAGGTGAAAAATCTGAGGTCACCCTTGCTACCATTACAATTCTTAGCTTAATTTTAGTAAGTGTTCACTCCTTGCATCATGAAGTTACAACTGCAATATCCTGTGAAATCTCTTTCAAAAATTAGAAAGTATAAAAAAAAAGTATATAAATAAAATGGATTATACTGAAAATCCAAATTAAGCCATCTAAGTAACTCTACCGGGGCTATAGGTGCTCACTGGCAGTGGGGCTCTACTTAGGAGAATTCTAATGATAACCTTGCTGGGGCTATGGACGCTCGTTGGCAGCAAGGCTCTATCCGGTTGGCTATGAGGGAATGTCCTCACCTACGTAGTCTAATATTAGTCACTGGTTTGTTCAATTGATCTTCAAGATGATGCTTATTAATCACATGCACATACTTAAACTGAAAATAAAAATTCATGCACCCTTATCGAATACCTTAGTCTCAAGATGAATAATAATTTGTAGGAAAGATAGTTGGAAGTTATGGATTTATTTCACTTAGTTTCCTTAGTACTTTAAATTTAATTGTTTTGTTTGGTTGCTAGTTGTTGTGATGTTCACAACACGCCCCATTTTACTCCTTAGCAAAATGAGGACCCCTGCTTTTGCTTTTTGCTTTTGCTTGTGTGTGTTGTTTTGCTTGGTGATAAAGGAAGAAGGGGGGTTAAAATTGCAAACCTTGATAAAAATGGAGAAGAAATGTATTTCAGTACCAGTGCATAGTATGGTTGGATTCCTTGTCAAAAATGAGCTAGGGTTGCCTTTTGAACTAGCTTAAAATTTGCCATATTTTGCAAGTTATGATCATTTTGGTAAAGTGTACATTCAAGTTTGTATGTTGCATGAATAGTGCCCTTTGTATATCACTGTGCATAGACAAAGTCGTTTGTATATGTAGGGTTTGTTTTATACTTAGTTGCATGGGCTATCGGGTTGCATATGCATTATTTGTTTGCATGTTGGGTCGTCATAATATTACATACATTGCCCTTTATACATCGCTTTCATATACAAGGTCATTTGTATGTCTTTTTTTACCTTGTATGCATTTGTTAATGTTGTATTTGTACATACAAGGTGGACCTGAAATAATTAAGAGTTGAAATGAATGTTAGTTTGGGTCCATCGCATGTATATTTTTGTTTGTATGTGTCTGACATACATTTGATATATGCATTTGCAATGTGCAGGCCGTGGACCTGAAGGCACGATGAAAACAAGTTAAATTGTTGTATGTTGGGTGTTTGTATGTTTTTACATACAAGGCAAATATACAAGCGTCCATATACAAGTCCCAGACCCAAATAAAAAAATTCTTAAACAAGGTTAAGTCCTTGTATATAGGCAGGCTTGTATATTGGTGAGATACAAGTGTCTTATGCATCGTGCCAGACCCGAAAAGTTATCTGAATTAATTAAATCGTTGCATAACTCCGCAATGTATATTACGAAATATACATTGCGTTATATACAAGCAATGGAACTGAAATGTTATAGATTAATATAAAATGCTTGTATGTTCCCTGCAATGTATACTTTGTAATATACATTGCATTTTATACATGGCCAACATGCAAGCCACGGATCTGAAAAAGTTATTAAAAGAGAAGCAATGCTTGTATATCTGTGCTTTGTATGTTGCGCAACATACAAGTCAGTTGATACATAAAACAATATACAATAGCGGACATGAAAAGGGTTTTAAATATGGCAAGTTCATTGTATATCCGCGGATTTGAAAAGAGGATTTCGTAGTATACATGGCCTGATATACAACTTGGATTTGAAAGGGTTATTAAATAGAGTTAAGTTGTTGTATCTTTTACATTATGTATATTGGAACATACAACGAAATATACATATAGTGGACCCAAAGCATTTATGAAATAGAATTAATTCTTTGTATGTTTCGACTTATATGTATGTTTCGATATACATACATTCCGAAACATACAAAGAGGGGATACATTGCCACGAACTCGAAAAGTTATTAAACATGGCTAAGTCTTTGTATATTATGTGCTTTGTATGTTGTGACATACAAAGCTGATATGCAATAACTTATACAAGTGGTAAACGTGAAAGGAAGTTAAGAAGAGTTAAATCATTGCACATTACGGGCTTGTATGTTTATACATACATTGCGATATGCAACAATTTATACAAGCCGGAACTCAAACAAGTCTAAGATAAGATTAAATGCTTGTATCACGTCCGACTTGTATATCAAATATACAAGCACAATATGCATCAAAATATACATTGGGTGGAATTGAAAAGGTTATAAATTGGAGTTAAGTACTTGTATATTTTGCATTTGTATGTCGCGATATACAAACCAATATACATTGCTCAGCATACAACGAAATATACATTGTAGAACTCAGAGGCAAATTAAATTTGGTTAATTCATTGTATCACGTCTAGATTGTATATCAGATATACATGGATTTAAACAAGGAAAATGAGTGGGAAATTGAGTGATAGATTTTTGAATCCATTTTTGAAGCCCGAATGCGTGTTTTTGGTCAACGATGGTTGACCCGACTGGCTTTAACGCAGTATAGGTGTTTTGATGCACATTTTCCATGGTTTTTGAGCCCAATGGTTGTGTTTATGCATTTCAAGCTTGATTTAATGTAGATGTTCATTTTTCCTGCTGATTTATTAAATGACGGTGCTAATTCCTGCTTGTTTATTACAGATTGTTGGAGTAGCTGGGAAGAAGCAGAGTTGCCGAAAAAGTACCAGTGTGTAGGTGAACGCAAAGGTAGGGTTTTAAATGATGATGACATCCTAGGCGGTGGGCCAAATCCTAAGAAGCCAAACACACTAGAAGGAGACGAAGCTTTCAATGCAGGGGAGTTTGCAGATGGAAACGTTATTGAAGGAACGGTGCCCTGTCTGGGTATGCTGCTCGAATTCTAAGCGGGATTCATTTCTCACCGTTGGATGCTACATTTCAAGATGCTAACCGTTGATCTCCTAGGGTTTTGGGTGCTAGATTGGGAAAAACTAGATATATATATATATTGAGCCCCTATACTGTACAGAGGAAGAGGTCAATAATACAAAAAAAAATTAGACCTATAATAGTTTTAGGAGAGATCGGATTATTGAGACTAGTGAGGACTGGATTGTTGAAATAGTCAAGGTCCCTTCCTTAGATCATTGTAAATGTACCTGTTTTATGAACATACTATATGGAGATGAAGTTTCAGACTATACCTTGATTGTAAACCTTAAGAAGTCTTCAAGTTGGTTTCTGGATATGTACTGGTGAATGTTGTGTTCTATAGAAGTGCTTTCATTTCATTACATGTTGTTGTCAACTTTTCCCCTGAAGATTTGCACTGAATCATGCGGATTTGTGGACTGTCCTGGTGAAGTATGATTTTAGTTTTCTTCTCTCCGTTTCTGTATGGGAACATGTATGTGGATCAATGATCTCAGTCAAGTAATTTTAGGAATCTCACTCTTTAACCCTTTTTCTCATTTTAATTTCATTGAAATCACTTTCATAACTGCACATCATGATAAATCAGAAGCAAGACAAAAAAATATGCTGACATCCCAAAGACAACTGAATATCATTAGCATATTTTGAGCTAAATGCATGTAGTATTGAAAATATCATGCAGAGAATCACAAATAAGGGTAGAACTCATGCAAATATCAACTTAGACACATCATTTGGAGATATATGCTGTGTAGAGTAACTTCCCTATATAACATTGTTGCAGGAATAGAATCTACTAATCTACGTAAGGCCCCAAAATAGAAAATGACAATACACATCAACCACAGAATAACATCAGCAGATTATGAACTAATCGACGGGGACTTGGGATCATGAATTCTTGGAATTCATCGTATCTTTCAGGATAAACAAGGGTTGTTGTGTGACTTTTGTTTCCTGTTCTTGGTTGTGATTGACATCACAAACCAACCAACATTGTGTTGACAAGTTTAGATTATACAAAGCCATTTTATATCTATTCTTTTGCATCTTCACATTTAGTTGCAGCTGCTTTGACACAAAAGGGAGAAAATAATGAAGAAAAACCCATAGCCTTCATGAGTGCATCTCTGAAGGATGTACATCTAAAATATCTTGATACAGAAAGATATGCATTTGCACTAGTAAGAGCAGTGAAAAAGTTCAGACATTGTATCTTACGAAGTCAAGTTAAGGCCATAGTACTAGATGCAGTTGTTAAGATGCTGCTGATGCAAAATGAGCCTGGAGAGAAAAGAGCCAAATGGATTACAACATTGCAAGAGTTTGATATGGAAATTATCCCAATGAAGTTGGTCAGAGGACAAGCATTAGTATAGACCATAGCAAACACAGATCCAAATTTGGTGAAACAATAGTATGTGTTGAATTCTAGTGATGCATCAGGGTGGTATGATGACTTGAATACCTTTCTGATATCAGGGAAATATCCAAATAAGATGAAATCCTCTCAGAGGAGAGCTTTAAAGATTAATGCATAGAAGTACATGGTATAAGGAGGTCTTCTATTCAAGAAGAACCATGAAGGAATATATTTAAGATGTTTAAACAGAGCTGAAGCAGATAAGATATTGTCAGAGTTACATGATAAGTATGGAACTGCTCATGGTTCCCATTTAGCTACTATGCATAAGATATTGAGGGCAAGATACTATTGGCCTACAATGTTTAAAGATACAGAGAGTCATATTCAAAGTTGTCACACCTATCAAACTACAGCAGATAAAGGAAGGAATCAGGCTCATCCATTATAGCCAGTGATTGAGTTCAGGCCATTTGCACAATGGGGCTTCGATTTCATTGGGGTCATAAATCATCCATCATTTGCAGGACATAAGTTTATACTGATAGTAACTGACTATTGTACAAGGTGGACTGAAGCCACATGTTGCAAGTTCTCTACTACTAAGGTAGTTATCAAATTCCTTGAAGAAAATGGCATAACAAGGTTTGGAGCTCCATATTTGCTGGTATGTGATAATGGCCCTGCATTTTCTTCTCTAAAATTTTCTAAATGGGCATTTGAATATGGGATAGTTTTAAAATTTTCTTCAAACTATTATCCTTAGGGGAATGGGTTAGCAGAGTCTACAAATAAGATTTTATTGGATATAATCAAGAAGCTAATTGAAAAGAATCCTAGAGAATGGAATACATTGCTAAAGTATGCGTTGTGGGTAGATAGGACTAAGGTTAAGTCAGCCTTAGGCAATGCACCTTATCACCTAATTTATGGGACTGATCCCATACTTCCAGTAAATCTAAGAATACCAGTTTGGAAGTTTGCTAATGAATATTTAGGGTTTGATGATCACAGAGAAGCCAAGATAGTACAAATGTTGCAACTGGATGAGAAAAGAGATCAAGCCATTGAGAAATTTGCCAAACATCAAGCAGTAGTCAAAAGATGGTTTGATAAAAGAGCAAGAGTCAAAACGTTCAGAATATTAGACTTAGTGCTATGCTTGGATAAAGTACATGAAAAGAAAGGAAATCATGGAAAATTTGACAAATTATGGTTAGATCCATTACAGGTCCCAAAAATAATTGGAGACAATACATTTAGGCTCAAGACCTTGACTGGGGAAGATGTCTCATTACCAGTTAATGGCCAACATTTGAAACATTACTTTCAGGCTTGAGGTGAGGGTAGTTAGTTTCTGTGTATCATAATGTAAATAATGTACAGTTTTGAGTTGTTTTTGTTTTGTTTTTTTTGTTTTTTTTTGTTTGGTGTTATTTTTGTTTTGTTTTGTCATGTTTGTTTATGTGTTGTGTTGTCTTAACAGGGATGTTTATTTTGTTTCGAAGTATGCATGAGTAGACTGACAACCACTGAAAATAATAGAAAATTTAGAACATTTAGGTTAATTATTTGAAATTTATGCATAACTTGTTGTGACTGTCATGAATGTAGAAAGTTGTTTAACTTGGTGAAATTTTGTATTCAATAACTATGGGTTAAGTATTCAAGGGAAGTTTCTCACAATGACACATCTAAAATCCTTGGGTTTGTTGAACCTACTAGTGTAGCTATTAGGTGAAAAATCAGAGGTCACCCTTGCTACCATTACAATTCTCAGCTTAATTTTAGCAAATGATCATTCCTTGCATCATGAAGTTAAAACTGTAATATCTTATGAAATCTCTATCAAATACAAAATATAAAATAAATAAAATGGATTTTACTAAAAATCCAGATTAAGCTAAGTAACTCTACCAGGGCTATAGACGCTTGCTAGCAGTGGGGCTCTACTTAGGAGAATTGTAATGATAACCTTGTCGGGGCTATGGATGCCTACTGGAAGCAAGGCTCTATCCGATTGGCTATGAGGGAATGACATCAACTATGTAGGCTAATATCAGTCACTGGTTTCTTCAACTAATTTTTAAGATAAGGATTATTAATCACGTGCACCCACTTAAACTAAAAGGAAGATTCATGCACCTTATTGAATACATTAGGTCTCAAGTTAGATAATGATTTACAGAAAAGATAGTTGGAAGTTATGAATTTATTTCATTTAGTTTTCTTTAATGGTTTTGATTTGATTGTTTTGTTTGGTTGCTAGTTGTTGTGATGCTCACAACATGCCCCATTTTACTCCTTAGCAAAATGAGGACCCCTACTGTGGCTGTGGCTTTTGCTTTTGTGTGTGGGTTTGTTGGGTGGTAAAAGGGTAAAGGAAGTGAAAGTTACAGACATTGTTGAAAATAAAGAAAAATAACATTAAGTACCAAAGTAGAATATGGGTGAATTCCTTGTCAAAAATGAGTGAGGGTTGCTTTTTGAACCATTTTAAAATTTCGTAGTATTTTACAAGATATATGTGTTTTTGGTAAAATGTACAATAGGAGGGTTTGTATGTTGCATATACAAAGTCATTTGTATACAAGGTCGCTCATATACAAAGTTGTTTGTATATCAGGTCATTATATGAGTCGCATGAGGGAGCAGTCAGGTTTATTAAATCATTATACTTGTATGCATTTCGATAACATTTTATTCTTACATACAAGTCAAGTCTGACAGAGTCAAAGTTTAAATGAATAATCGGCTAAGTCTGGTGGATGCATGTTAGGTTTGTATGTTTGGCAAAGAAAAACATACAAAGTGGATATACAAAGCTATATACATAGTGCAAAACCGAAAAGATTATAAAATGAGGTGTAATTATTGTATGTTTCGCACCTTGTATGTATGTTTTGAGATATACATTTCAACATACATACAATGCAAAATTAAGGAAAGATTAAAATTTGGTTAAGGCGATGCATCATGACTTAAAGTATATCAAAAGATGCATGGCACTTTTTATACATGTCACGGAGCTGAAAATGAGTAAACTATGGTTTAGAAAAGTTGAAGTCTGAAAGGACATACAAAAGATTTTGTATGTATCTATGCTTGTATATAAGGGTTTTGATACAAGTATTGTTGTATTGCAGAGATACAAGGGGAAAGTAATGTGGGCTCCACCAATTGTATGTTGGGTTTGTATAATAGCAATGTATATCTTTGATATACAAGCTGATATGCAAAGAGAAAGATACAAGCTAGAGATACAAACCGGATGCGAAAAGAAAGTTACATACTAAAAAGTCTTTGTATGTTTAAATTCTTATATATTTATGATATACATAATCTGAGATACAAAGAAATTAGAAGTATCAAAAGAGATAAAGGGTAATGAAAGGAGGTTTGCATAGGGTTGTTTGTATATGCACTCATACAAGAAAATATACAAGAGCGATATACAAAATGAAAAGTATAAGTACAGACAAAAGGGAAAGAACGTTAGTCATGGTTGTTTGCATAAATGTTTGTATGTTAAAACATACAAAGGGAACATACAAAAGGAAGATACAAAGAAAATGGGATGTATGTCAAAATTAAACTAATAGTAAAAAGTTTAAAACACAAATACTGAAGTAGAAGGCTGAACTTTTGGCTCATTAATTGCTGTAATTAATGCTGATCTAACATTCAGAAGAGGTATTAAATTGACGAAAGCAACGTGAATTTTAAAATTCATTTTTATGTCTGTTGGCAGGTATGCAGGTATATGGAAGGTGGAGCTTAAATGGCGATGACATCACAAAGGGTGGAATGGATCACAAAAGAAGCGAAAGGAGTAAAGGATTTCGATGAGAGGAAATATGCAAATGGAAAGAAGCGACAGAAGACATTTTGAGGTTATTAGGGTTTCCAAAGGGTATCCTTACACTCAATATGGAATATGCTTCTCAGATATTTTTGGCGGGATTTGTTTTTCACCGTGGATGTTGCACTTGAGGTATAGACCATTGATTGACTAGGTTTTGTCATCGTATTGGGGATAATCAAATCTATATATTGAGCCCCTTTACTCTGTAATGACTTACATAGGGATTTATAGAACAGAGTTGGAAATTGTAATTTGTCTTAGCATTTTGAATAGAAGAACATTTTAGTTTAGAATAAAAGGAGGTCACATGTGTCTACAATAAGGAATGTGTGGAACATCTAGCTTCCTTACTGTATCTGTAAGACATTTTGTAAGTTTTCTATAAGTTGATTAATGAAGTAAGGAGTCATTCATACATTGTAAATCATATATGACTATTTATTTTGAATACAAATATATTTGGAATTTTGTGTCTACTTTAAGAGTGTTTTCTAGCTCTTATTTGTGTTTGAAATATTATCTCTTCAAAAGCTTGCAATCTTGAATGTATGTTCGTGAAAATACTCAGGGCTTACATTTAAAGGTTTAGTCTGTGGATTTAATCAAGTTTGTTGTACTGCTTACAATGTGAATAATAGAGCATTTAGATCCTATAGCAGAATAAAGTTTAGTTTAGATTTCTCTAACTTTTCCCAAACATTTGAAATACTTAACTTAAACATAGAGATTTAAAGGATATTGTCTGATATTTGAAGGAAACATGAACAACTGAGTTGATATTTGGCAATTTTCATAATATTTGAAAAGAAAATCTTGTGTTAATATAAATCATATAAAGCTTTGTGATATAGTAACAAATTTATACAAAGGAATGAAGAAAATGTTGATATTTGTGATATTTTGCATAATTCGAGTCCAGTGAGTCATAAAACACCTTAAACGAAGTAAGGCCCCTTGAATATTACAGCTTCACATTAACCTACTAAATTATCCACAAGGTCAAGACCTGATCATACAGAAACTTGGGATTAAGTAATCTTAATTGATTTCTTCATATCTTTCAAGACAATTAGGTTCATTTTGTGAATTTTAACTTTTGTTATGAATGTGTAAAAACAATCATCAATAATTATGTCATCCCGGGTCTCCTTTCAATGTTGTTCCTTGCATGTTTTCTCATCTTTTGATATGCAGTTTGGAAGGGCAGAACAGTAAGTGCTCTTATTAAAAACATTGGTGGTATTTGAGGAGTGTCTGGCTCTAATGGTCTCCAGTAATACATCCATCATCAAAAGCCTTACCCCTTTCTCTGCCAAAAGTGGTAGAGCATATAGTTGTGAAGCAATTGCACCAGCCTTTTCAGCTACATCTATTGGTTACAAAATAGTTGTAACTTCTTTTGTCTTAAGGCCTGACGCTTGTTGCCCCCTTATTTCTATAAAAGGGGATTCAAGGATTAAGAAAAATCATTAGTTTGAGGTCATATTTCTAGACTGAGTCTAAAATAGGGATCAATCTAATCAAGGAGGAGTTGTAAAAAAGTTTTTGGAGGTTTCCAATTTGAGTCTCTTCTGGTTTCTTGATTGAATATTTGACATCTATAATGCAAGTTACTGAACAATTTATTTTATAGATTTTGTTGAGTTTTGAAATACATTGTTTCCTACTTCATGTATATAGTTTCATATTATGAATATATATTTGGTTGAAGAATCATCTTTATTCATTGACACAGTCTTTCCTGTGTTGGCATATTTTTGTTATGGCCTTTACTCAAGGAGTAATATAAAAATTGCTATTAGAAAATATTAGATATGATTTGGGTATACAGGGATAATTAAGTATGGCTGATTTCAAAGCTAGTAAAAGTATTTATAATGTATTACATTGTTGTACATTTACAATAAACTAAGTTTCTTACATTATTGTCTATTTAAGTTTCATCATTTTGACCTTTTTGACTCCTTGGCCCAATGGATAGGCACTGGTCTATTTCATGGACACTATATTGAACTTACTCCCCTCTGGTTATCCTCAAAGTATTTTCAATCCAAACATTTTCCTTTCCTACAATTGGCTTTTAGGATATTTATATTAAGTTATGTCTTGCATGTTGCTCTACAAAGAATAAGATAGAAGCTTAAAGAATCTAGCCATTCCTAACTTTATTATACATTCTTTCAAGCAGCCTACAAGGAACATATTTGTGATATGAACAAAGATGACAATCTAATATATCTAGAAAAATCCATCCCTTTTGAGTAGAACACTGTTATCCCCAAGAGAAGAAGGCATTAGCTAAAGAGAGACAACCAGAGAATTAGAAATAAGTCCATCTACATAGGAACACCCTCCTTGGTTTCACAGATTCTAAAGTGCAGAGATAGAAAAGGGGGATTGAGAAAGTCTTCTCCCCCTTGGTCTCCAATTTGTTTTCCAACCCCTCAAAGCATATTGATCATTAATAAGTGGCTATTTTATAGATTTGCTGCTAGAATCAGGTTGGGAGTTTAAAACAACCAACAAATTGGTGACTCTACTAGGGACAAAATAAGAACTGTGTCTTATCCTAGAGAGTATGAATCCCTTGCAAAATAGGGGGGTTTCTACCCATTCAAAAGCTTCCTCATGCCTTTTGAATATATAAAGTTATATTAGAAGAATAGATATTTGTTTAATTGTATTCCTTTCTAAGAAAAGGATGGTGACTCTAGCATAAAATTTCACATTCACAGTTGTGATAAATATAGGATTGTTGCATAAAGTTTTATATGTAAGAATATTCTATGTAACCCTACTGTGAAACAGGATTCAAAAGTTGATCCTGAAAAAGGAGATAATATATCCCTCTACAAGAAACAGAGGTGGTGACTCTATGAGAAACGATCTGGTTAAGCAGTCTAGTATTATTGATTTTGTATAACAAAATTTGCACCAAAGGCAAAGGGCTCTTTCCAGGTATTTTACCAAAGCTTTAGAATACATTCCTAGAAGTTTAGAAATGTCTAAGAAACAATCACATTTATTTTTTCAGAATGAGTTTGTCATGGAAAGATATGGGGCAATTAATTTCAATGGTATTTGGGGGTTCCCAAACCCTATACCCATGGAAGTTAGGAATCAAATAACTCAGTTCAACAATGACAGATCCAAAACAACTAGTAACAATTTACAAGATTTTTGTGACTTGATGGGAGATTATGAAATAGATCATGAAGATGTAGTCATAAAATTGTTTGTTCAAAATTTTAAAGGAAAAGTTACAGTTTGGTTTATATATCTACTTAGTCAATCTATCTTTTGTTGGCAGGATTTAAAATTTTCTTTCATGGAACAATTTGGGGAAAGAATGGATGTAGGTATATTGATCAAAGAATTCATACAGATTGAGAAGGAAGATGAGGAATTAGTTCCATCTTTCAAGTTGAGATTTGCTAGAATAGTGAGGGAAATTCCTGAAAATATAAGACCCAATGAGGCTATGTGTTTGATCATATATTTAGGTGCATTCAATAAAAAGATAGTTATAGACTGAGAGATAAGAACCCTACTTCCATAAGGAAAACATATTCCTTTGCCATAAGTATAGAAAATAATTTGAAGAACACGAGGATAAAGGGTTGTGAGTCTATGAGAAATGGGTGTAAAAGGGATAATGAATTTGTTTATCCTCCCATTTATCAAAGAAAAAATGAAATGGACTATTCTTATAAAGCCATGCTAAAAGGGTCAAATCACAGAGCTCAATATAATTGAGTGGATAAGGACTATGTTCAGACAAGAGGAATCCTAAATGCCTATACTCCTGCTACCCTTTTCTCCTCAGTATCAAAATAAAAGGAAATCCCTAGAGCCTTAGAAAATAGCTTATGAAATAATGGATACCATGGTATACAAGGATATATCAGTCAAGGAAGTCCCTATGACTTATGAACAAATTGAAGACACTTCCCTAGACTGTGAGGAGATATATTTTACATCAAAATCTCCTAAAGAACTAGCCTGCTTTGAGTCTGAAACTTAGGAAGGATTGATCTTTGTCAATCATGTAGAGAGCGATGAACAATTATTCTCATGTCAAAAAGAGGGGACTCCTGAATTAGATAATGGTAAATGCTATCAAGACAGTGACAATGAAGATTGTACAAATGAAATGCATATCAGGGATAGTCCATTATATGATAAGCCTATATATTTGTCAATAAAAGAAGATATGGAGCCTTATGAGTGCATAGAAAATCCACTCTTTGAAGTAACTCCTAAGGGAACTAATGAGGCAAGATTAGTTCTACATCCAAATGTATGTGGGGAAACAAACATTGTATTAAATATTTAGGGCCTAAATCTCCAGCCTAATAGTGTCTCCCAATCCTGCACTCAGCATCAGAATGAAGTACCTAATCAGAAGGAAGAAAATAAAAATAGAAAGCTAGATTTCGAAAGGGAAATAGAGTATGATTGTTTTAGGTTTGACATTAATATGGGAGAATGTAAAAGATCCCCTGCTACCAATTATAGTATGCATTATAATTGCTTTTATTTTCTAGATATATGCGAAGGGCAAAATTCTAAAGGTAACAATGTTTTTACATGGCTAGAAACAATTGAAATAAATGATGAATCCTTTTCTAATAGCACCATGCGTCAATTTTTTATGATTCAGGATGATGGAAGAAGTTATGGGGAGGATTACCTAAAAGGTTATCTGAATATCTACATAAGGAACAAATGGGTTTTCAATAAGGTTTTCTAAAGGAGTTTAACAAAGTCATTAGAAAACAAAATGTTTGATAGAGGCATGTCAGATTTTTATTTTTTCTTCATAATGGTTTGAGGTCATTATGTGTTTTTTCTACTCCTCTAGAGTTGTTCTATGATCTCACTCTATTTATAACTAAATAGGCATCCCCAACTAGAGCCACTGATGGAACTATGAAAATTTTCAAAAGTTTTATCCCCAGCTTTGCAAAATTTTGGTTACAAGATTTCCATGATTAGGGTTCTTCTGCTATAGTATGTTCTGAGTAATCTAACTTTGCCAAAAACCCTAAACCCCTATAGTATCAAGTCAATTGTTGCACTCAGTCTAATTCTTCGGTTACTACTTGTTGCTGTCACTATCCTTTTAAGTTCCTTTTTCATGTCATCCCTCAACGTTGCTTACCAGCCCCTTGCCAAACAAGTACCATCTATAGCCCACACCAAGGAAAAGCTTAATATTTAAAAGAAAATTTTGTCTGATTGGTCATCCTTTGTCTAGTTGGCAAAAGGTTGTAGGCATGTCTAAGACTGGTCCTACTAATCAAGTTTTGTACAAGTAGTGCATGTAGATTCATTTATGTCATTCCGCCCATGATGAATTGCCAAGGAAACTGACCTCAACAGAAACACAGAAAGGTGACAACTGACAAAGGATGATCTTGGTTGGCATGAAGGTGGGTCCTAGGTGCTACATATCAGTTTCTGTCTTGATTCCAGTACTTTGTTATACTCCATCAAAAGGTTTTTTGAGTGACCACGGAATCATGCAATTGAGACACGTAGCTTCCTCAACGTGATGGGACTCTTATATTAAATACATGTCTCAGACGTGGAATCAAGTGGGACCATTTCAAAGGATGCTATTCCCAAGGTACAGTGTGTTGACATTTCTTCAGAATCAGCATTAGGGTTTGCCACTTCTAATGCACAGGAAGATTCAGGCCAACTGAATACAGGAGGCTGTGTGAGCTCCTCCCCTTCACTTCTGGTTCTGCCGCACCAAGGGGGGTATCCCTATAACTCAAGATGTAACCTTGACTAGCTCAAAGATAGAAGGATCTAACTTGACAACAACAGGCAGAATACTCTCTTGTATGGACCAAGATCTGCATGATAGATCACAAGGCTGGCAACATTCTTGGACATGATGTCTGGTTGGGTATGAGAGTATGCAGGGGGTTCCTAATCCTACTCCTACAACTAACAGGTGGAAGTATGAAGTGTTTTGATATGAATTTGGATGCAAAGCTGGACGTGGTGTATAACACAAGAACACAGCATGATTGGTGCCTATCCAGGGCTTGGAGTCGGTAGACATACACCTGTGAATGATCAGCATGAATAGCTAGAACCAGATTTCAGGGGGATACACATGATATCTGCCTTACAGATATCTCCCAATATAGAGTGTTGAGCTATCTCTACTTATGGCATCCCTACTGCAGTATACCCTTCCCAATGTTCAACCTGAAAACAGTTTAATCTACCCCTTGAGCAGAGGTTAAAAGATCAGACATTCAACATAGGAATTCTATGCTCTAGAATCTAAACATAAGCAAATATCCAGATCCAGAAGAAGAATACATGCAATACTGGAGACAGAATTAACACAACACATGCTAAGGTAGCATTACTCATATAAGATCAACCATGAAACCAGTGGATTCATGCCAAGTCCTACAACAGGAGATACATAAACTCACAAGATCAAGCTGTACAGAGCAACCAGATCAGCTGGTTTTGGATTACAGAGCCAAAAATCCACAACTTTCAACAACCTTGAATGAAAAACACCATCTGCCTTATATAGCAGGAGGGTGTATTCAGCATTAACTACCAGGTTGACCAAAACTCCCGCCAGATATACAGTATCATAGAAATGGCGCTCAAACATGAATGCAGCAGGTAGGGGAGGAGACAGGAAGATTTCTCGAGCCTTGCGCCGCCGCCTAGGGATTCAGATCTTCAATCAGGTACTACATCAGCCCACGCCATCGCCCATACCTCTGCAACAATCGCCATTGATGGCGCACCAACCCGCGGCCTTGGGAAGATCATCAAACAGTTAATCGCAACCACTTCCCGCCGAGATTCATCATCATGATATTTCGAAAATGTAGGATATCAATATCCCACATGCACCCCGCAGCAACCTCTTTAACACTTTATATACTAGGTCATGAGCATATATCATGTCGGTGCTTTTGCTCCTGACGACACTAGTATAAGACTTCATCATCATCATCCTCCAGCAGCATGATATCCTGTTGCCCGAAATATCACCCTGACGTCAGCATCATATTCGCAACACAAACTGCATGATACTCGCCTTCATCGGCACAACCGGATCCATCGGAGGAACATCCTCCTGCTGAGCTTATACCAAAAGTCTGGCCGATGAACATCCTGATGTCGTCATCATCATATCCTGCTGACGTCATCATCATATCCGCCTACTGCGCACCTCCTCATATCCGGATGACGTCATCATCATGTTTGCAAATATCGGGAGATCTCCTCAAGATGATCAGTGTTAGAAATATGACCCCCCCCGGACCTCGATGACGTCATCATCATATTAACATCATCATGATATTCGGAAGACAACCAAATATTTGGAAATATCATCCTGATGCACAAACATCATGTTGCACTGTAGCTCCACTATAAGATCGGGGTGATAACTGAATATGATGATGCTTGAAAAGATCACCCCCGCTAGATAATGCATGAAGCCGGTAGGCGGATATCTCCTTGATATCAGCATCATCATGATGCTGGAACAAACACACACTTGAGTGATATGAAAATATCACCCCCTCCTTCGGAAATATCATGATGCAGACAGGCAGAAAGAGAGATATCACCCTGATATAAGGATGACGTCAGCATCATCAGGATGGAAAAATGATCGAACAAGAGGTGATACAACATCATCAGGATGATCATAACCAAGATCACCCGATGATAGAAATATCACCCCGGCGAAATATCATGAAGGAAGAAAACATGATGACCCTCGCAAGCAACACGGTGATAACTGGAAACATGATGATGATGACGACCCTTAAGAAAGAACAAGTTAGGTCGAACAACTCAAAGAATAAGCAACATCATCATCATGCTCGGGCAAGGTGATAAATGGAAGATCACCGGATACTTGAGAAATCACCCCCGCAAGCAAACCAAAGCGCACTGTAGCTCATCAGCATCATCAGGATAATAACCAAACATCACCCGATGCTTCAATATGATGATGACGATGAGCAACCGGTCGACGGAGAACATGATGATGCTGACCCTCATCGAAACAAACATGATGATGATGACCTCCTCCTCAAGAAAATATGATGATGATGCTGAAAACTGCTGAGGAGGTCCATCACTTAGAACATTATTTGGATACTTAGGGAGAGTGCCTGAATGAAAATTGCTCAGAAAACTACCAGTCAATTCAGGCACTAACAGTGGCTCTGTCTGGGGACGTGCAGGTGCAAAACTGCAGCGAGAACTCCAGACCTCTGGGATGCAGACCAGTCCCTTATCCATTGGGCACAGAGTCAAATACTGCACTAACCTGCATCACCAAACACACTTGATGGCCTAAGGCCACCAAGAAAAGAAAAACATGTATCTCCCTTTGTCAAAAATCTTGTTTTCATCTGCATGCACTGGGTCAAGCTTGGAGATACTACAGACATCCACCCACAAACAAATCTTGTCATCTGCATATTCAACCCTCTGATTTGGCTTGTCATTATCACCCTTGTGCAGATAACCCTCATCATCATGTGACATGTGGGTGCAGAATGTATCAAACAATGCATGTCTACACTTATCATCTATATCATCATCATGCATTGCAACATGATCTCCTAGCTGGACTGCAAATAGGAAACACTCAGAATCCACCACAAAACTAGGAAGATCAAGGCTCATTGTATTATATGCTGGCATATCAAAAGAAAAGCTTTCAAAATCACAATTGTGCACATCATGTACACAACCATCTGGTACACCAGGCTGGAAAAGATCAGGCTCTGGCATCTCTTTCAAATCAGGCACATCTTCACAGTCACTTACCTGATGTATGTTGTTTCCTCTTTCATCAGGATGAGAAACAGAATCCAAGCCAAAAATAGTGTCTAGATCCTCACCATACTCAGACAGATCCTCATCACCATATGTGTCATAAATGGGTGACCCAGGTGCATCAGTTTCATCATAGTATGCCATTTGTTCATGGGCAGCAGAGCACACCTCTTCATCATCAATGGATTCAGCCTGTGGAGGAGTATCAGCCTGTGTGTCATAAGCAAAACAGCCATCAAATGAAAAACAATCATGCTCTGAATTAGCATTTATTTCAATTCCTGACTGCTCTTCATGATCTCCATGTGTTTGAAAAGTAGGCAATGGGTCACACATAGGATTGCTTCTCTGTTTGCTTATATCTTCTCTGTCTTGAGTACAATACTCACAGTTTTCTCCACAGGTCCATTCCAAAAATTGCTCATTGCTGTCCACAACCTCGTTATTGTTTTCATGGTCAGCTGCCTCATCATTGCAATGGGAATCCTCATTAGTCCTTTCACTGGCATCCTCAACTGGTGAACAATCCAGTTGAGCAGTATTGTTAGCATTATGTCCAAATACAGCAGTCTCAACCTCTATGCTTTTATTTTCATTTTCATCTGCACATGATGCCATAATCATCTGGTCATTTGCAGCTTCACAACAATTATTCACACCAAGGCCTGGGGATAGGGGTTTCAACAGGTGCACATTTCTCATTTCTTCTACATTTTCTAAAAATTTGTATGCCATCTGCATACTTGTCACCTTGAAATCCCTCAGTAATGCACTAGAGCCCTCCTCAAAAGCTTCAAAGAATATGCCAACACAGGCTGAAATATCAGGTCTGAAACTTTCAGGGACATGTGAAAGGGCTACTGCAAACCTATGACTGAAATCCACACATGGCTCTTCATCTTGTTTTCTGATTCTCATCAATTCTGCAACAAGATCAGCCGGTTCTTTTGCAAATTCTTCCTTGAAATAGTCAGCAAGCTCATCCCAACAGGCAAAAAATTTCTTTGGAAAGCTCAAATACCAGTCTTTTGCTTTTGCATCAAAGGACCTAACAAGAAACCTCATCCACATATCCTCATCTCTGAATGAATATTTTCCCATAAAACTTTGAAAATTTTGGATATGTGCATTCCCATCACATACATTGTGACCACTAAATCTAGGCATCTGACAGTATATCCTAGCAGGCATAGTTTCTACTTTATAATCCACCCATGACAAATCCAGTTGGTCATACAAAGGATCAAAAGGGCTGACAAGAGGTTTAGCTTTCTGACAGGCAGACACAACAGGGTTACTGCTTTTTAACTGGGCCTGCTCAGCCTCTAAGAATATCAACCTATTTCTTATCTCTTCTATTCCTTTATCCAACATTTCACCACTGAGTATGGGATAACTCATACTTGGATTCATAAAAATCTTACTCTTAGACATCCTTTGTCTGTCTAAGACCTAAGGCTTCCCCTGGCATCTAACCTATGCAGTAAAACAACAAATAAAGGGGAAGTAACAAAGTACCTTTTCTCATACAGATGCAGAAATATGTACATCTTTCCGTCTCATCACATACATCCATCTTTCATGTGCATTTGGATCTTTTTTGCAGAGTCGCCACCTCTCCAGAGAGGACAAAATTTTCAATAGCTGAAAGCTACTTTTCCAGGTTCATTCCACCAGCAGAGCATCATTTCACCAGAGACTGCAGGATATTACTTTACATCAACGTTTCCCTAGTAGAGTCGCCAATTTGTTGACATTTCTTCTGAATCAGCATTAGGGTTTGCCACTTCTAATGCACAGGCAGATTCAGGCCAACTCAATACAGGAGGCTGCGTGAGCTCCTCCCCTTCACTTCTGGTTCTGCCGCACCAAGGGGGGTATCCCTATAACTCAAGATGTAACCTTGACTAGCTCAAAGATAGAAGGATCTAACTTGACAACAACAGGCAGAATACTCTCATGTATGGACCAATATCTGCATGATAGATCACAAGGCTGGCAACATTCTTGGACATGATGTCTGGTTGGGTATGAGAGTATGCAGGGGGTTCCTAATCCTACTCCTACAACTAACAGGTGGAAGTATGAAGTGTTTTGATATGAATTTGGATGCAAAGCTGGACGTGGTGTATAACACAAGAACACAGCATGATTGGTGCCTATCCAGGGCTTGGAGTCGGTAGACATACACCTGTGAATGATCAGCATGAATAGCTAGAACCGGATTTCAGGGGGATACACATGATATCTGCCTTACAGATATCTCCCAATATAGAGTGTTGAGCTATCTCTACTTATGGCATCCCTACTGCAGTATACCCTTCCCAATGTTCAACCTGAAAACAATTTAATCTGCCCCTTGAGCAGAGGTTAAAAGATCAGACATTCAACATAGGAATTCTATGCTCTAGAATCTAAACATAAGCAAATATCCAGATCCAGAAGAAGAATACATGCAATACTGGAGACAGAATTAACACAACACATGCTAAGGTAGCATTACTCATATAAGATCAACCATGAAACCAGTGGATTCATGCCAAGTCCTACAACAGGAGATACATAAACTCACAAGATCAAGCTGTACAGAGCAACCAGATCAGCTGGTTTTGGATTACAGAGCCAAAAATCCACAACTTTCAACAACCTTGAATGAAAAACACCATCTGCCTTATATAGCAGGAGGGTGTATTCAGCATTAACTACCAGGTTGACCAAAACTCCCGCCAGATATACAGTATCATAGAAATGGCGCTCAAACATGAATGCAGCAGGTAGGGGAGGAGACAGGAAGATTTCTCGAGCCTTGCGCCGCCGCCTAGGGATTCAGATCTTCAATCAGGTACTACATCAGCCCACGCCATCGCCCATACCTCTGCAACAATCGCCATTGATGGCGCACCAACCCGCAGCCTTGGGAAGATCATCAAACAGTTAATCGCAACCACTTCCCGCCGAGATTCATCATCATGATATTTCAAAAATGTAGGATATCAATATCCCACATGCACCCCGCAGCAACCTCTTTAACACTTTATATACTAGGTCATGAGCATATATCATGTCGGTGCTTTTGCTCCTGACGACACTAGTATAAGACTTCATCATCATCATCCTCCAGCAGCATGATATCCTGTTGCCCGAAATATCACCCTGACGTCAGCATCATATTCGCAACACAAACTGCATGATACTCGCCTTCATCGGCACAACCGGATCCATCGGAGGAACATCCTCCTGCTGAGCTTATACCAAAAGTCTGGCCGATGAACATCCTGATGTCGTCATCATCATATCCTGCTGACGTCATCATCATATCCGCCTACTACGCACCTCCTCATATCCGGATGACGTCATCATCATATTTGCAAATATCGGGAGATCTCCTCAAGATGATCAGTGTTAGAAATATGACCCCCCCGGACCTCGATGACGTCATCATCATATTAACATCATCATGATATTCGGGAGACAACCGGATATTTGGAAATATCATCCTGATGCACAAACATCATGTTGCACTGTAGCTCCACTATAAGATCGGGGCGATAACTGAATATGATGATGCTTGAAAAGATCACCCCCGCTAGATAATGCACGAAGCCGGCAGGCGGATATCTCCTTGATATCAGCATCATCATGATGCTGGAACAAACACACACTTGAGTGATATGAAAATATCACCCCCTCCTTCGGAAATATCATGATGCAGACAGGCAGAAAGAAAGATATCACCCTGATATAAGGATGACGTCAGCATCATCAGGATGGCAAAACGATCGAACAAGAGGTGATACAACATCATCAGGATGATCATAACCAAGATCACCCGATGATAGAAATATCACCCCGGCGAAATATCATGAAGGAAGAAAACATGATGACCCTCGCAAGCAACACGGTGATAACTGGAAACATGATGATGATGACGACCCTTAAGAAAGAACAAGTCAGGTCGAACAACTCAAAGAATAAGCAACATCATCATCATGCTCGGGCAAGGTGATAAATGGAAGATCACCGGATACTTGAGAAATCACCCCCGCAAGCAAACCAAAGCGCACTGTAGCTCATCAGCATCATCAGGATAATAACCAAACATCACCCGATGCTTCAATATGATGATGACGATGAGCAACCGGTCGACGGAGAACATGATGATGCTGACCCTCATCGAAACAAACATGATGATGATGACCTCCTCCTCAAGAAAATATGATGATGATGCTGAAAACTGCTGAGGAGGTCCATCACTTAGAACATTATTTGGATACTTAGGGAGAGTGCCTGAATGAAAATTGCTCAGAAAACTACCAGTCAATTCAGGCACTAACACAGTGATCTGACAACTATCTGCCATTCTACCAAGATCATATCTCTGATCACATCCTTCATACGCACAATAGCGGGTGTCGTCTTAACTACACTATGGAGGGGACTTCTCCTTGGGAGCATGGCTAGAAGAGGAAAACCTAGGTGGCATGATACTATTGAATGAAATAAGTAGTATGGTCTAACTTGGAAAAGGGTCGAATCGACACTGTCAATATGCGCCAACAAGAATCAAGATCAATGACCTAAATTCAAAAATCATGCTAGAAGGATTCATTGGCACTGAACCTGACTGAGTTGCATATCAAAGCATTAACTGCTCAGGTGTGTGCAAGGTCTTCATCACTACTGCTTCTGAAGAATTTAGTTATAGAATGATTTGGCTTATGCAAGCTCGACCCTTGGAAATCTATGCCAATACCAGAAATGACATTTCATCCACTGTGTGATGAAATTAGATATGGTGACATGACTCAATTGGGAGAACCAAGACACCTAATCTAGCAAAATTCAATACAGGAAGTGATGTTTTCAAGTTATGCGGAATTATGAAGCTTTATCTTTCTGTTCAATTATGGCAATCTTTGATAGATTTCTATTTATGGCAGAAATATGTTGAAATGACTAGAAATTAATACACCATAGATGGGTAGATGTATGCTTACATCCCTAAATTTCTATAAATATACAAGTGTTGTTGTTATAGTTCATACTATCTAAAGATATTCTGACAGTATGGATTTCCCCTGCTCCTATGTATTCTGTCTGCTCCCCTGTTCTTTAGGATTTTCTTCCTTGTTCTCAAGGCTCTCGATCTATCCCTATAGAATTAGAAAGACTTGGAATTATCTCTTCTGGAATAGGTGGTGTAGGGAAAATTAGAGATTAGTAGCAGCGTCCATTGTAATGATTTCGTCTCCCTTTTCTTATTTCATCTGACGATGGGTTTTGAGTGGTATTCTTCCTTCTCCAGTAGTTCCTTATTTCTGTGAGTTAGAAGATTCCCTTCTGAAGTAGAGAAGCTTCTCAACTTCCTCTACCCCTCCCTTACATCTAATTTTCCTAATAGAGCATTAACTCTAGGTGTAAGGAGATTGTCCCCTGGGAAGAAACAAATTAGGGAATGGAGGAGAATTGTGGTTGTTGTTGTTGTTCTCTTGGCTTGGCTCCTGTTACTTTTGAGGCAAGCTAGGTGTGGACTCCCCAAGTTTCTTCTCGGTTGAAGTTGCATTAAACTTCAAGACTTGGAGGCTAAAATCTCACCTATGCAATGGAACCTGGAAATAGTGAAGGAGATTCTGTCATCTTAGGTCAGCTTTGAATGTTGTTCCTTGCATGTTTTCTCATCTTTTGATATGCATTTTGGAAGGACAGAATAGTAAGTGCTCTTATTAAAAACATTGGTGGTATTTGAGGAGTGTCTGGCTCTAATGGCCTCCAGTAATACATCCATCATCAAAAGCCTTACCCCTTTCTCCACAAAAAGTTGTAGAGCATATAGTTGTGGACCAATTGTACCAGCCTTTTCAGCTACATCTATTTGTTACAAAATAGTTGTAACTTCTTTTGTCTTAAGGCCTGAAGCTTGTTGTCCCCTTATTTCTATAAAAGGGGATTCAAGGCTTAAGAAAAATCATTGGTTCGAGATCATATTTCCAGACTGAGTCTAAAATAGGGATCAATCTAGTCAGGGAGGAGTTGTAAATAAGTTTGTTTTTTACAATAGAATTAGTTGTCTATTTGGAGGTTTCCAATTTGAGTCTCTTCTAGTTTCTTGATTGAATATTTGACATCTATAATGCAAGTTACTAAACAATTTATTTTATAGATTTTGTTGAGTTTTGAAATACATTGTTTCCTACTTCATGTATACAGTTTCATATTATGAATATATATTTGGTTGAAGAATCATCTTTATTCATTGACATAGTCTTTCGTATGTTGGTATATTTCTCTTATGGCCTTTACTCAAGGAGTAATATAAAAATTGCTATAAGAAAATATCAGATATGATTTGGGTATACAGGGATAATTAAGTATGGTTGATTTCAAAGCTAGTAAAAGTATTTCTAATGTATTACATTGTTGTACCTTTACAATAAACTAAGTTTCTTACATCATTGTCTATTTAAGTTTCATCATTTTGATCTTTTTGACTCCTTGGCCCAACGGATAGGCACTGGTCTATTTCATGGACACTATACTAAACTTACGCCCCTCTAATTATGCTCAAAGTATTTTTAATCCAAACATTTTCCTTTCCTACAATAGGCCTTTAGGATATTTATATTAAGTTATGTCTTGCATGTTCCTCTGCAAAGAATAAGATAGAAGCTTAAAGAATCTAGTCAATCCTCACTTTATCATACATTCTTTCAAGTAGCCTACAAGGAACATATTTGTGATATGAACAAAGTTGACAATCTAATATCTTTGGAAAACCCCATCCCTTTTGAGTAGAACATTGTTATCCCCAAGAGAAGAAGGCATTAGCTAAAGAGAGATAACCAAAGAATTAGAAATAAGTCCATCTATATAGGAACACCCTTGATTTCATAGAGCCTGAAGTGTAGAGGTAGAAAAGGGGGATTGAGAAAGTCTTCTCCCCCTTGGTCTTCTATTCATTGGCCAACCCCTCAAAGTAGATTGATCATTAATAAGTGGCTCTTTTATAGATTTGCTATGAGAATTAGGTTGGGAATTTAAAACAACCAACACTCTTCATTCCATGAGGAAATGGATGCTCAAATTTGCAAACACAAACACATAGACCACACAAATCTGCTCTTGCAACACAATGAAAGCCTTGCATCACCTTGAGAATGCATGAACATCACAATTGCCATCTAGTTTCTAAATGAATGCCTAAACATGCTTTTATGTGCAACTACAAACACTGCCACCAAGATTTTCCTAATTCAAACTTACCGTGTCGGCATAGGACCCAAATAACGGTCACAAGCCAACACCCAAAAATTGAGCTTATCCCAAAATAGGACAGGACTATGGTGCGGGCACCCAACTCCTCCCCCTATTTTGGGTAGGGGTTATCTCATGTAGTCCCCCTAGGTCCTATTTGCAAAGACACTTAGGGGTTTTCTCATCGAGATGTTGAAATATGATGTAAAATGTCCTAAATACACACAAAAGACCTAAGAACTAAACCTAAAGAGGGAAAAGCTCCCAAGAAGACATTTTCTGATGTTACACCCTTCTTCTGTGTAGACTTTACCAATCAAAACATTCCTTGTGTCTTCACCTTGTCCTATATTGACTGGCGAATACTCCCCTCCATTTGTCTTAGGGAGATCCTTTTGTTTTATCATATTATGCAAGTCAAATGCTCTTTCAAGTTATATCATACCTTTAGGGATCCTATTACTTGGCAAGTCCATAATTTCCTCTTCTTCCCATACATGATCTTCCAAGTTCTTCTCATCTAATATCTGTGCATCAAATATATCATTGTTTTCTAGGAAATCAAAGATATGTTGATCGTCATCAAACACTTGGAAGTTCGTTACATTGTCAGGTATGGAAGGTATTGATATCAATTCAACTAAAAATCTCTTCAATCTAGAGATGGATAAAGGTTCCAATGTACTGGTAGCCTATGCCAATGAATCTACTTTTTGATTTTGTTCTCTAGAAACATGCGTGATGTTAAATGCATCAAATTCTTCTATCAAGTCCCAAACTCTATGTCGGCAGTTGGACAATATTTTGTAATTACAAGCATTAATACTCCTGACTTGTCTTACCACTAATTCTGAGTCTCCATAGACATGTAGAATCTTAACTTTCTTCCTAAGGGCAAAAAACAACCCATGAATTAAGGATTCATATTCAACGACATTATTGGTACATGGGAATTGGAATCTGTATACTACCAAAAAGGACTTTCCTATGGGGTCAGTGAGGTTGATGCCTACTCCAGCTCCCTGTTTATATTTAGAACCGTCAAATCTGAGGATCCATGGTTTATCTTCTATTAATAGCTTGTTAGGACCTTCTCTTTTCCTTTTGGCTCTAGAAGCTACACCACTTGATATCCACTTCAAATTTTGAGGTTCACTCATTATCACTTCTAATGATTTTTGTGAACATGATATATCTCTTCTTTTCATTTCTCTAATATCATCATTCTCATAATTTGGATATACTTTAATCTCTTTTCTTTCATCTTTAGAGGTATCCCTGATATCATATAACTTGCTCTTTGAATACAGTTGTTCTTCTTTATCTAGCATATGTAAGCATAGACCACATGTGGTTTCAGAATGTGGTGCCTCATGGAGTTTGCACCATCCTTCAATCAAAGCATGGTGTGGAGAAACTCCCTGCATGATATGCCTTTGAATTTGTTTGGACAAGAACTCTTTGAACTTTGTTAGGTTACTCCCCTTATCCTCATCTGATATTTCATAATCTAACTCAATTAAGAAATTAGTCCCTGGGGTGACATCACTTTCTTTTTTACGAGGGTTCTCCTCACACATTAGGATTTATCGTAAATCGTGCATACAAGTGTCATCTGGATATGCATCTGGCTCATGTTTCCCTACATCTGAAGACAACAAACAAGAATTGTATCCCCATTATCAGATATTTCACTTACCTCGACTGATGATGACCCCACTTCACTATAAGTCTTTTCCAACTTGACCATGTCTAGACATGTTGTGCAATCCTTTTCTAAATTTGCTTCATCATGTAACTTGCACCAACCAAATATCAGGATATTTTCAATCGTTATGTCTAGTAACTGGCATCTTTGTATTTATCTAGATAAGTACTATTCAAACTCCCTAAAATGATTCATTTCCTCACTATCAGTTGAACTATGATCTAATTCTATGATCATCTTATCTTCTCAATTTGTATCCCTATGCATATACATGGTATACATCAAAACTTCTTCAATCGCTTGAGGTCTTATTATGTAAACATCTTGTTCAACATCTAAATAAAGTATGTCATTGGTATTGTTGTGTTCAGTAATTATATGTTTCATCCTAGGCTTAGTTTCTATCCTTATTTGGATAGAGATCACCTTCCAGGGTAACCACATGTGACTGAAATCAGTGGACATGTGACCATTGAGTGTTTTTGACCAATCTCTACTCAGCAACATCCCATAAGTATTAGGGATATCTACTACTTGTATGTCAATGTAATATTGTACCCTAGGGTTTGATGCTAACTGCATGTGGATATGGGTTAACTCCCCTACCACACTCACTTTTGTTTTATCTAGTTGTGTCACCTTCTTGAGGGACTTGGCTGGATGTAATCCTAGGGCATTGCAAATGGATAATGACATCACATTTGTTGATGCACCTAAATCTACTAAGCAATTATGTAGGTTCTTTCCAAATATTCTTAACATGAGTAAGAATGGGGGTGACTCAGTCTTGTCTCTATATAGGGTCATATGTGATGTTTCAGTAGCTTGGACTGTAGCCTACATTTTATGCTTAACATAATTTTCCTTGGATGTAGGGTCTCTAGTCAGGATTTGACTAGGGTTAAGACCAGAATTGTCATCTTTTGGTGTGAACTCATCTAAATAGTTCAAGAAGGCTTTCTTGATAACTAGAATCTTGAGGAGTTTTGACAAGGATAAACTAATTTTGATCTTTGTCATCTCCTCTGCCAGATACATGATAATTTATCTGACTCAGGTAGCTGACTGATGGCTTTTGACACTGTATTTTGGGGTGTGAAATATTTAGTATTCACCTTTGGTGGGGTAGGATTATTATTAGCTTTGGGATCTGGTGGAGTGTTAAAATTGTTGGGAGGAACAAATGTGGTCAAAGGACCAGATGACTGGTTGGAATTACTCCTCAAATTATAATTATGCCTACCCTAATATTGTTGTTGGTAAGCATGAACTTCCTCAGGTTTTAGTTCTGGTTCATTTTCATCCTCAAAGGGGAACGCATAATTTGTCTTAAATGATAATGCAGACTCCTCACATGCTGAAGTGTAATTCTCATGAGTGGAAGTCATTTGATGATACTGATGATTGGTAGAACTTTCCAACTTCAGGGAAGATTCATATCCTAAGAGAACAATCTCATTCCCTTCAGAATGAGGAATATCTCTTGCAGTGTTAGACACTTTAGCCTAGAAAATGTTAGCTACTATCCTAAACTGAGGACAATGTAACTCTGCATGTGCATTAGTATTGTGCATCCTGCACCAATTAGTGAGTGCAGCTTCTACTAGATTCACCCTAGTTGATTGTTTAGGTTCATTGGGAGGTTGATTGTCCAATCGTGATGGTAATGAACCATTATTTGGCCTAGTGTTCCATGTTCTAGGTGGCCTACATGTAGTATTGTTGCTATTGTTGTTGAAATTCCTATCATTATTATACCCCTTGTCAAGATATCCATACCTATCATGGTTGTTTCCATATCCTCTATCACGATATCCTCTATTCTAATTTGGTTGGGAATAGAAGTTTTGGCTTCTCATATGCCTAATCTCGATAGTCAACTTCCTCAGTTGTGTAAATATTTCTTTAATGTCATTGTTTTCTTCTTGAGCCTTGGCTACTATATTCTCTTGCTGAGGTTTGAAGAAGGAACTACCATTGGCATTGTTTTGCCCTGCATCTTGAGGTATTTGTCTGAGGTGAAGTATTGTCTAGCCATTTCCATTTGGAGGAGGCATAATACTAAGTGGAGGTACTTGCAAGGAACTAGGCATGATAGCTGGAGGTACCAAGACTCCATTACCATGTGGCGACATGGGATATGTAGGATATCTAGCATTATGTATAAAGCCAGGTGTTAACGGCTAATTGACTTTAATGGCATCTTCAAAAGCACATGTTAGTGAAGTGATAGATGGATGCATTCTTCTGATGAATATGGATGTTAAGGGGTCTAAGGTTGAATAGTATATGGACCTGGCTTCCTCATGAGCTATGTTGTATGGAGCAACTAAATTGGCATATATTTTCTAAAACCTAGCATTGAAGTTGGAAATCATTTCTCCCTCAGCTCTTTTAACTATAGCAAACATCTGATAAGTAATAGCTAGATCTATTGGTATTTTGAACCTTCCTAGGAAAGCTTTTTCGAAGGTAGCCTAGTTAGGGATGGTTGACTGAGTAAGACTAATATACCTGCTGTAAGCTACTTCTCCTAAGGAGTAAGGAAAAAATCTACACACAACATCTTCATGTTCTATTCTCACTCTAAAGCAGGCCTTCTTATAGGTTTTGATATGATCTTCTACATCTTGATAAGGATGATACTTTGGACATATTTTATCAGGATTTTTGGGTAAAGGATGATACGCTGCAAATAGAAGTGGTGACTGAGTTGCAAATAAAGACATTGTAGCTGGTGCCTAAGGTATCTGAGGTACAATTGGAGATACTGGAGGTGTTTGAGATATAGTTGGAGACACTAGAGGTGTCACAATATGTCTACAAAGATGTTGATGTACTAGACTCAGGACTGTGATGAATATTAGTTGTACGAGGTCTAAGACCACGAATAAGCAATTCCTCCAAGAGTCCAATGGATCTGGACTTGGTACTAGGTCTGTGAGCTAGAATTTCACAACTTAATATAGAATGTGGATATTTTGGTCTGGATTTTTGCATAGGTCAGGGTATGTGTTCCTCTAAGATGGATATTTATTATCACAGGTTCAGGATAGTCAAATACTTGTGCAGTATTTGTAGGGGATGCAAATATGAAAATAAATTTAGATATTCTAGCTCATTGACTGCAAATATCAGGTCACAGGAGAAGATATTTGCAAGGTATTTGCAAGAAAATGCATATAGCGACTCAATTTTAAAAAGTTCAGACAATTAACTATAAATATCAATGAATGCATGCACAAGACTAGGATATTTATGATCAAATCCCTTAAATATCCTAAGACACATAAAAATTTGCACGAATACTCAATGTAAGACCAATACTTACAAATTTTGAAAAGATCACCTTTTGTAGACTCATGAATGATGTCCAAGTGACCACTTCAGGGACTAGAACAGTCATGGTCCCTCCTTCTAGTACCAATTTATGTTGGTCATGATGTTAGTCATAAACAAACATAGATAAAGAAATGAAAATCAAACCTTTATCATCTTGAAAGATATGATGAATTCAGAGAATTCATGATCCAAAGTCTCCATGGATTAGTTCATAATCTACTGATGTTGCTCAGTGGTTTGATGTGCTCTGCTATTTTCCATTCAGGGGCCTTACATTTCTATTGCCAAGAGATTCATGTCTGGATGAACTCAATCTTTTCTACTTTCTATGAATTTCTCATCAAACAAGGTTAATCCTACTATATCTAATCAGGTGATGCAGATATTTTCTAAGTTTGATCAATTCTTTTTTTCATCAACTTATACTGGTTAGATTTTACCTTTGCACTATAAATTTTCTTAAATGATGTGCTCATAGGCAATATTTACATGGTTTATATCATTGTTCATGTTCATTTGCATGATATTATGCTAATGATGTTCAATTACCTACGAGATATCAGCATATTTTCTATATTTACTTAAGATTGTTAGTGTATTTACAATTGTGATGATGATCAAATGAAATTAAACAAATTTGATTGCATGCTTGCTAAATTTTACTAAAATGAGTGAATCTTTAGCTATTGATCCATATGTACTCTTAATATTGTCATGAAGAGAAGGAAATCAAACCATATGTTCACCAGGATGTTCCACAACTAGATATGATTGATGCTAACTTTGACTGAAAGAAATGGAAACAACAGCACAACATGAAATGCACTCCAAGGGACACAACAAATCAAAGCACACATCTAGAATCCATTCACAGATTACTCAAAGTTTACAATTGTACGTAATCAAAGATTCTTCTTCATTAAGTATGCAAAAGACATGTACATTTACAATTAGCATTGATAATTAGTCCTGACGCTTCAACAATCTAATCTCAATTAAGTTTTGAATGGTTACAAAGTACACTCCATCACCTTTTATAAGATAAGGATAGGAGGTGGTTACAAAAGATCCTGTGATCAAGATTTGTCAATTAAGATTAATGGTCCATATCATTCCTTGACCAAGTCAATGAGAAGACATGTGGCATAGGTTGCCAGTTGGCAACCATCTAGTAACATACAACCATCCTTCTTTACATATTATGCCTATGACCATGTTATATTGCATCATGATCATTCTGTCTTCTTCATCAGTGAATGAGTCTTCTTCCTCTATATGCACACTAATGACTCCCCTGATGGGCTCATATACCTGCACTATTCATTCAACTTCTCCCCCATCTTGGACCTTGGCCTTAGCTATTGCATGCTCTTGTGAATGGAACTGTGCTTGTAATGCTGACCATTTGTTCTTCCTGCTATTTAACATTACATTATATATCTCTACTTTTGATTTCATCCTCATGGCCTTATTGGTTATATCCTTTGATAAATGATTGAGGGGGTTATCTGCTACAAGCTTGAAGTTGTTTTGAAAAGATTTAACTGCAAAATCAGCATTCTTATTTTCTATCTTTCCTTCCACCTTTTCCTCGAGGGACTCCAGGATTTCTACTTCCTTGAACAAAAGTTTTTGCAATCTAACACTGATATCCCTGAGCTTAGCATTGCACTTCTTCAAGATGTCACCTTCAAATTTGGTATCCTCATACCATATACTCAATAGCCATGATGTCTATTTATTCAATATTTTATTGTATATCAGGACATTCACATCTATGTGTTTCATCTCAGACAGGGCAGTCAGATTTTTCTCTACTTTGATTGACCTCTATCTAACCTCCTTCTATAACTTGTCTACCTTGCCTTTTAGTGTACTAAGAAAATTCCAATTAGTGATAGAGGTTTTTATTACCTTTTCTGCCTCAGTAATGAATTGGATGAACCACTTATCCATCACATGTGCTTTGTGCTTCATAATATCCAATCCGGTCATCTCAACATGGGATTTAATGGTCAGTGGAGTGGATGTGCTGACTGGCATATTATTGGGATCTACTAGTCCCTTTATGAATGTGTCCAACTAAGCAATGTGCTCTTTATGTACCTTAATTTTACTTTTCTCTTTCTCTAATCTAGTCAATAAAGAATCAATTCTATCTTTGGCCTCTTGGCCCTCTTGTTGTTCTATGGCAAAGCCTAAGTCAATAGTGGTTATTTGAAACTCACTAGCACTTATCTCTCCCTTGGCTTTGTCCACCACAGGTATAGCTACTTGAGCTATTCTCTTACCTATTTTCAGATGTCTCTTTATGGTAGAGGTGGCCCTAGCCCTCCTCTTTGGTTTGGCTATATTAGTAGAAAATAATGTAGATATGTCAAAATTGTAGGAGACACTAGGTACAGGAACATTTACCTCCTACTGTAGCTAGTATGGCACCTCATCTGTAGACCCTTGCTAGCTTGTGTGTTCAATGTGAACATCTTGTGATTCTACATTTTGTTCCACTATTGGTGGTAGCTATTCTTTCTCTTGTTCATTATGTACCTCCTCATCATGGACCTCCTCATGTGCAAGGACTTTTTGTGTTACCTTTACATTATGGTCCTACTCATCTTGTGGTGGTTGATCCATATGAGGATTTGGATTACCTTAATCTAACCTATCCTGATGATCCTCTTGACCGTCTTTGTTCATATTCTCTTCTTTTCTTTGATCATCACCTACTTGAGGGCCTTGTTTACCCACCTTTTGGCACATCTATCTTTTTAGGGGCTTGGGGTTTAATTATCTCTACTTTCTCTATCTCCTTCTCAGGCATTTGTTTACTATCCTGACCATAACATTGATCAGGTACTTCTGTATCCTCCTCCATAACTATATTAACTTCCAATTTACTTCACTCTGGAGGCAAGTCCTCATCTTTACTTTTATCTTCCTCTCCCTAATAAGTCAAGTCTATCATTGCTAGGCTAGTAACTTGATCTAGTAATCCTGCTAAACCAATTTGTTGTGCTACAAATTACAGATTACCTTCTTCTATTTCTTCTGCTTCTACCTCCTTTTGTACTATTGGAGTACCTTGAGGAGTCATCTTTGTATTCTTTACCAGTGTCTCCATAGGACTGGTGGATGCTTCATTCACCACTTCATCATTTAAGAGTTCAATTATTTTATCCAAGGGAAGGGGCTAATCACCTCCATTATTCTTCTTTTCCTTTCTCTACTCTTCTGCCTGTTTAGTTTTGAAATGCACTATTGTGGGAATGGGCACATCATGCTGCAAATTTTTTTTGATCCTTCACCTCCCTTTCCTTTCAACATGATGCTAGGGTTTACATCCACTGACCTCCTCATTGTAGGTGTTGAATCCTTCTTTTGAGGCACCTCTGGAGTTTTCTTTTTCTTTCTCTTTATGAGGGGATCATCCTCCTATGTGATTTCCTCCACATCCTCATAAGTGGAAGCGGGTTTTGATGTAGGCTTCTGCTACTTGGTAGGTGCTTGAGATGTTGTGGTAGTGGAGTTTGAAGCTAAATCCTTCTTAGGTGGAGGATGATGAATGATTCTCACACCTACATTTTGGTTTCCCCTTTTGGATCCCCTTGCTTCCTTTCTCCTTTGGATGCCCTCTTTTCCTTGAGGAAATCATCATATTCCTCCTCTGTTAGCCCTTGTCTCTTTCTTTTCTTGTTAATGGTGAGGGCCATACCTTTGTTTTTGAGCTTTGCAACATCTCCATCCACCCATTATTTGGTTAATTGTATGACCTTTTGTGTTATCCTATCCAATGATGTTTCTTTTGGTTGATTCCAGTCAGGGGATTATATTGTCTCATTATATATTTTCTTTTTTTAATATTCCTGTGACATGACCATTCCATCATCCTCATGTAGCTATACTAGAAATGGTATGCAGTCTAATGTATGGATTTGTTTCAGAGTAAGCCTTTGGTAGTTCATCTTTCTCACTTCCATTTCATCGTCACAATCAGCCCAATAGTCCTCAAGATGCACTTGATGCATCGATTTCTTATACAGTGTCTGCATCCTATCATATGGGTCATATTGTCAAGATACAAAGAAAGGCTATAAGGACATCAACTATAACCCTCTTATTGCTTCTTTTGCACTTTCCTTATCAGGACACATATACCACCCAATCATGAGTGGGAATAGGACATTGGGTATCTTATTCTTCTCAACAAAGGCTTCAAATGAAGCCAATATCTGTTTGGCCATCTCCATCAGGATGACCTTATCGGTTGGGTATCTTGGCAACATGAGAGGGTGCCCAGTGAAACCTTCTATTCTTATATATGTGAAAGTGGGGAATCAGATGAACCAAGCCCCATGCATGTATATCACGGCTTGAGCTTCTATGCTCAACCTTTTTACTCTATCTTCTTCCATTGTCCTAACTAAATGCATGGAAAATGAATTGTTCACTCTCTGGTAGTGTTGGAGAGACTCTCTCTGTTTCAATTGTGGGTAATGATGCCATATGTTCATGTCTCTAGGGTTGCTACCGACCCTACCTACTGTCTACAAACCATTGAATGTCCCTGTGAATGCACATGCATACACCACATACAAATTCATATGAAACATGTTGGTCTTTCCTCCCAGATTTCTCATGCCTTAATCCAGACTATCACTGATAAGATTTGCCCACTGGGGCTTCTCAATAGTAGCCTCAACCATTCTCATAAGACCATAGATCCAATCCTCAAAATATCCTACATTTTGTCTTCCCCTCATTTGGCTTAGCATTACCATCATATATTGATATTCAGGAGTGAAGCCAAACTTATATAAATGTACAGGTAGCTTTGTTGAAGCCTTGTAAGTGCTATCACTAGCCCTCCATGAGAACATGATTTTTCTGCAATCCTTATGGGTGTTGTATTTCTTTTCTAACTGCTCCAAGTCTATTGGGCATTTATTGGGTCCTTTTGGTAGATTGAAAGCTGCGGTGATGCCCTCAAATGAGAACTCTGCATACACCTCGCCATGTTTTTCCACCTTTCGATTGAGAACATTATAGTTACAAGAACACTCAACTACCATCTCAGTAGCCTCTGCTGCATAGGTAAAACCTCTGGTATGCCATATGCCTAAATTGTATATGTTGATGAGCAAGGGTTTTCCAATGCCCTATTCTGCTTTTGCCGTCCATACATCTAGATCAGAGTTCCCTAGATGTGTATCATTTATCTGACCATATTTAAATATGGTCCCTTCAGGTTGTATGCCCATGGGCTTTAAGAATTTGGTGTCTAACCTATTTTTAAGGACTATCATTGTATTCTACAATAAAAACATATGTGTCTTACCCTAACATGTCATATGCTCATGCAGATTTAATGATTATATGAATATCATGATGTTTTGATTCTTATGCGATATCATTCATGAATCATCATATTAATTTACTATGGTAAAAAAACATTTACCTATCTGTTTTATCCATAAAGGACAAAAGAGGGTTTCATCGTGACATACCTGATATTTGCTAGCTTTAAATTGGTTAATCTATATCCAGATATGTGTGTTCACCTTGGGGTCACCTTCTTCCATTTGCCATTTGAATATGCACCCCATTCTGTTACGTTCACATGTTGATGTAATGTTGCCTTAATCACATAGGAGATCTATAATTTATTATGTCAAATGTGTAAAAAGATTAAAATGAATTCAAATCCTTGTTTTTAATCAGAAGCACTAGTGAATTAGGGTACAAATAATGTCAAATTATTCATATCCCTTGATTGACACCTAAGCTTTTGGGATGTTAATGGGTGGCGTGATATGATTTGAAATTTTGAATGTTCACCTACTGTTATAATAGCATTTATTATGAGATCATCACATTCGCAAATGTCAGGGATATTAAAAAAATGCATGTTCTTTTGAATATGCCCATGACATAAGCATGATAATGATCAATCTTTCACCAACAGTTGAAACATCAGGTCACTTTACTTTTGCTTTATCATCATGATATTATGACATGTTGACATGGATCAGTCAATGTGCCACATGGCAAAACCCAATTGGTTCACAGAAATCTGTGTTATAGGTCCTGAAAGTGGATAAGGTGACATTTAAAAAAATTTGGATGTTCAGTTATGTAGAATATCCTCCTCTTACGAAGATAAGGGTGACGACAACAGTTATACTAATCTTCCAAATTGTTTGAGGAGGTGATGTCATCATCATATTGGCGAAGATCAAGGATCTTATCTAATGTGATAGATATTATGATTTGCCTTTGTATTGCATTGGATTAGGATATTAGTGAATATCCAGGATATTGAGAATGAGATGACTCTTTCGATGTTGGGGAATATGATGATGTCATCATCACATCAGGTCTTCTTTAGAATGGAGCAAGATGACATCATTGTCATATTCACAAAGATTAAGGATCTTAGTTAATGTGATAGATATTAAGAAATATGCCAATGTTGGGTATTTACGTTATATTTGAGGTGCTTCTGCACATTAGTAAATATCAAGCTATAACGTCAAAAATTGTCCTCTTGTATGGAATGGTACAATTTCCTGAAGAGAACTTGTGTCTCAAATTACTACTTAAACCTCTTAGTTGAACCTATGCTTTGAACCACTTCGTTGAACCTCTTGTTTGAACCTCTTTGTTGAACCTTTCTAGAGTTCATTTGGTAGGTTCAATGAATTTTAGTTCAACTGTTCCTTGGTTCATTGGTCTGAGGATATGCGATGTCGGCATCGCTGTGACGAAGCACTATCGGCAGGACCGTGTTGAAGACCATTGGCATCGGTGAGACAAGGGCCGTCGGAATAAGCATCAAAGGTTTGTCCGATGCTGAGTGTCACCCCGATGGAAGCATTCAACCGTCGGCAAGACAAGGCCTATCGGCCAAACTTTGTGGAGTTACTCCGACAGGAGTAGTCACTCCGACGAAGGTTACGGTCGTCGGCAAGACAAGGCCTATCGGCCAACCTTTGTGGAATTACTCCGACAGGAGTAGTCACTCCGACGAAGGTTACGGTCGTCGGCAAGACAAGGGCCTATCGGCCAAACTCTGTAGAGTTACTCCGACAGGAGTAGTCACTCCGATGGCGTATGTCTATCGGCAAGAGAATACCCGTCGGCTAAAGGTGTTGGGCCGATGTACTGCGGACATCCTGATGGAAGTCTTATTGGTATCGGTGAGACAAACCTCTGTCGGAGCGAGGGCTAGATCTTTTGCCGATGGAGAATGTCATACCGATGGTAACCTTGGTAATCAGGGAGACAATGCTCATCGGTGGGAGGTGAAGTCTGAGGGCCGATGGGAGTTGTTATGCCGATGGACTTGGAGGCTTGGTATTGTCGGCAACAAAATTGCTGACAATACTCTTTCGCCTGTTGGCGGTTATAAACTGCAAAGTCCTTTGCGACTTGGTACATGTGGGACTAAATGCCTCACTGAAATGTGAACCGTTGCGACGGTTAGATGGCAGCGACATATGAGGAATTTGTTCTATCAGTTAGAGCAGAAGTCTGTAACGATTCTTGTTCTTGCAGATTGGAAATAGAATGATATGTCTATAGGTGTCGTTGGTATGATTATGATGAGACTTGAATAAAGGTTCGTTCTGTAAATGTACAGGGAGGTGAACTGTGTATGATGTCGAGAATCAAACACCAGAGCAAGAAGCTGAGTTCTTTATTGTAACTGTATATCTTACTGTAATAAAGATTGTTTTCTTGTGGTGGTGGGTTTTTTACCCGTAAGGGTTTTCCCACGTAATTCTGTGTGTCTGTGTTCTAAATATTGTCTATTTTGGTTTCTCTTGTGTATTCATCTGTGTTATTGTAATTTAAAAAGTGACTGGTCTACACTGTCCCCTGGGAATTAACATTAGGGAAGCTGTTTTCCGCACCTGTGCTTTCCTTACAAGTGGTATCAGAGCCTGGCCCGTTGTGTTATCCTTGTCGGTAGTTTGGGTTTTTTGTGTTAATTCTGTTGTGTGGGAGTTCTGTAGAAAGTTATTTTTTAAATTAAATAGAGATGGCAAGTACATCAGACAAAATAGACATTGAGAAATTCAATGGCACAAACTTTGAGTTGTGGAAACTTAAAGTTGAAGACATGTTAGTCTATAGAGATCTTTGGGTTGCTGTGTCTGGAGTTCAACCTACAGGCATGAAGCAAGAAGATTGGGAACTGATATGCAGAAAAGCCAAAGGACTGATAAGACTGAGTTTATCCGACTCTGTTCTATTGAACATCCATGAGGAGAAATCTGCAAGTGATTTGTGGAAAAAGTTGAATAATATTTATCAGGGCAAGTCCTTGGTAAATAAACTTTTCCTCAGAAAGAAATTGTATTCTCTGAAGATGGATGAAGGTGCATCTGTAGCAGAACATCTGAGTGCATTCAATACGATTGTTGCTCAGTTGACATCTATAGGTGTAAAAATAGAAGAGGAAGATCGCTGTATGCTTCTGTTATGTTCCTTACCTGACTCGTGGGACCATCTGGTGATGGCTATTGGAAGTACAACAACTACGTTTTCTCAGGAAACTATTGTTGCCTCTTTGTTGTCTGAAGAGATGCGGAGGAAATCTTCTGGAATGGCCAAAGAGGCTCTGTCAGTTCGTGGTAGATCAAAGGAAAGAGGCAAGAAGAAGGACAAGAAGTCTAAGTCCAAATCAGAAGGGAAATCAAAATCTCCTGGCAAGAAGTCCAAGGTGAAGTGCTAGAATTGTGGACAGAAAGGTCATGTCAAGAAAGACTGCAAAGAGGAGAAAAAGAAGAAGAAGAACTTCTCTGACTCTGAGTCTTCACATAGTGATGCTGATGCTTTCATTGCTGCTCTGGCAACACCTACTTCTGAAGATGTTTGGCTAATTGATTCAGGAGCATCCTTTCATATGACATCTCATAGAGAGTGGTTCACAAAGTATGAACCCTATGCTGGTGGCAAGGTGTTCCTGGCTAGTGATTCAACACTGGAAATTGTTGGCCGAGGTCGAGTCAGAATCCAGTTCCCGGATGGCAGAATAAAGGGAATGAATGAAGTTCTTCATATACCAGGTCTGGCTCGAAATTTACTTTCTGTTAGTAAACTTAATGATGTTGGAGTGCAAGTTACTTTTGTGAATGGTGGCTGTAAGATGACTAGAGGTTCTATTGTTCTGGCAAAAGGTGAACGCATTGGAACTCTGTATAGGTTAGATGCTAAACCAGTGTGCTGTAATAATGTCTCTGCAAAATCTGAAAAGGCTACTATTGTAACACATGACGTAAATTCTATGGAAGTTAAACTTCCTGCAGAGAAAACAATGCTCTGGCATCATAGACTTGGTCACATAGGTGAGAAAGGTTTAAAAACCTTGAAAAACAAAAATCTGGTAGATGGGCTGATTGATTGTAATCTGGAGTTCGATTTCTGCGAACATTGTATATATGGAAAGCAAAACCGTGTTTCATTTTACTCTAGTTCTCATAAATCTTCTGGTGTTCTGGACTATGTGCATTCTAATGTTTTTGGTCCAGTTGATGTTCCTTCTTTATCTAAATCAAGATACTATGTATCGTTCATTGATGATTATTCAAGAAGGGCATTTGTATATTTTTTGAAAAACAAATCAGAAGTGTTCAGTCGATTTAAAGAATTTAAAACTCTTGTGGAAAATCAGACTGGTAGAAAACTAAAATGCTTGAGAACAGATAACGGTGGTGAATATTGCAATGCGGATTTTGATAAGTATTGTGTAGACCATGGAATTAAAAGGCATAAAACTACACCTTATACTCCACAACAGAATGGAGTTGCTGAAAGGTTAAATCGATCGTTGATGGAGAAAGCAAGAAGTATGTTGAGTTATGCTGGTCTTGAACAGAAGTTCTGGGCTGAGGCAGTTGCTACAGCTTGTTACTTGCTGAATCGTTCTGCTACATCAGCATTGGTTGATAAGACACCTATGGAAGCATGGTCTGGTAAGAAGCCCTCTCTAAGACATATTCGAGTCTTTGGCTGTGAGGTATATGCTCATATTCCTGAAGTTAAAAGATCTAAGTTGGATAACAAGGCAGTTAAATGTATCTTTGTTGGCTATGGAGTCGGTATTAAAGGATACAAGCTTTGGAATCCTGAAACTGAAAAGGTAATCTACAGCAGGAATGTAATTTTCAGAGAGCTGAAACCATTGGTTGTTGATCCTCAGCCAGAAAAGACAGAAGAAAAGAAAGAAAAGAGTGTTGTGAATGTTCCTCTGACTCCTGTAAAAGAGGAACAACAAGCACCAAGTGTAGATGGTTCAGATAAGAGTTCAAGTAGCTCCGAAGATTCTGATCCAGAGCAAGAACCTGAACCTGCACCTCAACCTTTGAGGAGATCTACACGTGAAAGAAGACAACCAAATAGGTATGGATTTTCAGTACCTGATTCAACTTGTGCCTATGCTTTACTTACTAATACTGATGAACCTAGGACTGTGAAAGAAGCTATTAGTGTACCTGATTCAGATTCTTGGTTGGAAGCCATGCATAGTGAAATGACATCATTGGAGAAGAATGGAACCTGGGATCTGGTGCCCTTGCCTGAAGGAAGAAAACCTGTAGGCTGTAAGTGGGTATTTAAGAAGAAATATGGTCCAGATGGTAGTATTGAGAAGTACAAGGCAAGACTGGTTGCTAAGGGGTATTCCCAAAAGGAAGGTATTGATTATGGAGAAATCTTTTCTCCTGTAGCTAAGTTGACATCCATTAGATTTCTGTTGTCACTTGCAGCAGCATATGATTTTGAAATTGAGCAGATGGATGTGACAACAGCGTTTCTTCATGGAGACCTTGAAGAAGAAATTTATATGTCTCAACCAGAGCATTTTGTGGAAAAAGGTAAAGAACATCTGGTATGCAAACTTAAGAAGTCTCTTTATGGTTTGAAACAGTCTCCCAGAATGTGGTATCAAAAGTTTGATACGTATGTTTTATCCTTGGGGTATGTGAGATCTAAATCTGATCATTGTGTCTATTATAAAACTGAAGGTGACCAGATTCTTATAATTGCACTATATGTGGATGACATGTTGTTCATTGGCAATGGTAAGGGGATGATCTCAGAATTAAAATCTCAGTTGTCCTTGAAATTTGAAATGAAAAATCTGGGGGCAGCAAAGTACATTCTGGGAATGGAGATCAAAAGGGACAGATCTAAGAGAAAAATTTGGCTCAGCCAGAGGAAGTATATTACCAATGTTCTTGATAAGTTTCATATGTCTGATTCTAAACAGTTAGTTGTTCCAGTTTTGCAGGGAACGAAATTATCTGTTGAAGATTGTCCAGAATCTTCAAATGAAATTGATGACATGAAGAGAGTACCTTATGCAAGTGCTGTTGGCAGTTTAATGTATGCAATGGTCTGTACCAGACCAGACATTGCCCAAGCAGTGGGAGTTTTGAGCCGATTTATGGCGAATCCAGGCAGATCACATTGGGATGCTGTGAAAAGAGTTATGAGGTATTTGAAGGGAACTTCTGACTATGCTATTTGTTATCATGGAAACTCAGAAGGGTCTAAGAGATCTATCAGTATTCAGGGATATGTTGATTCTGATTGGGCAGGGGACATTGACAGTCGGAGATCCACCAGTGGATACGTGTTCATGTTACATGGTGGTGCTATCAGTTGGATGAGCAAGCGACAGGCTGTAGTCGCTTTGTCCACAACAGAGGCAGAGTACATGGCAGCCACTCGTGCATGCCAAGAAGCTGTTTGGTTGAAAAGGTTGTGTTCTGATGTTGGTTTTAATGCAGGGCAAATACAAATCCATTGTGACAGTCAAAGTGCGATATGTTTGGCAAAGAATCCTACATTTCATGCTAGGACAAAACATATTGATGTCCAATATCACTTTGTTCGTGATATGGTGGAAGACAGGAAGGTGAAGCTGGAAAAAGTTGACACTTTGGAAAATGTTGCTGATGCCTTAACTAAACCAGTGAACACAGCCAAGTTCAAATGGTGCTCAGATGAAATGGGTCTTCAGGCCCATAGTTCTCAATAATCGAATGAGGACTAAGAGGTAGCAGTAATGTCTTCGACAAGTGGGAGATTGAAGAGAACTTGTGTCTCAAATTACTACTTGAACCTCTTAGTTGAACCTATGCTTTGAACCACTTCGTTGAACCTCTTGTTTGAACCTCTTTGTTGAACCTTTCTAGAGTTCATTTGGTAGGTTCAATGAATTTTAGTTCAACTGTTCCTTGGTTCATTGGTCTGAGGATATGCGATGTCGGCATCGCTGTGACGAAGCACTATCGGCAGGACCGTGTTGAAGACCATTGGCATCGGTGAGACAAGGGCCGTCGGAATAAGCATCGAAGGTTTGTCCGATGTTGAGTGTCACCCCGATGGAAGCATTCAACCGTCGGCAAGACAAGGCCTATCGGCCAAACTTTGTGGAGTTACTCCGACAGGAGTAGTCACTCCGACGAAGGTTACGGTCGTCGGCAAAACAAGGCCTATCGGCCAACCTTTGTGGAATTACTCCGACAGGAGTAGTCACTCCGACAAAGGTTACGGTCGTCGGCAAGACAAGGGCCTATCGGCCAAACTCTGTAGAGTTACTCCGACAGGAGTAGTCACTCCGATGGCGTATGTCTATCGGCAAGAGAATACCCGTCGGCTAAAGGTGTTGGGCCGATGTACTGTGGACATCCTGATGGAAGTCTTATTGGTATCGGTGAGACAAACCTCTGTCGGAGCGAGGGCTAGATCTTTTGCCGATGGAGAATGTCATACCGATGGTAACCTTGGTAATCAGGGAGACAATGCTCATCGGTGGGAGGTGAAGTCTGAGGGCCGATGGGAGTTGTTATGCCGATGGACTTGGAGGCTTGGTATTGTCGGCAACAAAATTGCTGACAATACTCTTTCGCCTGTTGGCGGTTATAAACTGCAAAGTCCTTTGCGACTTGGTACATGTGGGACTAAACGCCTCACTGAAATGTGAACCGTTGCGACGGTTAGATGGCAGCGACATATGAGGAATTTGTTCTATCAGTTAGAGCAGAAGTCTGTAACGATTCTTGTTCTTGCAGATTGGAAATAGAATGATATGTCTATAGGTGTCGTTGGTATGATTATGATGAGACTTGAATAAAGGTTCGTTCTGTAAATGTACAGGGAGGTGAACTGTGTATGATGTCGAGAATCAAACACCAGAGCAAGAAGCTGAGTTCTTTATTGTAACTGTATATCTTACTGTAATAAAGATTGTTTTCTTGTGGTGGTGGGTTTTTTACCCGTAAGGGTTTTCCCACGTAATTCTGTGTGTCTGTGTTCTAAATATTGTCTATTTTGGTTTCTCTTGTGTATTCATCTGTGTTATTGTAATTTAAAAAGTGACTGGTCTACACTGTCCCCTGGGAATTAACATTAGGGAAGTTGTTTTCCGCACCTGTGCTTTCCTTACATTTCCCTCAGTATAGCTCCTCACTTTTGGTGACCTCTCAACCTTTTCTTTTCAGCCTTCTCGAAACCCTAAGTGACTAAGTCTAGGAGTAGTTTATTCACCTTTTGAGGTAACTTATTGATGGAACCCGAAAAGGGGATTTGAGATTTGGGTTCCTAGGACCCCCAAAAATGTAGATCTGAGCTGAAATTAAGGGCTAGGACTTAGGCGCCCATGCCCTAGTCCTCCCCTATTTCATGCGATTTTGAAATTTGGTAGGGTGTTGGTTCCTGCCGAGTGCCTGCCGAGTGCCTCGGGATTCTGTTTTCAAATACTCATTTTTCGTGCAATATCACAAAGTTATTTCAAAATTTGAATTCCCTAAAGCTAGATATAAAAGGACATTTGTAAATCATTTTATCACACACAATTCTTATGCAAGTTTGATGCCAAAACTCTACTATAATTGCTATTGAAGATCAGTGACTTGTTGAAGCTCTTTGAAGTATTCTTTATTTGCTATCTAGGAGACAATGGATGAAGATTAGGAATCAAGATCTTGAGTCTATCTTTCTCTTCCTAGGGTTTGTACACCCTTTGCATGATCAAGAGAAGGGTTGAAGCCTCCAACAACAAGCTTGGAGATCCTTTGTGGACATTGCTAATTCACCTTCTTGTTCATGCAAGTCTTCATTTATCTCATCTCCTTGAGGTGAAGTTGTATGTATTTATTGATGTAAAGCAAGTTGTTGATCTTCCCTTGATTGAGACATCTAGGGTTTGATTTTATGCATACACACATTGTTAGGTTTGCACACACTTCTACAAATCTTTATCTCTAGCTATTGTTGAGGTAGAAATACCAAAGATGGGGCTTGACTAAGGCAAGCTCCTATATAGCTGCAACATCTTCCTTTTTTTCTAGGTGCATATCATGTTTTGCAAGTTTTGGCAGAAAGAAGCTACAAAAAGAAGGATATTGTGGATACAGCTATGACAGACTTTCAAAGTTTTAGATTTTGAGACTTACGGGACATTGGGGTAGGTGCCCTAGTCCAACCAAGGGTTATTTTTGAGATCTGGAAGCCTTTTAGCAGTCTTAGACACCCTGTACAGAAGATTTTCCTGTACAGAAACTTTCAAGACACTGGAGTGGGTGCCCTAGTCCATGTGGCCCTCAAAATCTAGGTACTCTGTCTCTGAAACTCTATCTCTACACTCCTGTGGTCAGTTTCACCAGTTGCTTCATTAGTATTTGTATGTTTTTGATATAAGGCATAATTAGGGTTTTACTTGGTTGAAACGAAAACACTTGATAAAATCTTGATTAAGGCCTTAGGTTTCATAACCACACAAGCATAAGGGAAAGATAAAGTGATTAGAATCTTGTTCACAAGCTTAGTCCTTATCCTCCCAATGTTTAGTGGAGAAATGGTAGTATTTAACCTAGCTTAAACAAACTATCCAATTTTCCATTAAACATTTTGGTGAACCCGACGTGAAAGATACAGGCCATCTGCTTATTTGTTTCACAATTTGCAAATATGACTCACCCCTTTATGTAACTACTGAAGAAAGATTCTCACGTTCAATGGAATTCTGACTATTGAAAAGCTTTTGATGATTTAAAGGATTACTTAGCTAGTCCGCCTGTTTTGCAACCTGTTGTTTCTGATAAGTCATTCCAAATATACATTTTAGCATCTAACAATGTTAGGCATGAGTTTTCCATAGTCCATAGAATAGATGAATTATGCTTTTGGATTAAACTATGTGTATTTTTGCTTCAACGTTTCAGATCACACTCAGTGATCCATCATCAGGAAGAGGATGTATGTGATTAGGATTGCAGACTTACCCTTTAAAAGGATGAACAGGTAGGGTTAGGTTTAGTGAGGTGGACACAAGCCAACAATAAAACAAAGAATTAAGAAACAATAAATATGTGAGAAAAGGATAAATAATATTATAATAAAAGAAGAAGAAGAAAAATGCATTAATTAAATAAGAAAGGAAATAGCAAGTATATCAAACTTAATAAATATTAGCATTTACCTCTTCACTTAATATTTATTAATTTTGATATACTTGCTATTTCCTTTCTTATTTAATTAATGCATTTTTCTTCTTCTTCTTCTTTTATTATAATATTATTTATCCTTTTCTCACATATTTATTGTTTCTTAATTCTTTGTTTTATTGTTGGCTTGTGTCCACCTCACTAAACCTAACCCTACCTATTCATCCTTTTAAAGGGTAAGTCTGCAATCCTAATCACATACATCCTCTTCCTGATGATGGATCACTGAGTGTGATCCGAAACGTTGAAGCAAAAATACACATAGTTTAATCCAAAAGCATAATTCATCTATCTAACAATGTCTTAGCTACTTTATCAGCATAGCATAATGTTGAAGGCAAAGAATGTGTTGTCTATTACATCAGTCGTACTTTGCTCGATTATGAAGTGCGATACATAGCTATAGAGAAGCAATGTCTAGCTTTAGTGTTTCACACTCAAAAGCTTAGACACTATCTCTTAAATGTTGAAGTGCATGTACTGGTAAAGTTAGACCCTTTGAAACATCTCTTTGCAAGAATAGATTTATCAGGTCGTCTTGCTAAATGGGTTATGCTGTTAACAGAATTTTATCTCAAATTTATTTCACAAAAAGTAATTAAGGGGCAAGTGATAGCTGATCAATTAGAAGATGCTCCCTCCCCTTTTTCTATACAAAATGTCGATGCATTCCCTGATGAACAAATTTTAACAATCTCTATAGATGAAAAATGGGAGTTATACTTTGACGGATCAAAATGTCGAACTGGCTCCAGAGCTAGTGTTATATTAATACCTCTCACTGGTAAGCTAATTCCCTTATATTACCTCTTAGATTTCTTATGCATAAACAATATAGCTGAATACGAAGCTCTTATCGCTGGACTTCATGTAGCCTTGGCTCTTAATATAAAAAACATTACAATATATGGTGATTCTCAGTTAATTGTTAAACCAATAACAGGATTGTAGCAAACTAAGCATGATAAGCTATCGCAGTATTGTGAGTTTGCATTATCTCTCTTAAACAATTTACATCATATTCGATCAATACCATTCCTAGGAAAGATACCAACATGCAGATGTAATGGCAAGCGTAGCTTCCCTTATATCCCCTGATGGTTCTCCTAAGGAATTTACCTTTGTTGTCCACAATCTCAAGACACTGATAATCGATGACCCTATAGTTGTGAATTCAGAACTATGTGGTAATACATACACGGATGAATGGTTCTCCTACATATTCAACTCTCTATGTGATGGAATAATTCTTGATTCGACATCTAAGAATGCTCGACTCCATTTACGTAAACTAGCAGCATGATACATTATATTATCAAATGTCTTGTATCGATAAAGTTATAATGGTGTTTTACTCCAATGTTTAAGCAATTCAGAGATTTAGATAGCTCTAGAAGAAGCTCACTCTGGTGCCTGTGGAGTGCATTTTGGTGGAAAATCATTGGTACAAAAATTGTTACGTATGGGGTATTACTGGCAACATATGGAACAAGATTCCTTTTCTTATGTCAAGAGATGCCCACAATGTCAATAACATAAACAACTAATCCATGCTCCTTCCCAAGAGCTTTGTGCCCAAGTGTCACCATGGCCATTCTCTATCTGGGGCTTGGATCTAATTGGAAAAATTTCCCTACCCTCCTCTCAAGGACATATGTTTATCATCACTACTACTGATTATTTTAGAAAATGGGTCGAAGCGGACCCTTTGCAATCCATTCCCACTGATGTAATCTATCGATTCATACAAGATAATATAATTTCTCAATTTGGAATACCTTCCTCCTTGGTTTTAGACAATGGTACACCATTGAAGAACAAGGATGTGAAAATGTTTCTCAAAAAATATCATATACAACATCACTTCTCTACACCTTATTACCCTCAATCAAATGGCCAAGTAGAAGCTTCAAAAAAGGTTATTGGATAGATTTTATGGAAAAATATTAATAAACATAAAAAAGATTGGCATACACAATTATCCTATGCCTTATGGGCTTATAGAACAATTATTCGAACAGCTACTGATAACACACCGTATAATCTTGTCTATGGCGCAGACGTGATAATGCCCTTGGAGTTAGAAATTCCTTCCTTGCGAATCTCCCTAAGAGACATCATGAATGATAATATAGAATGAGAGAATAGATTAAAGGAACTTGATATGCTTGATAAAAGACGTATTAACACTCTTGAACATCTCAAGGCTTATCAAAAAGGTGTGCAACGAGCCTATAATGTGTAAGTCATACAATGTTGGGGACTTGGTTCTTTATGAAAATCAACACAATGTAAATGCACCGCCTGGTGAAAAATGTAAGTTCAACCCTAATTGGCTTGGACCGTATATAATTACTGAAACCTTTGGATTTAGAGCGCATAAATTAGCTGATGAGCAAGGTGTAGTTAGGGTAAAATTGCAAATAGGGTAAATGAATAAATAACAATGATCAAACCCTAACAATTGTACAATGAAGCACAAGACAACATGAAAATCAAAATAACAAATGTAAATACAAACTGATCTCCATACTATGCTCGATTTATCTTCATTACTCTTCTCCACCTCGCATGAGCATGCAAGATTTTGAAGGATGATTGTTGGAGGAATGTTGGGTGCTCACTTCTGCAGCATAAAATTGATATGAGGGTGATAGATAAATGATTGATAGATGGAAGACGATGATAGATACAAAGGCTCTAATGTGATTTCAATAGCATAAGGATACTCCAACTCAATACATCTTGCAAATAGCTTATGAGGGAGTTGATTTATAGGAAAGGCTTGGTTCAAATGAATGGTTGAGATTAAAAGGCTAAATGATTGATGTGGACAACTAGGATTGATTAGTTATTCCAACTCTTCAAGGGAGTTGTAGTCATGTGACAAGTGTACAAAGGAAGATAAGGCTCATGTGTGACCATGTACATAAAAACTTTTATTTAATAAGTTTGTGTGATTGTGTACACAAAAAGTACTACATGTGTGATTGTGTATATAAAAAGTAGTACATGTGAAAGATATTAAATAAAATATGTAGTACCACACATGATTCAATGGAGAGGTGGACAAGTGTTGGAATGTGATGAAAGGTGAGGACTTAATTCAAATATTTTATTTGAATTAGTTGGGATATGTGAGGGAAATTTATTTAATTAATTGGGAAGATGATTAGGATAGGATTGGGATATGATGTGGAAATTAATTAAATAAATAAAATTTATTTAATGAATTGGCTAAGTGGGATAAGGATGGGATTAAGATGGGATTTTAATTAAATAAAATAAATTTATTTAATTAATTGACTAATGGATTAGTGGGATTATGACAAAATGTTACATGATGTCTAAATAATTTTTTGACTAGGTGTTGCAAGACATGTACAAATTTGGGGACAATTTTAGGTGTCTACATTTTTCCCCCTTTGAGATGATGTTCGAGATGATAAGATTTATGTCGTGTAATATCATTTCAAAGAAGCTAAGGTATGGATAGAGGAAAAGGATAGTGATGGAAAGATAGGATGATAATGGAAAAATAGGATGATGATGCCCCCTCAAGAGGATAGGCGGGTTGGACAAACATGGGTAGGCTCTCGAAAAAAAAACCATTGGCCAAGGAAGAAAAATAAAGGAAATGAATAGGAATAAATGAATGATGCGTTATGCTGCAATAAAGGTGAGCAACCATGATGTTTGATATAGAACTAGACATTATTCACCAAGGTATAGAAGACCAAGGTGACGATGTTTCTCGTGCCCTGGCATAATACAACCTTGTTTAATGTATGAGGAAGTAAACTTAGAGCATTGAAGTCCTAATGCACAAAATGTATGATATGACCTTAGACGCAAAGGATAGTGCAAAAAGCTATTCCAACATACACAAGCTATGAATATTAGCTGGAAATGATACCGATGTGATACAAATGTAAGATAAAAAGATAACACACATAAGCAAGAAAGCAAGAATGCACAAATGATTCAAAAATAAACAAGCTATTGCCCCTGTCAAGCTGTAAACCAATGATTAATTTCTAATTGACTAGTTGATAATGTTGTAATTGTGGGGAATGCTATATCCCTAGATCAACACAAGGATGCGGGAATGATATATCCCATTGATGATGATGATGATGATTTTATTGTTTTGGTTTATGACAAGGCTAGAATCAAGACCATTGATTGCGATTGGATAATTTGACTTGATTGGTACGGATTATTGATGACTTGCATTTGAGTTTATTGTTGGAATTGATTTGATGAATTGTGATGATTGGATTGATTTGGTTTGATGAATTGATTTGATGGTTGGATTGGATATTTGTTTTTCTTTGATTGATTTGATAATGATTGATCATTGAGGAATTTGATTTAATTTGATGATTTAATTGGATTTCTTTTAATTTTCTTTGTGATTTGATTTGAGGATTTTGATTGATGATAGATAATAGTTGATTTGATTGGATTTGGTTTTTGATGAAGTGATGGATTTGATTTGAGGGTTGGTTTTATTGCTTGGATTTTTTATGGATATTTGATTTTTTTAGATTTTTAGGATATTTGATTTTTTTTTAGATTTTTTTGAAATGTTTTGAAAAATGCCAATGGATTTACAATTTAGGTAGCCTTTGTGCTTGATACCAATGACAAGGGAAAACCAAGTCTAGGTGCAAGGATTGATGAATGGGATTGGATGGATAAAAGGATGGGTGATAGTAAATGGGATAGAAAAGGGATAGGCAATAAAAGAGAAAGCTCATGATAGATGGATAGATAAAAGAATAGGCTATGGAATGGAAAGCTCATGATAAATGGATAGATATAAGAATAGGCTATGTAATGGAAAGCTCATGATAAATGGATAGATATAAGAATAGACTATAGTGGATGGATGTGTGCATCATAAGGGAGCTAGGATGTGATCTCCAAAGACTATGTCACATAGGAACAACATGCCCCATTCTAGATAGTAGACTTAGGATTTTACTTCACAAAAACTTATGACGAAACGCTGACATGATGGATTTTATATGACAAGGCTTATGATAGGTGGATAATGATAGGATTGTTTGGAAAGGGTGAGGTATATCAAGAGATATCTAAAGCATATTTCAACATTTTGCCCCCATATCTTCATCAAGATCAAAAGGAGGAAGGGAGATGAATGGACTCAATATAATAGGTATGTGGGTGTAATGGCTAAGGATGGTAAGATAGGATATGGAAATGGTAGGACATGATAGAAAGTGATATGATATGATAGATAGTTTGGATGAGACAATGTGCCCCCAAGTGTAAGTGACATAGAATATCAACCTACATATAACACCTTTTTGCCAGGTTTTCATCATGGTACTTATCCAAGTTGCCTTTTTACTAGGTTTTCACCATTGGTGAAGGAATTTCTCTTTACTTTTTTTTTAATTTTTTCTTTCTTTTTTTTTGACTTTTTAGATGGGATGACAATTACACATGGCACCTATTTTCCAGGTTTTCACCATGGTAATGAATAGGAGGGACTCAAGTGTCTAGTGCTATGAAAGGTGATAGTCCCATTGGATGAATGTCATTGCATGGACCATATAATTATGATCATAGATGTTGGTAAGGGATTGCATGAAAGGGAGATGGATTAGGTGAATAGTGAATGATGAAAGGTTTGTGTAAGGATGTATGAAAGGTAGGTTAATGGATTATGATGTGGATTATGTATGACATATGGAAAAGGATGGATGAATTATGCAAAAGCATGGACCATAGGAAAGTGATGGGGGATATATGTAAGATAATGGTTGAAGGTTGGGGAGATGGATGTATGTGGATATGTTGCATAATGGAATGGAACCATGACCAACGGTTGCACACACTGTGATAAACATTGAAGCTTTTGATGGGAAGGTGGTGTAGGGAGCAATGCTAATGTTTGCTTAGGAGATGGGTGACATAATGATTTAGGAACCCACATAGACTTAGTATTGTAATGATTTTTGCTTTGCTTGTGGGATTTTTGGGTGGAAGGAGATGATTGGAATTTTTGAGAGGTGGATAAGGATGCCTCATTTGAATTGCTTTCTCTTTTCTTAGGGACCCAAACCATTTTAGTTTTGACATTTTCTTGTGAAGACTTGGGATTGGGTAGTGGTTTGGATAGCTTTGTAAATGTACTTGGCTTCAATTCTTTACATTGATGCCCTAAGGCATGAGGATTTTTATGATTCATGGTAGGATTTTTGGATTTATAAAAGGAGGCATCCAAATGTTTATTTTTGAATCCCATGGGATGGGTGGAATGGGTGGAAAAGTGGGAGTAATGGTGGCAGAGTGGATGGAGGGATATTAGGTGTTGGGAGTAATGGTGGAAAAGTGGATGGAGGGATATTAGGAGTTCGAAGGAGTAGAGGTAAAGTGGATGGAGGAAAGTGTATGGTCACATGCTTTTGCGATTTGTAGGATAGTGTAGGTGAAAAGGTGACATATGCTTTGGGTATATGATATGGTTTTTGATGGAAAGTGAACTTAGGATGGATGAAGGAGTTAATAACATCTTTAAAGTGTCTACCTTGGGGTGTATATCCAAGGCCATATGAGCATGGAGGAATCTTGACATGGTTTGGCTCCAAGATACCTTGTTTCATAAAGGCCTAGGTCTTTACCTTGGTAGTTCATGTTTCAGAGTATGCGATGGACTATAGGACTTGGTGTGCTTTGAACATTAGACTTGAGTTCATTATTGGATGGAGAAAGTGAAGTGGTGGACAAAGGTTGTTGTTGTCCTAAGGAGGAACATTCATGAATGAGGGTGGTAAGACCAATAGGACATGATGGTGGATTTGAAGTGAGATAGATGGTGGATGCGTAAGGATCATTAAGATCTTGATTAGCATTGTGTTCACTAAGATCCAAGTTATTTGTTTGATCTTCTATGTTGGCTTGGGGAACAAGTGTCTCATAATGACAAGTGGATGTTTGCTCCTAATGGATAGGGCTAGATGGTGGATGACTAGGAGCAATGTGGATATCTTGCTCATGGATAGATATAGGATTATGGATAGGATCAAGGTGCTCATGGATAGCTTCTTCATAGGTATCATCTTGATCATAAAGAAGGTAAATGTTACGGAAAGTTGAATTTGGATAGCTTGTTCATGAATAGTTATTGTGAGATGGATAGGATCAAGTGGCTCATGGATAGATTCATCATTATGGAAATCATCTTGATCATGGAAAAGATAAATGTTATGGATAGGGTGAATGGAAGTGCTTTGATCTTGACTTGGACTAGGGCTTAATGTTTCCACATGCCTAGGATTATGCTCTTGACATACCTCTTATGTTGCTTGAATGGAAGTAGATGACTCTTGGATAGGCTCTTGGTCAACAACAAGAGAACATGATGACTCTTGACTTAGACTTATGGGAGGTCCTTGAATAGGCTTGATGGTTTTTGGATCACATGATGGTGTTAGGATAGGACTAGGCATGATATAGGACTATTTTATAGGCTCATGAATAGGTGTTTGACATGGGGATAAGTTGTTCTAAGCTAGTAGCCAATGGATCACATCCTTTGCAAGGGTATGGGTGAATGGGCAATATAATGGATGAACAATAATATCGAATGGTGTTGTAGGCTTAGGATTAGGACTTTGATGAGATGGAAGGATAATGGAGTTCAATGTATTAGAACTTGGATTAGATGGGGGTTTCACATGGGATTGGGATGATTTGGCATGTTTAGGGAGGCTCTGTTGGTACATCTTATAGAGGAGTGGCCTAAATATGGTTCATACATTTGTATTATGACCTTTAATCCTATGGTATGCACAATAGTGATATTCATTATATGTACTTTCCTCACATGGTTTGACTTTAGGAAGTTCAATGAGTTTTGATTCAAGCATCCATTGTAAAATATACTCCACATTTTCATTTGGTAAAGGAGTGAAGTTACATGGGGATGAAGATAATGAAGGGATTATTGGATTAGAAGGTGGAGGGATCAATGGACTAGGATTGGAATCACATGATGGTGTTAGAATAGGAATAGTTGGCTCATGTGTTGGTATGTGAATGGATGGTGGAGGCCACTCTAGATTGGTATCTCCCTTGTCAAAGGTAATTAAGTCTTGCATATGATAACTTGGGCTTTGATTTATCTACAAGGGGCCACTTGGACTTGGATGTGCTTCTTGTTGCAAAGGTGGACTTAGGCTCACTTGTGCTTGTTCTAGAGGCCATTGATAGTCTTGGTGGTTGGGTGAAATGGTGGGATATGTAGATAAAAGGTCTTGGGGTTGGTATGAAGTTGAGGACATTTGATCTTGTTGCCAAGGTGAACTTGGGCTCATATGTTCTTGTTGTGATGCGGGTGGATATGTTGATGTGGCATTGATATGATAGGTGGATGAATTTGGTTGGTATGAAGTTAAAGTGGATGACATGTAAAGTTGAGGTGGAATTTGTTGAGGTTAGGATGGTGTTTGGATTTGTTGGATGTGGGATGGTATTTGGATTTGTTGGAAGTTATGATGGTGTTGTGGTGGAGAGATTGCATAGGGTAATGGTTGGTGTGAAGTTGAGGATGATGACATGTAAGGTTGAGGTGGCACTAGTTGTTGATAGTGAATGGATAGAGGATGATGTGCTTGTTGGGTTTGTGATTGACAAGTGGCCATGAGGTGTTGTGCATTTTCTATGAGTTGTTGCAGTTGAAGTGATTGGATTTCTTGAGATTGAAGTTTTTGAATCATGTCATTGGCCTCTTGAATGATTTGTTGGTCTAGAGGTGATTGGCTTTCTCAAGCTTTGCGAAGTTGGAGAATGAGTTTAAATGCTAGGTCTTCTAATTTTGGCATGGTGTCACACAAGTGTTTAATTCTTAAGACCTTTTTGGGAAGTACTTCATTATGATTCAATGATGATGTGGATGACTTGGATGTGTGATTAGGATGATTAGGATTGAAGGTTTATATTGATTTATTTGTGTTTGGTATCTAGAGCTTGATTTGGCAATGTTCAAACAAATGATTATGCATATACACACATGAATCACTCACGCAAGACACATAAGCAATTTTTGACTTTGAAAATGAAATGTGATAAGTATTAAGCAAGCACTTGAAAACACATCACAAGCCTAATGTCTAGTCAAGTGGGTATGGCCAATTAGGTCTTAGGCTAGATTGCACATGGTTGACTAGGAATTGAAAGTGAAATCCTGCCACACAGCTGGGAGAAAGGGGTATCCCACCCTTCACCTTCACTTCCCAAAGGTATAAAGTTCTTTGGGGCTTAGCCAAGAGTGACAAGATTCACAACTCCCAATGAGGGTGTCTTTCGATTTAGCCTCGATTGAGGTCATCCCTTGGAGTGGTGTGTCTCCAAGCAGCCTCCTAGATAGGGTTTACAAAAGCAAACCAAGTGAGCTGTCACTTGATTCACACTCGCAGTTGTTAATTTCCCCTTAGAAAATAATATTTTTAGAAGACAATTTAAGCACTTGTTCTTATTAAATTCAAAGCCAAGATGTGATTGAAGACACTTATTCATTTTAACCTAATTTGTTTTTATGTGATTGCAAGCATGTTGTTCATTTTAAGCCCAAAGTCCAAATGTGTGATCAAATAATGATTAAAGATGAAAGATTAGAATGAGTGCCCCTCATAAAAATTGCTTTCCAAGTTGTTGTTATGATTGATTCAAATGATGCTCCAGCTCCTTTAATTCACCTACAAGTCACCAATTCCAAAAAGTAACAAGTAAACTTGCATAGAAGAAAGCTATGTGAAAAAAATGAAATCTAAAAATTCTGATTAAGATGACCTAATATAGAAAAATAAATTGCATAAATAGAAAATTTAGAAAATTTTATGCACTTTAAAAAAAAATTGCTGAAAAAGGGTAAAAAATGCAAAAGTTATGCTTGTTTGAAGTTTGCAATGAAAGAGTGTTAAGATTGAAAAATAAACCCTACAAAAAATCAGCAAATAATATTATCCAACAACAAAATAGATATGGTCATGAGATCCCTTATGATTTTCTAATCATTATCAATTTTTTTTTTGCTCAAATTAAACTCCATATGAAAAAGTTATGTCATAAACTACGGTTTGAAAAGATTTTTTTTTTTGACAAAGAATTCATTTGTACCATAGATCTGAAAAATATTGATGTAGAAAAATGGATTTAAATATTCCTAATCACCTGTAAAAAAATAGAATGTGATTTGGTTAGCTAGATTGGAAGATATGATTTTTTTCTAAAAGTCGCGCATCAAAAATTTCTAAAAAATCAGAATCATAGGGTCAACTTCAAATCATCATAACTCCTTGACTACAGAGCCAAATCTTTAATGTAACCACTTTTCGGAAAGCTCTCGAAGTCATCTTTCCAACGAATCCAAGATCTCCTTTTTCCAGGACCTATGTAAAACAAAAAAAAACTGTCTGCAACAGATCTAGTCCTAAATAAAGAAAATCAACAATATAAAATATCTTCAACCTATAAATCAAAGTGCATAAATCTGCAAAGCGAGGCTTAGTCCCACCGGGCATGCCAAATGTAGTTAGGGTAAAATTGCAAATAGGGTAAATGAATAAACAACAATGATCAAACTCTAACAATTGCACAATGAAGCACAAGACAACATGAAAATCAAAATAACAAATGTAAATGCAAACCGATCTCCATGCTATGCTCAATTTATCTTCATTGCTCTTCTCCACCTTGCATGAGCATGCAATATTTTGAAGGATGATGGTTGAAGGAATGTTGGGTGCTCACTTCTGCAGCATAACATTGATATGAGGATGATAGATGAATGATTGATAGATAGAAGATGATGATAGATGCAAATGCTCTAATGTGATTTCAGCAGCATGAGAATACTCCAACTCAATGCATCTTGCAAATAGCTTATGAGGGGGTTGATTTATAGGAAAGGTTTGGTTCAAATGAATGGTAGAAATTAAAAGGCTAAATAATTAATGTGGACAGTTAGGATTAATTAGTTATTCCCACTTTTCAAGGGAGTTGTAGTCATGTGACAAGTGTATAAAGGAAGATAAGGCTCATGTGTGACCGTGTACATAAAAACTTTTATTTAATAAGTTTATGTGTGATTGTGTACACAAAAAATACATGTGTGATTATGTATAGAAAAAGTAGTATATGTGAAAGATATTAAATAAAAGATGTAGTACCATATGATTCAATGGAGAGGTGGACAAGTGTTGGAATGTGATGAAAGGTGAGGACTTAATTCAAATATTTTATTTGAATTAGTTGGGATATGTGAAGAAAATTAATTAAATAAATAAAATTTATTTAATTAATTGGCTAAGTGGGATAATGATGGGATTAAGATGGGATTTTAATTAATTAAATAAAATTTATTTAATTAACTGGCTAATGGATTAGTTGGATTAACAGTGGGATTATGACAAAATGTTACATGATGTCTAAATAATATTTTTGACTAGGTGTTGCAAGACATGTATAAATTTGGGGACAATTTTGGGTGTCTACACAAGGTATACCGCTTAAAGAACATATTAATGTAGCACACCTCAAAAGATTTTATGCTTAAAGATTTAATGTTAAATGTTTATAAGCTAATTTAGCATATAGATTAGCTTCAATTTCGACAAGATATCACTATTTTGTCTTAATTCATTTGGCATTATATCTTTGTTCAGTTGATCATTATTGTATCATGTTTAAGTAGTAATTACTTAGATCACTTTTGTATTAACTAAATGTAGCATATAAATTAAAGTTATGTGTCAAACAATTAATCATTGTGTTTGTTATTACATGTTCTTTTTTCAGAATTGTTAGTATATCACAATAGCATTAATTATAACATTTAGACATCATCACTAGTTGTATTGTTATAAAAATCACATGTGATAGATCAAAAGTTGTTACACATAGATCAAAAGAAATAACCATATATATATCAGTTTCATGTATACATCCGAGTTGACTATCCCTCAAAACAAAATGGGATGTCACAGTGCCTAAAATCTACACATCACATAGCTGAGCCTCGATTGCCAGTCCCCTCAGGCCCTCATGGTGTGCGAGTGATAGAAGCCTGACCATGTGTGGCAACGGATCACAAATGACTCCTAGAGACACTTCGAGATTGTAACCCCCTGATCTCACCTCTCATCTCTATCATTTGCTCATGTGCCTCCTAGTACATCCTCTGGTACCAGTCTCTCTTGACCTGAGCCCTGTCTATCAACTCTAGTCTGCTAGACCTCCCACAGTAAGAACTCACTGACAGCTGGTCCTCCCTCTGATGTAGGAACTGCTACCGTCTACTCTCGCTATGCCCTGAGCTCACCCTCGGTGCACTCAGCTCTATGTCAAAACTCCTCTCTCTCTCATGTAGACTGCTCTAGCATGGCCTCTGTAGTAGTCCTATACCTGACAATAGGCATAAATATCTCAGCATGTCATCTAGCGGATGAGCGTGGCGAATAACCTGCCCGCACTTGCTGCTCTGAGGCATCTATCGGTACTATGTCTCCTATGACGCAACTCACAAAGTCTCACCATGCATCAGTCCTGACTACAAAACAGAGGATGAGATAGATGTTAGACTCCCATATAAATATCACAAATAATAAACTATTCAAAACATAAACTAATAAACCAAACTTAACCTAGATCTCCATCTCACTAGGATGGATCTCAGATCGCTAATGATGTGATGAGCTATGTTGTCTGATCTATAGCTAGGGGCATAGACCTACTACTCTTCCCCCACTCTGTCAGGCTAGGCTTCGCATCGCTTGCAAGTATAGGACCACAAGCCTTTGACTACGGTCTCGACTCGGTCTCCTCATCGGTGTCTGCCTCCTACTGACTTTGTCGCGATCTTGCTCTGAAGACGTACTGTGATGGGACCTCCTTGGACTCATCCTTGTCCTCCTCCTCATCCTCCTCAAGATCGTAGTATCCTGCAAAATTGTTGACGTCGTCCTCCACCCCTGTGTCACTCACTTGACTGGCCCAAGGTTGAGTATCTCCTATAGGATGCCTAGGTGGAAAGATAAGTGTAGGTCATGCTGCGTGCCACCAAGTCTAATATGCTCAGGTACACCCAACATCATCTGTGTCTGACACTGGCTCTGCATCCTCATGACCCTCATCGTTGCTAAGTGGCACATCTGCTATAGTCGGTCGTCAGACGATATTGGCTCTATCTGCACTCCAAGATACACGTGCGTAGCTCAGACAAAATACAAAAACATGCTATATCTGCCTGAACTGTCATGCCACCCTGTCAAAGTAGAACCAAGATATAGTATGATCAAGGTGATCGACCATCAACCAATCCCTCTGCATCCGAGCTAACTGCCTTTGCTCTCTAGACCATCTGATGTAGCCGCAATACGGTCTCCAAATGATGTCACCAGGATGTGATCTGTCAAATACTACTCTCCAGTATGACATTGTCGTGCCTTCAACACCTGAGTAGTGGATAGGCATAGACACGCGAATGGGTGAATTCTGCCTCTATAGGAAAACCCACCGATCATGTGCACCTGATGTGCTCAAAGGTCCAGACCTGTAATAATGTGTAGACCATCAGACTCTACATCTCATAATAGACATATCGCCCTAAGTCGTGATATAGGTGCACAAGCATACTACATCCCCATGCGTAGACAGTTTGATGCTCCTCCATCGCTCTGATAGTGTGAATGAGACCCCCGTGAAGGTGAGTGCCTCATCCATCTGGTGCGATGGCTAGTGCAATTGTGACAATCATGATCCTCCCTAGTAAGGGAATGTCTCTACATCCCTGCTCTAGTAAACAGAGCTAAATGTGTCCTCGCTCTGCCTGTGAAATAGTGTGACCCAAGAAGTATAGCTGACTCTCATGAGTATACTCCTTTGAGCAATGTCCAACAACCCTAACTATCTCTCCTCAGATTGGTAGTTGAAGGATCCTAAATACATCCTCTAGTGTGATGGTAATCTCGCCAGTTGGTAAATGGAATGTCGATGTATCGACATCCCACCTCTCCATCAATACCATAAGCATCACGCAGTGGAATCTGATTGTGGGCATCTCAAAGACCCACCATAGGCCGCTAGCATGCTCTCATAGAAGTGCCATAAGATGGCCAACTGTGTGCTCATGCATCTCAGGGACATCCTGCAGATCAGAAAGCAAGCAAGAGTATCAGAATCCTCCCTCGAAACCAAAATAAGCTATCAAAAGTTGAATAGAATGCCTGTGCCTAGGGCCTATGTCCTTTGTGGACCAGGGCACCCCAAGAAGACTATGGCACCCTAGAGGGACACTGGCACCCTTGTGGGACTAGGGCACCGCAGAGAGACTCTGGCGCCCTAGGTGGACTAGGGCACCCCTGTCTAGGTACTCTATCCACCTTCTCCTCTTGGCATAGACATCAATAAATGTGAAAGAAAAGGTACAACAAAGGATGACAAAAGAGTTGGATTAGGATCATACCTCAGCCTTGAAACGTCTCTCTGCCACTCGGGTTCGGAGCATCTCCAGTCATGGTGGATGATATGGACGTCGGCTCGGTATGGTCGTCCCCCTTCTCTCTCTCTCTCTGTAATGATAAGAAACAAGAATGAGTTAAGTGATAAGTGACAACTCCCTTTTACATAAAGTAAGCAAGTGAGAATTCCTATCCCTAACTAGGTGCAAAAGTGTGCTCTTTTACTCTTGAGCCCTTTTCTTGAGCTATCAAACTCTAATTTTGGTGCCATTTGTTGCATTGGAATTTGGGTTCCACTCTCTTTCTTTCCCAATGTGTTATATTTGAGCATTGTTTCTTCAAATCACCCTCACAACATATTCCCCTTGAAATTGACGTGCATGGATATCTCCTTGTTTCTACTCTCGGACTAAGCAAGCAGAAACAAGGGGGGCATATATCTCCCTCAATTTCCTCTTGGCCTCATCACTCAATCCCCTTAGCGTTTTTATACTGACTCATTGGTGGTGGTTGTAGGTTGATTTGATTTTAATTTTTTTCTGACAAATGTTCTTGATGCAAGAGCATCCAGGGTGTAAGAGCAATCTTACATCAACCAAAAAAAAATGTTGTTTCTTTTCAATAAGGCCTAAATTTGGTTGGGTTACTATTTTTAGTAAGTTTGTATTTATGCATGGTTGGATACAAAATCTTAGACATACCTCTAAAATGGTGAATTGAAGCTAGTGGTGAAGAAATCACTTCAATATCATTTGTCATTTGTGAGATATTAAAATTTCAAATTTTGAAAATCCTATTGAAATATTCAAAGTCAAATTTGATGCATTTAGAAGCTTCAGATGGGCCCGAAATTTGGCAGGAAACCTAACCTGTCTACCTTTTGGTACTACTTGTGCACCATTGTCTTTTCGAGAGCTTTCTGAAAAGGTATTATAATTGAAAATCCAATGGTCAGATCAAAATTTATGGCCCTGCGAAGTTGACCTATTTTTGGAGGGAGATGCAAATTTCAAAATTAAGCTGGTGGCTGCCAAAAAGGGCTATATATGACCATTTTTGGGAACCCTTGGGGAGGAGAGTTAAGGGGGAAGGTGTAGAGACAAGAAAAGGTAGGAAAATAGAAACCCTAGATGATTTAAGGCTACATAAGGCTGAAGATTCCAAAGTCTTGAGAGAGGGAGTAGTAATGTGTTGCAGCCTGTAGGGGATTCAGCCTCTGATTGTATTTGAGCTTCTGTAATATAATGTTTTTCCCATATTAATAAAATGTCATTCTATTTTTTGTGTGCAATTTATGTTATTGTATTTTTTATGATTTACCCCCTTCATCAGTTCCTTTGTAGGTTGCGGTTCTTAACTTTGTGGTCTTGCAGGATTGCAGACTTGTGGGCTTCCTCCTTCCTTTTTGGTGACAACACTTCGGCTTCCTCTACTATATCCTTTTAGGTATCATTTTCATGATTGATGTATTTATTTTCCTTTAGTTGCATATGCACGTAGTGTCATATGGCCACTAAAGTGGGGGCTAAATGTAATGTCAAAAATTGTCCTCCTATATGGAATGGTACAATTTCCCTTGGTTTAGCTCCTCACTCTTGGTGACCTCTCAACCTTTTCTTTCTGGCCTTCCCAAAACCCTAATTGACTTAGTATAGGAGTAGTTTATTCACCTTTTGAGGTAACTTATTGATAGAACCCAAAAAGGGGATTTGAGATTTGGGTCCTTAGGACCCCCAAAAATGTAGATCTGAGCTGAAATTGGGGGCTAGGATTTGGGTTCCCATGCCCTAGTCTTCCCCTGTTTCACACGATTTTGTATTTTGGCGGGGTGTCAGTTCCCGTCGAGTGTCTTAGGATTACGTTTTCAAATTCTCAGTTTTCGCGCTATATCAAGACGTTATTTCAAAAAATGAAATCCCTAAAGGTAGATATAAAAAGACATTTGTAAATCATTTTATCACACACAATTCTTATGCAAGCTTGATGCCAAAAACTCTATTGCAATTGCTATTGAAGATCAGTGACTTGTTGAAGCTCTTTGAAGTATTCTTTATTTGCTATCTTGGAGACAATGGATGAAGATTAGGAATCAAGATCTTGAGTCTATCTTTCTCTTCCTAGGGTTTGTACATCCTTTGCATGATCGGGAGAAGGGTTGAAACCTTCAATAGCAAGCTTGGAGATCCTCCGTAGACATTGCTGATTTGCCTTCTTGTTCATGCAAGTCTTCATTTATCTCATCTCCTTAACATGAAGTTGTATGTATTTATTGATGTAAAGCATGTTGTTGATCTTCCCTTGATTGAGACATCTAGAGTTTGATTTTATGCATACACACATTGTTAGGTTTGCACACACTTCTTTAAATCTTTATCTCTAGCTATTGTTGAGGTAGAAATACCAAAGATGAGGCTTGACTGAGGCAAGCTCCTATATAGCTGCAACATCTTCCTTCTTTTGTAGGTGTAGATCATGTTTTGCAGGTTCCGGTGGAAAGAATATACAGAAAGAAGGATATTGCGGATACAGTCGCAACAAACTTTCAAATTTTTAGATTCTAATACTTGAGGGACATTGGGGTGGGTTTCCTAGTCCAACCAAGGGTTATTCCATGATCTGGAAGCTTTTTAGTAGTCTCAGACACCCTGTGTAGAAGACTTTCCTGTGTAGAAACTTTCAGGACACTAAAGCAGGCGCCCTAGTCCATGTGGCCCTCAAAATCTAGGTACTCTATCTCTGAAACTCTATCTTTGCACTCCTGTGATCAGTTTTGCCAGTTGCTTCATCACTTTCTGTATGTTTTTGATATAAGGCATAATTAGGGTTTTACTTGGTTGAAAGGAAAACACTTGATAAAATCTTGATTAGGGCCTTAGGTTTCATAACCACGTGAGCATAAGGGATAGATAAAGTGATTAGAAGCTTGTTCACAAGCTTAGTCCTTATCCTCCCAATGCTTAGTGGAGAAATGGCAGTATTTAACCTAGCTTAAACAAAATATCCAATTTTTCATTAAACACAGGCATATTAAGAAATAAGCACCCTCAGGTAATGTACGCGGTTATTTGACGGGTAGACATTTCCTGAGGTTAAATTTGACATCTGCATATTAGCAAATATGTGGATATTGAGATTTTCTTTATTAAAGCTATGTCTGGGATATTGACAAATATCAGGGTCCTTAGCGAAATGTGATGACCACCTCATATGACTGATTGGTTTGACAAAACTTTGACTGACTATAACTTCTTATCCTTAAGGAATTTTGAGGTGATCCAAAAGGCAAACCTGCTTAGAATTTTGCACTCTTTCACTTGATGAGGTTTGTGATGATAAAATATGACTTTGAAACTCAACCTTTTTGTGATGTCCATGCCTGCATAGGGTGATATCCTATCACTGCATCTGACACTTAACTTTTACCATACTGCCCAAAGCAAGAAAGCAAGGAACAAGCCAAAAAAAAGTTGGGTCCCTGTTTTGCTAAGGCAAAATGGGGCATGTTGTGTAACCACACAACAATCCTCTGATCCAGCTCTGAATGAATAACACTCTGTCTTCCATCGATGCAAGCCAATTTCAAGCTCCTCCTTGTTAAAATCCATATGCTAGAGTGGTTGGGCAGAATCTTGATCCAAGACAAGGGGGATATATAACCAAAACCCTCTTATAGTGCCTAGTGTAAATCCCCAGCCAAATATTCAAAGCCTATATATACCACAACAATCAAATTTGTAAAATCTCCCAATAAATCTAGGTATCCAAGAAGGGCATCCCTTAATAAATCCTTTTGTTAGAAGATCAATGCAATCAACAAGATATAGGTAGATTGATTTTACTGGTATACCAGGATATCCAAACCCTATTGAGAACATAGTGAGAAATGTTGTCCCAAGGTTTGCTAGAAATAATGTAATATCTAGTGAGGATCACCTAAGGGCATTCATGAATGTGATGGATGACTTTGAGGTTGAATGTGAGGATGTAACAATGAAATTATTCATACAATCCTTGACAGAAGATGCAAGGGAATGGTATAGAATCCTACCAGATGCCAGTATTTACTCTTGAATAGACTTTAAGAGAATTTTCAAGGAACAATATGGGGATAATATTGACCCATGATTTGTTATGAATGAATTTAGAAGCATTCAAAAGGGGCTCAATGAAAATGTCCATGATTTCAATGCAAGGTTCTTAAAGGTGAGTAATAAGATCCCTCCTTACGTAAGACCAAATGAGCCCATGTGCTTGGTAATTTACCAAAATGCATATGATCCCAAGATGGGATATGGATTAAGAAACACAGAGCCTCAAACTCTCAGGGATGCTTTCAAAGCAGCCTTACACATTGAAAATAATAGAAAGGCATCTGGAAAGACTTCTGAGAGAGGTGATTTAAGAATCAACCCACAAGATAGAGGACAAGTAGTAAGGCTCCTATTGCTACTGAATATGATAAATTATGGAAGGAGGTCAAGGAAATAAAGAACTCTATGGTAAGAAATGATAAAAGGATCCCTAGTGATAGGCCCCCTTTTGTTAGACAAGAAAAGATGCCAAGGTTAGCATATCAACCCTATAACATAAATTGGTGAGATGGAAAGCCAATCCCTCCTAATGATAGGGGAGGTTTGTCTAGAAAAACCCCTAACCATCTAAGAAAAGGGGTACATGTTGTAGATGAAGACCTATGGTGTTTACTATGCCAAGCTCCCCATTCCTCTACTTCATGTGATGTTGCAATATCTATGATTGACAACACAACCCCATATGAGGAGTACGAGGATGGGGATAATTATGAAGACCATAGTGTAAATATGGTTTTTAACTATGATTGTATTATTGAAGATTGTGTCACTTCTAATAGTGAGTGTTCAGAAAATGAGGAGACAACAGAAAAGGGAAAGTTGATTGAGCAAACATCTATCCCAAGCACAGGTAGAGATGATGATTGTGTTCTTCAGTTAAATACTAAGGACACTAACATTTGATTAAGCATACCCTCTACTAAGGAAATCAAGACTTTAACTACTTCCAAGATTGCTTAGGTTAAAAGTGATTACTACCTGAGGAGTAAGAGGAACCAAGGAGAAAGTAGTACGAGGGGAAATGCAAGAAGCATTTTTATTAAAAAAAATAGAATGTCCCCAACCTAAAGAGAGATATGGAATATGTGGGAAGGCCTAAGGAGGCTGGGGGAAAATGTAATCCACATCATAATCCACCCCCTAAGGCAAAAATACTAGTAGAAAGGGAAAATGCTAAGAAAATCCCTACTAAACAAAAATATGGTTAAAATAGCACACCTCAAGCCCTTGTAGCAAATACTGATACAAATTGTACTAGTATAGTGCCCAAATATGTCTCGTTGGACATGGCCCACATATTTAGCCAGATAAGAGTGACAGTCCATTTGTTAGAAATGATGAGGATACCTGAGCACAAGAGTAGGGCTATGGCAACAATAAATGATGTTGTCCCTAATACACTTGGGGTGGCCAATGAACATACTAAGTTGCTTGAAGAAAAGAAGGTATTCTCCAAAGATGTTAGGAAATGGAGTACTAAGATACCAGAAGTCTATCTAGGAACCACTTTGCAAAAATGTCCTTCTCAAGTAGATCCTTTATTTTTCACTCCAATGATAAAAGGAAGATTTGTAAAAAATTTAATGATTGACTCAGGTGCTTCTGCAAACATAATGTCATTAGGAGTCATGGAAATTTTAGGCTTACAAGTAACCAAGACCTATGGCAAATGTTTTTCCATGAATTCCTGAGAAGTCCCAATCATTGGAATTATTAAGGACATCAGCTTTAGACTTGTAGCATTCCCACATAAGGAATATAAAATGAATATTACTATAGTGGATGGGTGAGTGTGAGGTCATGATGGACCAAACAGTGGCAATGGAGAAAAAAATTGCTAGCGAGTGCTAACTGTAGACACCCTAAAATGACCATGTCGTCGCACCACTTGCATTTCATCAAATATGTCTAATCACCTACATTTCAAACATTAATTAAATAATCTAATTATTTAATTAATTTCACCAGAAGCATCAAATTCTTCCAAATTCCAAAATTCAACATTAATTGAATAAATTGTATTTTATTTAATTAATTTAATTAAATTCCTCTATTTTTTTCAACAATTAAATAATGTTTATTATTTAATTAATTCATCCAAAATCTTCTTATCTACAATTAAATAATGTTACATTATTTAATTAAATTAATTATTCTTCTAATGTATTTAAATTATCTAATATATTTAAATCATGCAAATATATTTAAATTATCTCAATCCTGTGTATCAACATTGCTGTAATTAATGTATCTCCTTTCGGCGCTCTGCTTTCCATGGTTGCTTAGGGTTTTCTAGGGTTTTTAGTTTTGACTGCTTTCGATGCCAATGGAGGCAGCTGCCTTGGGTAGTACCTCTGGGGCTGTGATGGTGGACGCTCTGTCTAATGGATGGAAACAAGCGGTAACAGGGGAACCGCTGGGGTCTTCTAAATGCATGGCGGGTATGCCTGTCCAGAAAGTTTCTGCAGATGGCATGGCTCTAGTTATTCCAGATGGTTTGGTTGAAGAAATTGTGGCAAACATGGATCTTGCTCTGGTAGGTAAATTCTTTTCCTTTCGTCACAATATTGAGATGGTTCGTAAATGGGTTTCCTCTCGGTGGAGAGTTAAGGGTAGTGTTTCGGTCATTGCTATGGCAAGAGGAGTATTCCTATTTAAATTTACCAGTAGGGAGGATATGATTGCTACTCTAGCTGGGGGACCTTGGCTTCATGGGTCGCACTCGCTTGCTTTATGCCAATGGAAACCTGGGTTTGACCGTAGCTCGGATCTCAATAAATCTGCTCCTGTTTGGGTTCGTTTACCTGGGTTTCCCTTAGAATTCTGGGATGAAAAGATTTTTCTGCTATTGGTAACTCTTTTGGCCAGTTTGTTACTATGGACCATACTACCCGTACTCAATCCCACTGTGTTTTTGCTTATTTTTGTGTCAATGTGGAGATAAACCAAACCCTTCCTGTGTCCATTGCGTTAAACTCCAAATATGGGGTATGGACTTAGCCAATCCTTTATGAAAATGCCACCACCTTCTGTCAAATATGCAAGAAGAAGGGCCACATAATGACTCAATGTAAGACTAAGCCCACGGGTTGGCAGACTAAATCCCATAATGAGGTTGAGGACCACTCACAAACAGCTGTTACCCCTGACCATCAGGGAATGGGGGGTAATGCAGAAAATGCTTTCCCAGAAGACCATCCTGAACAGGCTAAGGACAAGACAAGCTCGACGGCTGCGACTCATAAGGATACTGCTTTGTTGGAGGAGAATGCTGAATAGCTTCTGGAAATAGGTTGTCAGAATGAGGCTTTTGACACTGCGAGTCAGACGGTCTGACAGAGTTCTCCTAGATGTGAGGATGGTGAAATATAGGATCGTTTCATCAATGAGTTGGTTGAAGATGATAAATCCCTTGATCTATAGGCTTGCTCTGTTGTTCCCTTAGATGCTAATGACCTTGAGTCAACCATGAACCCTGTGCGGGAAGTTGATGATCATATTGCTGATCCTTCCCTGACAGTTGACATTGGCCCCAGTGGTAGTGGGAATGATCCTGAAGGCTGGATTACCCCTAAGAGGAAGACTCGTAAAGGAAAGAAGACTGCTGATGTTGGCATTGACTCAAAACAAGGGAGACCAACCCTTTGGGAAACTCAGCAAAGAGAGATTGCTAAGGAGATTGCCAGTGGTAAGCAGAAAACTCTGGAGGTCTCCTCCCTCAAACCTTTAAAATGAGGATCTTATCCTAGAATCTGAGGGGTTTCAATAGCCCTTCAAAATTGTTCGAGGTCAAAAACTGTATTTTGGATAACAAGTTAGACATTTTGCTCCTACAGGAGGTCAAGATGACTGAGGAAAACTTTAAGAAAATTGCTGATTACATATGGCCTAAGGCCGAGTTTTGTATTAGTCCTGCTATTGGGGCTTCTGGCAGGATTGTTACTATGTGGAATAGTATGAAATTTCAGGGCTCCCTTGTGGCTTCTGACAAGCATTTCCTGGTTACCAATTTCTCCTTACCCTCTTTCAACTGGTATCTCATCAATATTTATGCTCCTAACACCAGAGCTCAGAGACAGTCTTTATGGACTGATTTGAGTAATACCCTGACCAAGGCTCTGCGTTCCAAATGGATGTTGGCTGGTGACTTCAATACTCCTTTGTATCCCTCTGAGAAATATGGTGGGAACCTTGATTACTCTGACAGCATGTTTGATTTTGCTGAGTTTATTAATGATTGGGGACTACTTGATGTGGAGCTTCAAAATCAGATTTTTACCTAGTCCAACAGGAGATGTGGGGACCATTTGATCCAGGTTAAATTAGACAGGGTTCTTATATCGAGTAACTGGGACAATCATCATAAGATGCAATTGCAGGCTTTTCTGCGAACCATCTCTGATCATTGCCCTATTTTCCTCCATTGGCATGATTCATGTCATCGGGGTCCTTTTCCTTTCAGATTTGAAGCTATGTGGATCAAGCATAAGGATTTCAGGCAACTGGTGACCCAATGGTGGCAAATTCCTATCTAGGGTACTCCTATGTTCAGACTAGTTAAGAAGCTGCTGCATATTAAACAAGAGGTTCATGGATGGAATAGACTTAGTTTTGGTCATGTGTTTTGGCAGAAGAAATCTTTAGCTGGAAAACTTGAGGATATTCAGCAGTGGATTGCTCAAGGTGATATTTCCAAAGATACTTCTAAGCAAGAACATGATCTGATTTCATAATGGAAGACTCTTATGGGCCGTGAAGAGGTCTTTTGGAAGCAAAAATCCCAGGTTCAGTGGCTTAAGGAGGGTGATCGCAATACTGCTTTTTTCCATATTTCTGCCATGAAACATAGGAAGGCTAACTCCATCACAAAATTGTGTTTGGACAATGGGGATGTTATCACTGAGGACAATGAGATTGGGGAACAAGCTGTGTTATTTTTTCAGAACTTGTTGACTGAACCGGCCACTGGTGTTGATAATGACAGGGCTACTAAGCAGTTTATTGACAATATACCCTCTCTCATAACTGTAGACGACAATATGGAAATGCTGAGGCCTATCTCTGAGGAGGAGGTTCATGCTATTTTATTCTCTATGGGTTCTTTTAAAGCTCTGGGTCTGGATGGCTTCCCTCCTATCTTTTTTCAGGAGTACTGGGATATTGTGGGGGCTGATCTCACTGCTATGGTTCAGGATTTTTTTAAAACTAGTAAGTTCTTAAAGCAGCTCAACAACACCTTTATTGTCCTTGTCCCTAAAAAGTTGAAACCTACCAATCTTTCTAATTTTTGGCCTATCAGCTTGTGTAATACTATCTATAAGCTTTGTACCAAAGTCCTTGTCATGAGACTTCAAACTTTTCTTGACAAAATCATCTCTCCTTCTCAAAAAGGTTTCATTCCTGGGTGCCAAATTTTGGATGCTGTGATCTCCACCCATGAAACTATTCATTCCATGGAGAAGAGCAGACTTTCAGGTATGGCCCTTAAGTTGGATATCTCTAAAGCCTATGATAGGGTCTCTTGGGATTTTCTATTTCAAGTTCTTAGAAAATTTGGGTTTAATGACAGAATTCATCTCCTCATCTAGACGGTTGTCTCTTCCGCCAAATTTTCTATATTGGTTAATGGGATTCCTCGGGGTTTTTTCTCCTCCTCGCACAGACTCCAGCAGGGGGATCCCCTTTCTCCTTACTTGTTTATCATAATGGCTGAGGCTCTTGGGAGATTCATTCAAGATAACGTGGTCTCTAAACACCTTGTGGGCATTAAACCTGCTTCCTCCCTTGCTCCTATGTCTGTGCAGCAATTTGTTGATGATACCCTTCTTTTTGGCACCTCTTCGGTGATTGAAGCTCAGAGATGGAAGAATATTTTAAACCTTTATGCCCTCGCTTCTGGGCAAAGCATTAATTTCCAAAAGAGTAATGTATATTTTTTTAATACTCCCACTTCTCTCCGTCAAAAAATCATCCATATCCTTGATTGTGCTGAAGATGTTCTTCCTGCTATCTATCTGGGTCTTCCATTTACGGTTAAAGAAGTTTCCCCAAATTTCTGGAATAGCCTTTTGGAAAGAACCCAATGGAAATTGATTGGTTGGAAGGGCAAAGTCCTCAGCAGTGCTGGTAAATTGTAGCTTCTTCGGGCTTCCTTGCAAGGTATTCCTACCTATTTCCTTTCTCTTTTCAAAATTCCTACTTCTTTTGCTGCTAAGTTGGAACAAATTCAAAGAAAATTTTTATGGACGGGAGCTGAAGATAAACAGCGGATGTCCCTGGTCAGCTGGGATAAAGTATGTCTTCCTAAATCCCATGGAGGTCTCAATATCCGCAACATATGGAATATGAACAAAGCCCTGCTCTCTAAAATTAATTGGAATTTGATCCATCATCAGAAAGATTGGGGAGAAATCATGCAAGCCAAATATTTGCATGTCACTGATTGGTCTAACTTCCTCCAACAAGAAGGTCTTCCTAAGGGTTCGGTCATTTGGAACAAAATGTTGCAATCTAGAAATCTACTCATGCAAGGGATCCGATGGAAGCTGGGAAATGGCATGGGTATCAAGTTTTGGACTGATATTTGGCTAAAAGACAAGGCTCTCATCTCTCAGAGGGATATGGGTGAGATTGCTGGCATTGCTACTAAGTTTTTTGGTCATAAGGTCAGTGATTATATATCCATCAATAATGGTCACAGGAGCTGGAGGAATTTGTTGGATTGCTGCACCCATCGCCCTGACCTTGCTTCTAAAGCCCAGTTGGTTCAAAAGTTGATTCAGGAAGTTAGAATTCCCCTCTTCCCTCATGAAGATGAGCAATTTTGGTGATCGGATAAGAATGGTTGATTCTCTGTTAATTCTGCCTATCACTTATTGGTCCCTGAGCTTCATAGAAAGGAGATATGGAGAAAAGTTTGGAACCAAAAACTAATCCCAAAAATTAACATGTTCTGGTGGGCCTCTGTTCATAACAAAATTCTGACCCAAGATAATTTACAGAAGAGAGGTTTCACTCTGGTCAACAGATGTTGTCTTTGTTGTGAAAAGGAGGAAACGGTTTCTCATTTATTTTTTCACTGTAACTTTGCTAAGGACATTTGGAGCCTTATCCTCAGTAATTTTGGTATTCAGTGGGCTTGCAACTCTGATATCCTGGAAGTTATTAACAATTGGTATCCTCCCTTCTCCCATCCCTGGCTCGTTGAGTTATGGAATCAGACTCTACCGTGCTTGAGTTGGACTTTGTGGAAAGAGCGCAACCATCGGATCTTTAGGGATACTACTCGAGAGGTCTCTCAGGTCTCTCATACTTTCAATAAGACTCTTGTGGAGAGTGTTACTTCGGCCCATATCCGCACTGCGGAGAAACCTCTAACCTAGGAGGAAGAACAAATTGCTGTAAACTAGAAGGTTCTCCACCATATTCCGGCTTATAACAATACTAAACTGTTGCAGAGACTCAACACTAAATGGCAGCCTCCGATCTCTAATTAGATGAAGCTCAATTTTGATGGGGCCTCTAAGCTTACTAGGATAGCTAGTGGGGGAGGGATCATCCGTGATGATAGAGGGTGGATGTTTGCTGTCTATGCTGGAGGTCTGGGTTGTCATAGCAATAACTATGCTGAGACTATGGCTCTTCTTTGGGGGCTTAAATTGGCCATATCCCTTCATATTCAGAATTTGGAGATTCACGGAGATTCTAAAATGGCCATTGATGCCATATCTAATAAGTTGAATATTGGTATTCAGTTGAAAGACATTATCAGAGTATTCAGTTTCTCTTGCAGAGGTTTATTAATGTGCATATCTCTCATATTTACCATGAGGGCAATGGCGTGGCGGATGCTTGTGCTGAACTTGGACAGCGTTATTCATATTGGAGGGTTTGGCACCAATTTGATTACCTTCCTTTGAATATTAAGAATCTTATTCTTAAAGACGTGGCTGGGTCTTGATGAGGCTGATGTGTTCGAAAGACAGCTCATACTGTTAGTTCTTTGGGAAGGGGCTGACATGTCCCTTGAAGTACGCATCCTTTTGTACTTATTCTACTATCCAATCTGCTCCTCTCTCTCATAAGGTGAGCGAATGGCTAGATCATCATGGCTTGTGCTACGTAATTATGGTTAAGCATGGGATTGGTGTTTGTAAGGCCTCCCATTATTACGAGATTGTGTGTGATGTTATTACCCACATTATCTGCCTTGTTAATGATCGTAATTCTCCTGTTAAGACAACTGAAGAGTCTGGGGGTCTCTGTGGAATGCGTTGTCATACCGCTATGGGGGGCGACAGAATTAGAACTGAACCTATCTCGTGCTGTGAATTTAGGGACAATTTGGTTGCTTGGCATTACTGCAAGGAGGGTGGGATTAGCCCCTATTTGGAGAGGCTTAATGGTTACAATGAAGCTCTTTCTGAACAGTTTGCATGGTCTTGGCAGAATTGATGGGTTTTGGTGGGTGGCATCAGATTTGAAGTTTCTGAATGCGTAATAGCTATGGCCACCGGTATGTCCACCCAGGGTTTGAAGCTGTAATACAAAACTAAAATTGCGGACCTCTCCAGCCAGTAGCTTTTCCTCAGAGATGGTGAAGAATTGGTCCCTTACCAAGGCGGTTTTGACAGAGCCAAGCTGCCAGAGCCATGGGACGCTATTTGTTTTATCCTCATGAAATATTTTACCGTGGAGGGGCGCTTTACCAGGTTTTATAACTACCATCTCCCTCTGTTAAATCATTTTCGTCGTAATGCTAAAATTAGTTTTCCGTTTTATTTGCTTTCTTCCCTGGTGTTTTATGTCCTTAGGGTTCGGGCGAAATTGGCTAAAAACCTTGCTCTGAAGCCTATCCCTCTCCACCAGGGCCTTATTCTCTATTTGTATAATCATCATCTTGCCCTCGAGCCCTCTAATTCCATTCCTGCCACTAGTGGGGACGGCGAGCCCTCCTCTAACCCTAAGGATATTCCTAATGTTGATGAACCCGGGCCCTCCCCTATTCCTATCAAAACTACTGAAGTTTGCACTCCTGTGGCAAATCTTGTCGATTCCCTGGGCCCGACTGCTTCTAAGAAGGGCAAAAAGCGGAAGGTTACTGGTGAAATAGGTACTGGGAAGATAGTGGTTGGGACCCCTAAAACCCTTGGTAGGACCTCAGTGGGACAGCGAAGGGATTCCTCTGTTAAGACTTGTGGGGAGGGGTTTTCTTCTGCAGTTCGGCGGTCTGGGCGTATTGCTGGTAAGCCAGCTCCCTCTACCAAGTTCATTGACTATTCGGAGAGCGGCTCAGATGAATCCACCTAAGGGGAGGATGACAGGGATGTGGAGATTTAGGATATTTCAGGTGATGATGAAGACAAGCAGGAAACGCATGATACAGGGGAGGATACTACTGACTCTGCTAGACATGCTGACAAAGCGGGCGATATGTTTGTGGAAGAAGCCGAGGATGCTATGGAGACTGATGATGGTCTAGGGGATGATCTTGTTGGTCTGCGGGTCTGCATTGCGAAGTTGGAATGGTTTCTCTCCATTGTGCTCAGGACCTCTATTCTCCTCAACCTCTCTTTGCTGAAGAATCTGGGGGTTACTGTCAATACTGATAGTGATGATTTGGTTGAAAAAGTGGATGCTATTATTAACTCTATGGTTTAGTAAGGAGAGCTGTGGTCTCCTCTGTCTTTGTTATTTTACTGCTGATACTCTGTTACTCTATTTTTTGGCTTTAGTTTTTAGTATTGCTGGTTTTGCTGGCATTATGTACTGGTGGTATATGTTGTTTCTAGTTTAAGGCCCTGTTTCGTCTTTGGGCCTTTCTGCTTTTGTTAAGGGTTCGGCCCCTTGTTTAGCCACCTTATATAATCAAAAAAATTATCTCAATCTTCTAAAAATAAATAAAATCAAATATTTTATTTATAATCTTCTATTCCTCAATCATGCACAATTAAATAAATAAATTTATTTATTTAATTTCAGTTATATTCCAATTCCTCTTAAAATATCTTGTTAACTCATGTGCACAATCTGTCTTATTTTTAGAACTCTAAAAAAGATAAAATTACAAGTTGAGTTATCTATTCAATCAATCTCGTTTTCATCATATTTTACTAAAAATATCCTTGTGGATTGACACATGTCATGTGCACATTCATCATGGTTATTTGATTTATCTCCTCCATTGATTCTTTTGAATTATCTGGACCATTGATTGATCTCTATTGAAACCTATATAATCCCCCCTCATCTCCTTCACAAATCCTCTTTGATCACTTATTTTCAAGTATCCTTTACAGCGCTTTGAACATACATCACATCAATTGAGCAACTTACAATCTTTTGACATTGATCTTTGAGCACCTACACTTGCTTGTTGTCAACATGGTTTTGCAGTGTTATTGAGCAATCCACATTCGAACAAAGAGAACAACACAATCTAGGTAAAAGCTTTCTTATTTCATTTGATTTATTGACAATGGCTTTTATTTAGATTAGTTCTCTTTATGTTATGGGTTATTGATTTGGTTATTATCATAGTTTTGATTTTATCATTCGGCAATCAATTTTCCTCATACACATTCTGGCATGCCCGGTGGGACCCATTGGTCCTGATCTAATATAAAATTTGTGAAATTTTTAGTTTGATTTCACAGGTTTTTAACACTTTTTTTAGGAGAGATCCGAAAAAGAATTTTTAAAAGAAACTTGTTGGGCAAAAACAGAGGTCATGGTTGTGTTCGAAAGGGTCAAGAGGCGAAGAAAATATATAATTTGGCCTATTTTGTTGAAGGTAAAAATCTAGCAATTTTTTTTACCTCGGGCACGCAACCCGAGGCCATACAGTTATTGTGCAGGTACAGTAAAAAAATTATTTTTATTAACAAAGCTTTTTGTTTTCAAACAAATCAAAAAATAATAAAAAATCCAAAAAGCAAATCAAAAAAATAAAAAAACAAAATCCAAAAAGACAAAAGTCAAAGTAAAAAAACAAAAAAACAAACAAGAAAAGTACATACCTGTGCATGGAGGGTACGGTGGTACCCTGCTGACAAGGTACTTATTTTTATTTTCTTTTCAAAGTACTAGACCTTTTTTCAAAGGTAGGCTTTTTATAGTATTCTTTTTTTTAAAAGAAAACATTGAAAATCTAAAAATAAATTCTTTATTTTAGAAAAATAAAAAGAGAAAAAAGTTATATTCTTTTTCTTTAATTTTTAAAATAAAGCACCTTTAGTCCAGCAGTAGGTCACATCAGTGACTAGGAGCCAGTCACAGGGGGCTAAGACAAACCCCTCTTCATTGAGCATTTTGATCTAATAGGCGATTTTCAAACCTCATTATCTTGGTCGTACAGACACGTATTTCAGTGCTTTTTTTTTTGAAATAGGCTAGAATTTCATGATCTACATCGTGGTGAAATTGGTTTTTTCTCAAGATTCTTTATTTTTTTCAAAAAATTGATTTTCTCACTACTGTCTCTATCTCATCACATTTTTTAGACCTTCCAAGCTTCATAACTTTCACAAATGGACTCGGATTCAGGTGATGTTTTTTTAAAAGTTGATATTTTTCTATCCTCTACACATTGATAATATTATTTCAAGGATTTGTTGAGTTATAGTTTTTAGGTCCACTCATTGGCCCATCTTCAATCTATGACTTCAAACACTTGCTAACTTTTGAGTTTGTGTGGACCTAATATCACTTGTTGCAGCTTCTTATCACTCAAACAGAGCAAATTGGTTTCTCTAACATGTTCATGCAAGACAAGATTTGAAGAAATTGACAAATCTATCGCATTAAGTCTTAGAAACATATTACTTTCTTAAGGGACAATTGAACAATCATCTTTGCAATCTTAGAAAACATATTGTTTTCTTAAGGGATAATTGAACAAATCACTTTGGCAATCTAAGTCTTAGGAACATATTACTTTCTTAAGGGACAATTGACATGTATGTGAAAACACTTCAATTTTCAAAGGGACAATGGACATGAATTCCAAACACTTCAATTTCATAAGGGACAATTGACAACTACAAATGTGTGTGTGCCTAATTTAGTTGCACGTTATTTTTCTTATAACAGGACAATTGAACCTTTGTTTGACGTGCTTGCTCTTACATTTCAGTTATTCCTTTAGAAGGGCTTGCTTTTGGATTACATTTCATCCAAAAGGGATGACCCTAAGCGGAGTTTTCCTTTGAACTGCTATATAAGAGGGATAAGGTGAAAGCCAAGTCCTAGCCGACGTCAGCCTTACCTTATGGTGCCAAATTGAAAAGAGGTTTACTAGCTCTTTGTGGAAATGATTTTCACATCAAGCAAAATGTTTGATACTCTTAGTAGGATTGGTTAAAGCTTTTAGTATCTTGTCACATTTCTTGTAAGGTGTTGGTTCCTCAAAGTTACTAAGAACCATTCTAGATAGTGACTACCCGATCTACCTCTGAATATTTTGGTAATCATCAGTGCAAGGGGAATCGATTTAAGCCCTCAGGATACTCACCATTGGCTCCCTTGAGAAGAGATAGGATTCCTTCGGCCATAAGGCTCTTGTGACCTACTTCAGCTTTCCGAGGGGAGGATGAGATATCCCTACCTATCATCTCTCGCAAAGATACAAATGTTCGACACCTTTATGGAATGACATTTGGTCGATGGAGTATTAAGTTGTGAGCTGTTCTACTGCAATGCAACCTTGTCTCTAGGGATAAAAAGTGCTTGATATTGTTTGCAATTGTCTTATACTTGTGGAAACATTTGGCTTTTTGTGAGCCTCGAACATACACTATCTATTGTTTAAGTCCTTTTTTACCACTCTGTTTGCTGTGTTTTCTCTTGCCAAAGCAAAACCAATCAGAAGCAAAACTAAATCTATCAAAATTTGCCTTATAAACATCACAGACACTACTTTAGTGCCTCTGGTATAACAGCAGCTCGCCTTTGGTATTACAGTAGCCTGCCTTTGGTATAATAGTACCTCGCCTCTGGCAAAGTCTACTTTAGCACCCTTGGTATAATAGTAGCTCACTTTTGGTCAAACAATAGTTCACCTTTGGTATAGCAGTACCTCGCCTTTGGCAGCTCAGTCCATCACCTTTGGTATTATAGTAGCTCACTTTTTGTGGCACAGTCCTACACTGTTGGTCAAACAGTATAGTGCCTTTGGTCTAGTAAACTGTGCATCAAAATTTATCTTTTCCAAAACACAAGCAAAATCCTAGCAAGCATCTCAGGCAAAGCATATTGTTCCAGTGTCTCCCATGGTAACCACTAGACTCTAACAAACCATGAAGGCTATGCAAGTCACCCCAAGGAAGTACAAATCACCTCCTCACACACCTCAATCAGGTCGATCCAACATTACTCCCAAGGTTACTCCCAAGACATCAATAGAAAGATCGACCAACTCTCCAAGCATGTAACAGCTTGACCAACCAAACAATCCTCAAGAAGGTAGAGTCCCTTTAGTAAGTACACCTCAATATACCACTAGTATGCCTCCAGAGTTTGTTTCACAAGGTTATACTATTGGTCAAATCCCATCTCAAGAAGGTAGGGTCCCTTTGGTAAGTACACCTCACTATACCACCGGCATGCCTCCAAATTTTGTTCTACAAGGTTATACTATCGATCAAGTCCCATCTCAAGAATAGTGACACTTTGAAATAGGTCAATCCTCTCAAGAAGATGGACAAGATCTTGATGAATTCATACAAGATCCTACAGCCATAGCCGCCTTTGATAAAATCCTTAGCGATAACCAAGATCATTTCTTTCGCTTGCTAGCAAAGCAAGGAGCCAAATTACCGAAAGGTTTTGATCTATCCAATCTTAGCAATCCTAACAACACCCAAGACACTATAAGGGCGGTCCAAACCATGTCAACAGTGACCATGCCCTTACATGGACAAAGCTCACAAGGGAAAACAATTGCCCAATATGAGAATCCCCTTTATCAAAAACCAATGGTAGAGAGATCCTTATCACCACTAATAACACCTATGGAGATCTACAAACACCAATAAGAGAATCTACATCATTAAGCCAAACTAGAAAAACAAGCCGCTCTAGCAAAATCAAACATGCAAAATACTCCTAAAATGTCCACACCAATCGCAAGTGGTATATTGGCTACTTGATGCAGGAGCATCCAGTGGTGTAAGGGTAATCTTGCATCACCCAAAAATAAATTAATTCAAAATCATTGTATTTGTTTTCATTTCTTTCCATAATTAGTGTTTCTAGTTCCATAATCACTTGAATAATGATGTAGAACTTTCAGTTTTTCCAAACTGCTAAAAATAGTAACTTGCTATTTTTAGAAAGTTTGCATTTGGGTACGAATTGAAGTGAAAATTTATAGGAAGTTACATAACATAAATATAAGACCTTTGGCCAAGGAATCATGCAAAGATCATTTGCGAGCTAAAAGATATTAAAGTTTTCGTTTCTCGAAAAATGCCTAAAAATTATTCAAACTCAAGTTTAAGACACTAAACGGTCCTGTATGGGCTTGAAATGGCCGAAATTGGTAGCACTAATTTTTAGCGCGTAGAGCACTCTACGAGCTTTTTGATGCATAAAACGGTTTGTCAATCAGACACCCAGATCAAAAGTTCTGGCTCCCAAAAGTTGACCTATTTTTGGAGGGAGATACAAAATTCAAAATTAGATTGTTGGCTGCCAAAAAGGCTATTAATAACCATTTTTGGGAACCCTGGGCAGTAGTAGAGTTAAGGGGGGAAGTGTAGAGTCAAGAATAGGTAGGAAAATAGAAACCCTATCTAATTTGGGGTCACAAAAGGTAGATGATTCTAGAGTTTGGGAAGAGGAAGTTGTAATGTGTTGCAGCCTGTGGAGGGTTAATTCCTCTAATTGTATTTGAGCTTCTATAATGTAATAAGTTGTCCAAATCAATAAAGAAAGTTCTATTTTTTGTATGTATTTTCTATTGTTGTGTGTTTTATGATTTACCCCCTTCATCTCTACCCCATCACGAGAGGGTTTCCCACCAAATTACAATCCGGGGAACAATTATGTCGCCATGCAACCAAGGTCTCACCAAACATCACCCCCAACATCACCAAACCTTCGTATCCCTCAACCAACTAGGGTCATGCAACCCCAACCACAACATTCTTCTACGCTCATCCTCAATCCACCTCAACCATCGCACAACACATCTACCAATGTTCCCCCACCACAACAATCATCGGCGCTAAACTTTTTCAACACCTTTCTTAACCACCCTCAACACTCCCAAAACCAAACTTCCCAAAGATATGTTCTGCAACCGTAACCTAACCCAACAAACTTTAGCTTTCCACCACAAAACTCATATTTTCAACCATCACAAAGCCTACATTCTTACCTAGCGCCACCCCCACCTCCTCCAAATCAAAGCACCCAATTCCAACCCAATCTAAACCCAACATACAACACATATGACCCCAACCAATCTTACGACCCTTATAACACCAATGCCCATGGCTTACACTACAATCTTTTGTATGGGCAACAACAACCACTTTGTGGACAATAGGGTATGCTTCCAACCCCTCCCACAACTATGGAGCTAAAACTGTCGGAAGTTCAACAACAACTATCTGATCTTACATTTGGCCATACCAAGAAGACCTTCTCTTTAGAAGAAGTGTGTCCTTATCCTTTTGATTGGTCATTACCCATGACCCCTTTTCCTCAAAATTTCACTATTCCCAAGTTTGATAAATACAAAGGAAAAGGGGACCCAAAAGACTATCTCAGGGAATTCTATCTTGCTTGCTTCGAGGTCTCACATAATGACACATATCTTATGCATCTCTTTCCTCACAGTCTTGGAGGTCAAGCTATAGAATGGTTCTCGCACCTACCCACGGGTATCAGGTCTTTTAACGAGCTAGCAAAGAAATTTGCCACCCATTTTTCCTACAACATGGAGCATGAGATCTCCATGACCTATCTATGCAACAACAAATAGAAAAATGGAGAAACTTTCATTTCTTTCCTTCAAAGATGGAGACAAATGGCTAGTAAATTCCTATTTAAGATACCCAAAAAGCATCTTGTTAGCATATTTCTGTAGAATCTCAACCAAGAATTGGGTTTTCACTTGTAAATTCTTAGTGCTACAACCTTTGACGAAATTACCTATAAGGGAATCAATATTGAGAAGGCCCTCATTGCTAAAGGTGTGGTCAAAATCTTCAAAGAAACTAAAGACAATGCTCCTCAACAACAAAATGATAAACCAAAGTTTTGGAACAAAAATAAAAACATGGTCAATGATGGGGTGGTCGATTCTAAACATGTCCAAACATTGTAAACACCACTTCAGCTTTCCAAACCAAGTCAAGCTCCACCTCAATAGCAGTAACAACAATGACAACCTTATCAAAACTAACAACAATGACAACAAGAGCGACCTCAACAAGATTACCCTCCTACAAAAGCTTTTACACAAAGGGCTCATCACCTTACTAGATGCTCCCCCATATGGAGAACCTGTTTACAAAACCACACGGTACTGAGAAAATGAATATTGTGAATCCCATATGAGCAAAGGGCACAGAACTACATCGTGCATGAAACTCAAGCACCTAATCCAAAATCTCATCAAGTGAAACCAAATCTCTTTTGAAGATGAGCCACCAGCTCAACACATGAACAAAGACCTCAACATGTACAAGGAACCATTCCCTCACCATGGTCTGCCTCCTCCCAAGATAAAGGTAAAGGTTTCAATAATGCTTCCACTTCCTTTGACTCTATTATGGGTTGTTTTGAAGAGAGTCAAGTATCTACCCTCACAATCAAAGGCAACTCTACGGATTGCGCTATTACAACCCGTCATGGTCGTGTTACCATTCGTGGTCCTACACCTAGTCTCCCAACTCAATCCAATTATAATCTTGTCAAACATCTAGGGAAAATGCCAGCACAGATCTCTATCTTAGACCTTCTACAACCATCACTCGTACATAAAGTGGTGTTAGAAAAAGCCCTCCAAGAGTCTTCGATTCTTAACAATATAGCAGTTGTGGATTTCCAAGCTATAGTAGGTAACATTGCTTCAGCCTACTATGTGGTCTTCTCTGAGAAGGACCTCCCATCCCATGATCCATGTCACAATGATGCCCTTCATAATGAGGTTCTCATTCATAAATGCAAAATCAAACGCACACTCATAGATGGTGGTGCTGGTCTCAACATCTATTCTCTACAGTTACTTAAACAATTGGGATCCTTTGAGGATCAAGTCAACATTGATCAAAGTATTACAATCAAGGGGTAGGATAATGCTGAATGCCATTCAGAGAGTATTATCCACTTGCCTATACAACTAGGCCCCGTCATGCTTGAAACTAGGTGCCAAGTCCTTGACATTGAGCTACCTTATAACATTATCCTAGGCCACCCATGGATCCATGCAATGAAAGTTGTTCCCTCAATGTACCATCAGTCTCTAAAGTTCCCATTCAATGGTATAGAGATAACTATCCCAAGTGACCCTAATCCTTTTGAATTCTGCCATGTCTTGCAAGGCAGTTATAAGAATTGCAACCAAGTGCCTAAAAATGGCAAAGCCCTTGCATCCCCACTATATGTCGATCCTAAAAATCTGACAAAAGCCTTTGCAAGTGAACCTAAACCTCTTCCTAAGATCAAAGCTCACATCTGTGATATAGGCTTTGGAACATATGATATCTCAAAATCTTGGTGTGTAGGGCGGATGCCTTTATCCCCTAAATCTTACAGCCAACCACCCATTGCCAAAGTAACTAAAAAAGTAGTTATTCCTCCCCTAGCATTTCTAACCCAATTCGAACAGGGACAATTAATGGAAGAGGAAACTATTGAGGACATTTCTTCTTGGCTCTACAAGGAGAAAGAACCTGTCACAATACCAGTCAAGCAATATGGCAATGGCTTAAGGATAGTCCAAAACATGGGCTATAAAGGCAAAGGTGGCCTTGGGAAATAGAATCAAGGAACAATGGAACCCATCATTGTGACAAAGAAACTATACAAGAAGGGGTTAGGATTTGGTAGAAAAGTACCACGTGCCTTGGACATTGAGGGTATCCTCGACAAGGTGGCTGAAACTTCCCTCACAGATTTAACATCTAATGAGGATATCATCGATGACTCTTCCCTCCATATGACTAACATATTTACCGAATCCTCTGTCTTTATGCTATCATCTGTATCCTTAACATCCACCACAAAAACCCAGAATGTAACACTTGTCTACCCCAAACATATCGATTGGGACCAACAAGGGTCCCCTATTATAGATGTATTTCAGAATGACGAAGCTATCGTTGAGTTCATGGGACTCTGGGATGGTATCCCGCTTGGCGATCATAAAGTAGGTTTTGTAATGGAACTAGAGCCAACAACTTATTTTGGTGAGAATGCCAAATCCTCCAGTCGCAAAAGTAAAAATAAAGAAAGATCTCTAGGTGAAAACCACATTGTGGCACCTCCTGATCACAAAATAGTAAAAACAAAGGATGTATCCAAAGGTCAAAACCCAACTATGGCACCTAAGGATGAAGGATTTGACCTTCCCCTACTAGCTAAGTATCAAGAGAAGTCAACTCTCCTAGTGCAAGATTCTACAGAGATAAACCTTGGCACAGAGAAAAATCCAAAGACCACATTCCTAGCAGCATCATTATCAGAAATAGAGAACAAGAATCTTAACAAATTCATCTTACAAAGAACCATCAACTTTGCGTGGACCTATGCTAATATGCAAGGGTTAGACCCTAAGCTAGTTGTTCACTATCTCACAGTTGATCCAAAAGTTAAACTAGTCAAGCAAAAGTTAAGGAAGATGCACCCATAGATAGCTCTCTTGGTAAAAGTGGAAATACAGAAGTTGTTGGATGCAAAGTTCATACGATCTATTGACTATTCAGACTGGGTATCAGACATTGTACCTATGTCTAAATCGAATGGGCACATCTGCATGTGTAATGATTTTAGAGATCTTAACAAAGCATGTCCCAAAGATGACTTTCCATTACCAAACATTGACCTCATAGTAGACTTGACTATAGGTCATGAAATGCTTTCTCTCATGGATGGATTCTTTGGCTACAATCAGATAAGGATAGCAAAGGAAGATCAACATAAAACAACTTTTACTTGTTCGTGGGGTAATTATTGTTGGTGTGTCATGTCATTTGGTCTAAAGAATGCAGGGACAAGTTACCAAAGAGCAATGGCAGTGATATTCCATGATCTCTTTCATCACATCATGGAAAACTATGTGGATGACATACTAGAAAAATCTTCTAGGGTGGATCACATACAAGTTCTAGGACAAATCTTTGATAGGCTTGAGAAATACCAAGTGCGACTCAATCCAAAGAAGTGTGTCTTTGGTGTAACATCAGGGAAGCTATTGGGATACATTGTATCTCATAGAGGCATCGAAGTAGACCCCATAAAAGTCAAGGCTATAGTGGAGATGCCTCCACCAAAGAACCTCAAGGCATTAAGGAGCCTTCAAGGAAGGTTGCAATCCATTAGGCATTTCATCTCACAACTAGCAGATAAATGTCAACCATTTCAACACTTGCTCTGAAAGGATGTCTCACTTCGATGGGATGATAAGTGTCAAGAAGCATTTGATCAGCTCAAAGAATATCTAGCTACACCTCCTGTCTTGGTTCCACTAGTTGCCGATAAGCCTTTGATATTACACATCTCAACTACACCTTCGGCCCTTGGGGCCCTGTTAGCACAACATGATGAAGTAGGAAAAGAGCATGCAATTTATTATATCAGTCAAACCTTGGTGGGATATGAACTCAATTATTTACTGATGGAAAGGGCTTGTTTAGCAGTAGTGTTTGCCTCCCAAAAGTTGCAGCATTACATACTAAACCAACACACAAATCTTATAGCCAAAATTGATCCATTAAAATATCTACTAGCAAAAGCAGCTCTTATAGGCAGACTAGGTAAGTGGGTCATGATCCTTAGTGAGTTTGACATTGAGTATGTAGATCATAAAACAATCAAGGGACAAGCCCTAGCAGATCAACTAGCAGAAGCACCCATGATAGATGTATATCCTATGGTATCTGACTTCCCATATGAGAATCTATTCACTCTTTCTACTTCAATAATGTGGAAGTTGTATTTTGATGGTTCCTACACACAGCATGGATCAAGGGTCAGCATCTTATTTATCACACCTCAAAATGACTATATTCCAAAGTCATATCGGCTTGCATTCCCTTACACCAACAACATTGCCGAGTATGAAGCACTCCTCATAGGTCTCAATACAACAGTTCAATGGGACATCACAGAATTATAGGTATATGGAGACTCATAACTCATCATTCGACAAGTCACATATGAGTACCAAATAAAAGATGAAAAGTTGGTCCCCTACAAGAAACTAGTGGATGCCTACAAACCACACTTTTCTAGCATCACATTTGAGAAAATTTGAAGAGAGCATAACAAAGCTGCTGATTATGGCTTCTGTAGGGTCACTGATTGACATGCCTGCTGATACATAGAAATGCAAATTCTTGATCGAGCAATTGTTGATACCCAGCCGTTGATGTGCCATTTACTAAAATCATCTGTGAACTTGTTGGTCCCAATTCCCCATGGTACGAAGATATCTATGAATACCTTAAACACAGTACCTTTCCCTCTGAACTATCATCAACCCAATGTAAAACTTTTATTCATCGATCCTCCCATTACACTATTCTAGGTGATACACTATATCACCGAAGTCTTGATGGTATCCTCTTACGATGTCTTAACGCAGAAGAAGCTGAAGCTACCTTACGAGACATACACAAAGGTGTCTGTGGCGTACATTCTACCAATCCTAATCTTGCTAAGAAGATTCTCAGAATAGGGTATTACTAGCCTACAATAGAACTAGATGCTACACAGTTTGCTAATAAATATGCACAATGCCAGTAGCATGGAGATTTGATTCACGCACCAACTCATGAACTACATCCTGTGACTACTCTGTGGCCTTTTTCTCAATGGGATCTTGACCTCGTAGGACAAATCCACCCATCCTCATCCAATGGCCATAAGTTCATCATTACTGCCACTGAGTATTTCATGAAGTGGGTTGAAGCCATTCCCATGACCTATATCACCGGTAAGAAAATAGCCAAGTTTATCCTTAACTACCTCATATGCCAATATGGTATTCCCCAAACCATTGTCACTGATAAAGGGAGACCATTCAAGAATCAAGATGTCCGTGCCTTATCCACACAATACAATATCTAGCATCACTTTTCAACTCCCTACTATCCACAGAGTAATGGCCAAGTTGAGGCTTCCAATAAAACTATTCTCAAAATCCTCAAGAAAACGGTCAATGAAGCTAGTCGTAATTGGCACTTGCAACTCAATCCTACCCTATGGGCCTATCGTACTAGTATCAGAAAACCAACTGGTACCATACCTTATGCCTTGGTCTATGGCTCTAAAGCCATCCTACCTATAGAGGTCGAGATCCCATCCCTCAGAGTATCCATGCAGAACCTGATCAGCGGAGACGAGTATCGCACTTCCAAATTAGCTGAGCTAGAACTACTAGATGAAAGGTGCCTTTCCATGCTTAATCATCTCCATGTCTATCAAAACTACCTCTAGCGTAATTACAACAAAAAGATCAAAGAAAGACGGTTTCAAGTTGGTGATCTTGTACTTAAAGAGAATTAGAGAAATCAAGCAGACTGCAAAAAGAAGGGCAAGTTTGAGCCTAACTAGTTAGGTCCCTTTATTGTCACAATAGAATATGGATCAGGAGCTTATACTTTAGCTACACCTAACAACATTCCTCTAGATGAGCCACTTAATAGTGTTCATCTCAAGAAATTTTATGCCTGATCCTCACAGTCTCCAAAAAAAATCCAAAAAAAAAAAAAAAAAATCCATCCTCTGGTGAAAACCTGGCAAACAGGCACCTTGGATAGGTACCATAGTAAAAACCTAACAAACAGGTGCTATGTGTAGAGTCAACATCCATTATCTATCGAGTCCTATTCATTCCATGTTCATTTCATAACAAACTTCATCCATTCATCCATAATAAAACCATTGACCTTGTTTGCATTTCCATCTCCCTATTTGGTATAACTTGGAAATTTGTCAATGTCCATCGTCATCATCCCACGTCTTGATCTATGTCAAATAGTCATCACTGTCTTGTCCTAGGTCACAAATTTCTATGTCTTCTCCATCGGTCACCCATGCAAATTCCTCTACTGGAATGGGGGCAACTCTTCCCTTAACCTAGGTCTAGGAGTGGGTCCTTGTTCGTGGTTTGCAGTCACTTCAATCTTTCTCCTTTCCATAGATAGCATCCTTTAATAGACACATCGCTCCTACGATAGGGCTGCTATCTTCCCAACACATTTCTACATCATCACATCAACCAGAACTACATATTATCTCATCTCAATCTTAAGGTACCTTGATCCCATGGACATGGGTATGTAGGCAGTCTGGAATACGAAGGAAGTTTCCAATACTTAGGTACATAAGATCTCCCCGTTTCACCTTGATCCATCTCATCAATCCACCCAGAACTACATATTATCATTTTCATCTTTCATCGTAATGTGCCTTGATCCCGTGGATATAGGGTATGTAGGTAGTCTGGAATATGAAGGATGTATCCAGTACTCAGGCACATACGATTCATCATTCTTCACCCATTTCAACCCATTAACATGTCACCTTTCTAGTCTTCCATTTATCACAAACCATTCACCTTGACTTGACTAACTCAAGGAGCAAAACAACAAACATGTGCATCCTTTCAAAGTAAAAGTCCTTAGCAAACCTGAAGCAAAGCAAATTACTTCTAGAGTCATCTACTATCCTACATATCAATTGCTAGCATCAGCTAAATCCTGCTTAACCAAAGCACCAGATCAACAAGCTTGTCTTCTGCAGTGTGTTCCATTATCGAGACCAACACACGCATCTCATATGACATGTGGCATTTCCTAAAGCAAGATATTGTCTTTTTAGGTAGATAGCCCCCTTTAACGGACACATCGCTCCTATGATAAGGCTATTATCTTTCCTATCAAATCTATCCTGAGCAACCTCTTTGGCAAGAGAATATGTTGACTGTATGTTTACTTTGTAAGTCAGTTAATTTACTTTATGGTTTATCTTTTGCTCCTTTGTCCATTACCTATTCAAAGCTACCTTGATTTATCTATAATCTTGGTATGTTGTGATGCAGTATGGATTGGGGGCATAGTCATTTCTTTTGTGTGCCATGTTTGAGGAGTGATCTTTAGGCATCTTTCTTAGCAGCATATTTATCTTGTATGTGTTATGACCTAGCATCTTACATTTTTAATATTCTTCTTGCATTTACATGTATTGAAGTTTATTTTATGTTCAAGACTATGGGTCATTCACATGTACGACAAGGTCATATTATGTCTAAGGGATCTAAGATCAAACCGCTTGCTTGCAGAGTCAACATCCTCGCACTAGGATATCACAACACCTTGGTATTTTATACCTTGGTAGCAAACTATCCACGTGCTATATCAAAAATAAGGATTGCTCTTTATAAACATTTGTGAAACTGTTGCAACAAGCTCAATCATTTACCCATCCATTTATCCATGGCCTTATATGGTTTTCAAGCAAGGATCGATCAATAGTCTTTCTCTCACATTCTATTCTATCTCCACTTTCTTCTATCCAATCCTGTCTTTCCAACTCAATCTTCTAGTCAAGCATCAACCCAATCCTTCTATCACTTCCCTGTTTTTCCTCTCAAGGGGGCATACACTGGGGCATCAAAAATTGTATCATGTCTTCAACAATCATTTTCTTTGACGCAACGTCGTAAACTGCATTGCATCAAAGATGGGCAAAATGTAGACACCCTAAAATGACCATGTCATCATACCACTTACATTTCATCAAATCTGTCTAATCACTTGCATTTCAAACGTTAATTAAATAATCTAATTATTTAATTAATTTCACCAAAATCATCAAATTCTTTCAAAATTTCAAAATTCAACATTAATTGAATAAATTGTATTTTATTTAATTAATTTAATTAAATTCCTCTATTTTCTTCCATAATTAAATAATTTTTATTAATTAATTAAATCATTATCCTCTTTCAAATTTCAAATTCCCATTAATTAAATAAATCCAATTATTTAATTAATTCATCTAAAATCCTCTTATCTACAATTAAATATTGTTACATTATTTAATTAAATCAATTATTCTTCTAAATTTAAATAAATCATGCAAATTTATTTAAATTATCTCAATCCTCTAAAAATCAATAAAATCAAATATTTTATTTATAATCTTTTATTCCTCAATCATGCACAATTAAATAAATAAATTTATTTATTTAATTTCAGTTATCTTCCAATTCCTCTTAAAATATCTTGTTAACTCGTGCACAATCTATCTTATTTTTAGAACTCTAAAAAAGGTAAAATTACAAGTTGAGTTATCTATTCAATCAATCTTGTTTTCATCATATTTTACTAAAAATATCCTTGTGGATTGACACATGTCATGTGCACATTCATCATGGTTGTTTGATTTATCTCCTCCGTTGATTCTTTTGAATTATCTGGACCATTGATCGATCTCTGTTGAAACCTATATAATCCCCCCTCATCTCCTTCACAAATCCTCTTTGATCACTTATTCTTAGGCATCCTTTATATCATTTTGAGCATACATCACATCAATTGAGCAACTTACGATCTTTTGACATTGATCTTTAAGCACCTACACTTGCTTGTTGCAAACATGGTTTCGTAGCGTTATTGAGCAATCCACATTTGAACAAAGAGAATAACACAATCTAGGTAAAAACTTTCTTATTTCATTTGATTTATTGACAATGGCTTTTATTTAGATTAGTTCTCTTTATGTTATGGGTTATTAATTTGGTTATTATCATAGTTTTGATTTTATCATTCAGCAATCAATTTTCCTCATACACAGTTGGCAAGAGACACTGCTTCACATTGATAGGTGTTGTCATTGATAGCAACTAAGATCATCCCAATCATCTGCATAACACAATTTGTTCATACCAGAAGTTAAAATCAGAATTTGTCTAAGTCCAGATAGTTAAGAACAGAGCAGGTGACAGGGTTCGGTATCTTGGTCCAGATCTCTCTGGTGGAAAGTCATGATTAGTTGTGGATCTAGGGGAGCCATATGCATTGTCAAGATAGTCTAAATCCATATTTTTGTCCTCTAGTGATGAAGGATTCAAAAGATATTAGCCTCTGAGTACCGGGTTCTAGTTTGTCAGAGCAGACAGAAGAAGAATAGGCAAACCTTGCAGAAGATCTTGATTCTAGATGTATGGAAGTTGTTTGTTGGACACATGGTGATGATCAGTGATAGTGGCCGACATAAGATGATTTTCAAGAGCAAGTTTTGGTCCACACCTTAAGTTATATATAGATCTAGCCAACAGAGCAGAGCATTCATAAAAGTTCTAAGTGTTGTTGAAGTCAATTGGTAGAATGATTGTAGATCATATTGTGGATATATATAGCCAATGGAATTGGATGATTTAGTGAGTGAAGTGTGTGTGAGTATGGTGTAAATGTGAAGAGCAGAAATCTAAGACGCAAATGAAGGTAGAGCAGTAAGAAGAGAAGATCAAAGATGAAATGTGTAAGATCAGTTTTTGTACTTAATCGGAACTGGAACTCTTGCATGGATAGATGCTATTTATCAGTTCAAAATCTCTATTATTCTCTTGTAATCTTTCTATAGGTAGTGATCCCCCATTTCAGCAATGAGCTCCGGATAGTGAGTCCAAATGCATGTGCATTCCCATTTGTAAAATAATTTTAACATGGTATTAATTTTTGTGGGTTAACCCCCACCATGGTTTTTTCCTTAACCGGATTTCCACGTCAAAAATCTTGGTGTCAAGTGTGTTATTGTGTTGCTTCTATTACACTTATGATTGATTGTTTTCATGATTAAATTATTGAATTGTTATTAAGTAGCAAAAGAAAGAATTAACTGCAGAACGATACAAAGTTTTGTGACAACTCATTCACCCCCCCTCTCAGTTGTCTGTCCTATTTCCAACATCCTCAACATACAAGTCTTCTAAACAAGTAATATAATAAGATACAGTTGACACCAATGACAAAAAGGATATGTTGACATCAATGACAATACCGATTAGGCACATACTTGCAACAGTCTCCCCCTTTGTCATTGATGGCAACATATGATGTGAAAAACTACAATAGCCATCAAGACAAGATTCTTCCCCTTTCTCTTTACACACCTGCACTCTTTCTTTCTCCAAAATTCTCCCCCTTTCTCTTACACATATGGAATCCAAGTTTTTCACATGACTTCTCTCCCCCTTTGACATCAATGGAAAAGGGCACATACTTGCACTCCTCTACTCTGATCTAATCTCTCTTCTAAACTCTCTGACTACTCCCCTTGAGAAGTAGCCCTAAAAAGGCATCAATCTGGACCTCTGAGTACCTTCGGACTGATGTACTATTATGAATCTTCATTTAGAGCACGAGGGGTGATATCCCCTAACTTTTATCTGAGATACTCAAAAGTATCCTTAGGCAGAGGCTTGGTAAAAATGTCTACAATCTGATCCTTGGTAGAAACATACTCTAACTTGACTTCATTCTCTATCACCTTTTCTCTAAAAAAATGATACCTGATGGATATGTGCTTTGTTCTTGAATGCATCACTAGATTCTTTGATATGTTTATGGTACTTGTGTTATCACAAAAGATTGAAATGGGATCTTCATACACAATTTTGATGTCCTTCAACATCTGCTTCATCCATAACACTTGAGTACAACTACATGTTGTTGCAATGTATTATGCTTCTACAGTAGACAGGGATATTGAATCTTGTTTCTTGTTCAACAAAGATACTAATCTTTTTCCCAAGAAGAATGCACCTCCACTTGTACTTTTTCTATCATCCACATCTCTGACCCAATCTACATCAGTAGATGCACTAAGAGTAAAGTCACAGTCCTTAGGGTACCACAAACCATAATCTAATGTACCTTTTAAATATCTCAGAATTCTCTTGACTGCCATCACATGTGATTCCTTGGGTTTTGCCTATAATCTTGCCACAAGACATACTACATGCATTATGTCAGGTCTAGTTTGAGTCAGATAAAGTAATCATCCAATCATAGATCTATACCTTTTCTGGTCTACCATGGGTGAGTTATCATCTTTGCTTAACTTACAACTAGTTATCATAGGTGTGCATACTGGTTTAGAGTCTTCCATCCCAATTTTTTTTAACAACTCTTTCACATACTTAGACTAAGAAATGAAGATAGCTTTATCTGATTGACTTATTTGCAGAACTAAAAAGAAGTTCATCTCTCCAAATATGGACATTTCAAATTCACTTTGCATTTCTCCAGCAAAAATTGAGCACACACATTCATTGCCTCCAAAATTAATATCATCAACAAAAACTGCAACAATCAAGGTTTGTTCATCATTGATCTTCAAGTAGAGATTGCTATCTATAGTACCTTTACTGAACCCTATCTCTATTAGGCACCTATCCAACCATGCATACCATGCCTTGGTCTACTTCAATCTGCATACCATGTCACCCTGATCTGATCACTGAAATCCTTCTGGTTGTTCTATATAGACTTCCTCTTCCAACTCTCCATTTAAGAAGGCAGACTTCACATCCATTTGATAAACCTTGAAATCTTTGCATGCTGCAAAATCCAAAAACATCCTTATTTCTTCAATCCTTACCACTGGAGCAAAAGTTTCTTCAAAGTCTATTCCTTCAACTTGAGCATATCCTTTGCATACCAACTTTGCTTTGTTTCTTACCACTTCACCATTCTCATTCATCTTGTTTCTGAAGACCCACTTTGTACCAATTAAATTCTTGTTCACTGATCTAGGAACAAGATCCCAAGTCTGATTCTTCTCTATCTGCATTAATTCCTCTTCCATAACCTTTATCCAATTCTCAACTTTGCAAGCGTCATCTACAATTTTAGGTTCAATCTTGGAAATTAGATAGAAATTTACTTGTTCCTCTATATATTTTCTTCTGGTTAAGATCCCTTTTCTCTTATCTCCTATGATTTTATCTTTAGAATAACTGATTCTTACATATCTTGGAGTTTTGGTAGCACTTACCGGAGCTTGGTCTTCTTCATCTGGACTGTCTTCATGTTGCACCACTTCTAAAACATCTAGATCATTTGACTCATATTCATTTGATTTTGAAGACCTTTCCTTACATTCATCAACTTTTATATTTACACTTTCAATGATCTTATTCAGCCTCTTATTATAGTATCGGTAGGCCTTACTCTTGGTGGAGTAACCAAGGAAGATTCCTTCATCAATCTAGCATCAAACTTGCCTAAATCTTCTTCTCTTTTGATATAACATTTGCTACCAAAAATTTTGAAATATTTCACAGTAGGAGCTCTACCATGCCACAATTCATAAGGAGTCTTTGAATTGTTACTTTTTACTTGAACTTTGTTTAGGATATATACAGTGGTGTGAATTGCCTCTCTCCAATATGCTTCTAGAAGATGAGCTTCCTTCATCATGGTTCTAGCAAATTCTTGAACTATTCTATTTTTCCTTTCAACAACTCCATTTTGTTGTGGAGTTTTGTGAATAGATAGCTATCTCTTTATTCCATGTTCTTCACAAAAGAAATTGAATTCATTTGATGTGAACTCTCCTCCTCTATCAGACCTTAATCATTTAATTTTTAAATCCATCTCATTTTCAACCATTGCCTTAAATGCCTTGAATTTATCTAGAGATTCAGCTTTCTCTTTCAAAAAGGTGACCCAAGTCATTCTAGAATAATCATCAATGAGTAACATGAAATACCTATCTCCTTGCAAAATTCTTACTCTGGTAGGTCCACACAAATCTATATGCACTAGCTCAAGTAGTCCTCCAACTGATTAGTCCTTGCTTTTGAAACTTGTTCTTATCTATTTCCCAAATTGACACTCCTTGCAAATAGGATTAGCAGGCTTCACAAGCTTAGGCAAATCTCTAACAATCTGTGTGGTACTTATCTTCATAATATTATCAAAATTTATGTGACACAACCTTCTATGTCATAACCAACTCTCATCATTCTGAGTCAACAAGCAATAGTTCTCGGTTCCTTTCAAGTGATAGATATTACCTCTGGTCTTCTTACGAGTTGTAATGACTGTTCTAGAGCTTTCCCTAAATCTTGCATCCATTGTTCTTGAAGCTTAAATCATAGCCCTTGTCACACATCTGACCCACACTCAAAAGATTGTGCTTTAATCCTTTCACATACAAGACATCTTTAATATTATGCTTGCCATCAAAAGAAATAGATCCTTTCCCACAAATCTTACCAGTTGTATCATCTCCAAACCTAACCAGTCCACCATCATATCTTTCCAAACTCACGAACTTACTTTTGTCACTAGTCATGTGGTGAAATCAACCACTATCAATAACCCATTCATCCTTGTCCTTAATGACTTGAGTAGCCAAAGTACTTTCCACTACTTTTTCTTTTTTCATACAACTAGTAGAATTAGTAGACACATGATCTTCCTTAATAGCAATGAACAAGCATTCATTTACAGAGTTACTAGCATTATCTAGTTCACCATTATCTGATACTCCTTCATCATCATCAAAATATTCAACATAATAATACTTCTTTTGTGTCTTAGGCCTGTTCTCATATCTTCTTCTATTTATTTCAATTCTTTCAAGACATCTGGGTCAAGCAAAATGACCTACTTTACCACAGGAAAAACATTTGAAAAGTAATTTTTCTTTATACTTATCAGATCCTCTTTGCAATCTATGCACAAAGTTGGCTTCAACTTCATCAAACTCATCATCAAATTCTACCTTGTACTTTTATGATTTGGAAGTACTTCCAAGAGTACTGGCTTTGAAGGCCGTCTCAACTTTCAATAGAGCATCAACAAACTCCCTCATTTCAAAGGTAGTAAGCTTACCAAGCAGCTGATCCCTGTCAACCATTTTTACTTGCATGAATTCTTCAATTGCGGCTACCTTGTGATAGTAGGACTTGGGCAAAGATATGAGAATTTTCATAAAAAATTCCATTTTGTCGAGAGTTCCACCTATGGATTTTATCCGTGTAACAAGTTCATCAACTCTTTACGTAAAGGCTGATATGTTTTCATCATCATTCATCTTCAAACTTTCATATTTCACTTTTAGACTTTGTAACTTGGCTTCCTTCATAGAATCATCTCCTTCATATAGATTTTTCAACTTTTCCCATACCTTATTTGTAGTTTCAAGATACACAACTTTCTTCAATATTGAGTCAATTAATGAGCTTAGCAGAGCATCCTTTGCCTTGATATCTATGTTGCAAATATGTGCCTAATTGGTGTTGTCATTGATGTCAACATATCCTTGTTGTCATTAGTGTCAACTGAATCTTATTCTATTACTTGTTTACAAGACTTATATGTTGAGGATATTGAGAAAATTAGCCTCTCTGGAAGAAACAAGTGAGTCACATATCTCTTTGTCAGAAATAGTAAAGACAGTGTAGTTCAATGATGTACATTGCTTCGTATTCCCAGTGAGATGAAGGTCAAAGTCTGTGGATTAAAGGGTTTGTAGAGCATGGTCTGAAGTTGTTCCAATTAAGATTTGAGAGGTCAGCATGAAGTATTGGTGAAGTTATGGCCATTTGAGTAGAATTGGGTTTTACAGTTGTTCAAAGGTAACAAAGTGACAGGAGTTTGCTCCATATTGCTCCACATTGGAATATTATGGTCTGCGGTTCTAGAGGTATGTTTGGGATGTTGGTGTGTATCCTCAACTCAAGTGGTTCATGGTTTGGAGGTCTGCAAGCAATCTTTCTAGTGTGACAATCATGAAAGTTAGTGTTCTTAAGTTCCTGGATGAAGATGCAATTATTTCCGGTGATTTGAGGTGATGCAGTTGTTCTTTTTGATTTCATTGTGCTTGTGGTGGTCTCTGGATTGTGTGCCTATTGTGTTGGTGGTTTGCATTGAGGATTAAGCTCGTGGTTGAAGATTTCTCCTTAGGTGCTGTTGTTCTTTCCAGTCTTGGTCGACCGGATGCTTGGTGCATGTTGCAGATGATCTAAGAAGAGTTCTATGGAGCATGGCATGTTGTTCGAGGAAGATTCAAGTCCCATCTATGTTTGGCTAACAGTGTGATGGTTCACATGAAGCATTTTAAGTCTTATGATTGCAATTTCTTGTAATGCCTATCTAGGAGAATGATCCAGATAGATGATTGTTTGGCTGACTTTGATGTTCATTCCAAAGTTCATGACATGTATAAATAAGTATTGTGAAGTCATGGAAATGGGTGTGGTGAGTGAAGATGCAGATGTAGCGAGGAAGCGAGTGGGAGCAGAGCAGAGGTGTTGTGCGCTTTAATGGAACTAAACCTTGCATGAAGAAGATGTTGTTTCTCAGTTCAACCTTTTAGTGTTAACTTTGTGAATGTTCTTGTAGGAAGTGAGTCTCCTTTGAGCAGTGAGCTCTAGGTAGTGCACGCAAAGGTAAGTGCCTTCCCATTTTTCTATTCTTTTAACAGAGAATAAATCTTGTGGGTTAACCCCCACCGTGGTTTTTCTCTTAACTGAGTTTCCATGTAAAAATCTTGGTGTTATATGTGTTGATTATGTTTTTGCTCATGTTGTTGATTCATACTTTCATGGTTATATTAGTAATCTATTAATAACTGGTAAAGAAGATTAAATGTAGCAAATGATAAAAGTTTTGTGACAACTGATTCACCCCCCCTCTCAGTTGTCTTCCCTAATTTCAACAATCTATCTCATATTCTTTGATTTCATCTTCAGTTGTCAGATCATTTTGAGGTATGGTGTATTCTATTTTTGTAGCTTTCCATACTTTGTAACCAAGAGAAAGAAGATGGCTTTTCATCCGAGCCTTCCAAAGAACATATTTCGTTCCATCAAAATGCAGTGCTTCCTTCTTGTAAGACATTTTGGATCTTCCTCAAGCTATTAAACTTTCTTCAGAGGAACTTGGCTCTTATACCAATTGTTGAAATGTGCCAGACAACTGAGAGGGGAGGGTGATTTATTTGTCCCAAAAACTTAAACACTTTCTACAATTAAACATTTATCACTTATGAACAATTATTATGATTTAACAATGAGTGCATGAAATTAGAAACTTATCCACAGATACAACATCAAACACAAGAGACACTATATTTTTCATGGAAAACCCCAAGATGGGGAAAAACCACGGAGAGGATTAGCTCTTAATATATATTGCAATCTTGAAATAATGATGTTCAGGCTTGGTTACTCCATGCGGCTAAACATACTGGCTTACTGCCATGAAGAACAACTAGGTCTAGCAGGCTCACTACCTCAACCCTAAGCCTAGCAAGATTACAATAAGGGTTGTTAAACCCTACTAGCGGCTCACTTTGAGATTCATTGACATGATCAACATCTTTCTATATTTGCGACAAAAGTACAATAATCCGTCTGCTTTGCTCTTCCTCTGCTCTATTTTTCTTCTTCTTTCCTCTGCCTCTTCTCTACTCTGCCTTTTGGCCCTTTCATAATATCTTTTCATTTCCTCTCAAGGACACCTTTTCCATGACTCAATTACAAGTATTTATACACTTCATCAACTGGGATGATCATCAAGGTCGGCATCACAATCATCAACCATTAGAACAATCTCCAAGGTCGGTATTACAAACACTTACAAGATAGGTCCTGACCTATTACAAATTATGCAAAGGAAATGAAATACAGATCATGCCATGCCTTAGCTGGGACTCAAATATGATCTTCCACACCACAGCACACTTCCGCAATCTTCCAAAGATCTCCACAATCACTAGGATTAACCAGGTCAGTCAAAACTGGTTACACGTTATACTATCTGGGAACAATCCTCAAACACGATCTCAAGTCCTTAACACAGACCAATATCAAGATAGGAACATGATTAGGAGACATCCACAAGCATGTTATAATCATTAGGAGCAACCGTACGAACCTTAACCACTTTATCCATAGGAATCTTTTCACCAGAACACATGAACTTTATTGTCTTCAATTGTCATGAAAGAAAGATAGCTTGTGGACCACCAAACCATGAAACATTGCAACTATAGGCAATTATCATCATCTAGGACTTCCTTCTAGAACTGCAGAGAAGAATACTCTATTGTGGAGGAGTGTAGAGCATAATACTTTCTTCCTGTCCCAACTGAACTTACAGAAAAAGAAGGTTTTACTCTGGTGAACACAACTCACTCAGATCTTCATGCAGTGGGCTCAAACCTAGAATGTAGCATCCTTAGTCATACCTCTAACTTTCTTCCAATCCACAGACCATGATATTCAAGTAGAAGTAAATGCGGAGTAGTTTACCAGATTGTTCTTCAGCATACAACTCACTATCTGTACTGCACTTCTCTATAACTCACTTGTTCCTTCCGAAGAGGCTAATTTTGTCAATATCCTCAACATACAAGTCTTCTAAACAAGTAATAGAATAAGATACAATTGACACCAATGACAACAAGGATATGTTGACATCAATGACAACACCGATTAGGCACATACTTTTAACAAATGGAAGTTCCTAAGTTTGAGTCCTAGTTGGTCCAAATGAACAACAGGTCCACATGTATGTGAACATGTAGTTTAGTTCTTAGCCTTGAATGAATGCAATGTGTTTGATTCTCCAATAAGAAAAAGTTCAAAAATCAGCACTGAATAAGTTAAGGGTTGTCAAGTTATTATGGAATGATTATAGCTATAAGATGCACAAAAGGTAATTGAAAGGATACCCAATATAACATAAGTTGAGCCTGATATAAGAAATTATACCACATGATGAAGGGGGTAAATCATAAAACACACACAATAACATAAATTGCACATAGAAAATAGAATGATATTTTATTAATATGGGCAAAACATTACATTACAGAAGCTCAAATACAATCAGAGGATGAATCCCCTACAGGCTGCAACACATTATAGCTCCCTCTCTCAAGACTCTGGAATCATCTGCCTTCTATAAGCCCAAATCAACTAGGGTTTCTATTTTCTCACCTATTCTTGACTCTATACTTTCCCCCTTAACTCCACTATCCCAAGGGTTCCCAAAAATGGTCATATATAGACCTTTTTGGTGGCCACCAGCTTAATTTTGAAATTTGCATCTCCCTCCAAAAATAGGTCAACTTCGCGGGGCCATAACTTTCGATTCAACTATTGGATTTTCAATTATAATACCTTTTCGGAGCCTCTAAGTGCCCATCTGGAGCCTCTAAGTGCCTCAAATTTGACTTTCAATATTTCAATAGGATTTTAGAATTTGAAATTTTAATATCTCACAAATGACAAATAATATTGAAGTGATTTCTTCACCATTAGCTTCAATTCACCATTCTGGAGGTCCGTGTAAGATTTTGTATCCAATCGTGCACAAATGCAAACTTACTAAAAATAGTAACCCTGCCAAATTTAGCCCTTATTGAAAAGAAACAACATTTTTTTTGGTTGATGCAAGATTGCTCTTACAGCCTAGATGCTCCTTCATCAGATCATCTACTAGAATATATATCTAAGGTTGAAGTTGTAGTAAGCTTATTACTTACAAATTATCACACAATAGTTACAAATGCATTAGAGATAAGAAAGCACCTTGTCACTGCAAGCTATGTTGATAAAAACATGTCTGATAAATGAAAGAGCTAAAAGTGTTGGAGTAATAATTCTATGTCAAATGGGATTGGACCAAGGAATAGACCATATGATAGCAATGAAGATGACTGATCATGTACATGTAAGAGGAGGAAAAATTATATCGGTTGTCTCATATTATGGTGCCCTTCCATCACTGTCTACAACAAATAATCTGTTAGGTTATAAGTTCAGTTGGAGTCCCACAAGAGCTTTAAAGAAGGTCAGAATCTAACTATTTAAAATTATAAACCACAAATCATAAGTGTTAATGGTGAGAGCCCTTAGGATTCAACCAACAAGCCTATACCTTCATCTACGAATTTTTTTCTTTAGAGAGGCTTCTCGTAATTCTTTGGCATATGGTGACTTGTATAGTATCACTAATGAAGATTTTACAGTCTTCAGAGCAACACTTCATTATGAACACTTTAGTAAAATTATGAGCTCTCTTTCCAAACTTGGATTTTTCAACAATGAGTTTCATCTAATGATGTCAAAAGACAAAGGAGAAATTCCTTCAAAATAAACTTTCAATATGTTTCATCAGGAACTTATAAATTATGATTAATACAATAGACAAACCTAGAAAGATTTAAAAGAAATGCAAGACTACAGCACAAAGAATATATATATATATATCTATGTGTGTGTGTGCGCGCGCGCGCGCGTGTGGAGTAAGCAGTGTGTAAAGTGCAACAATATTACTAGTAAAAGAGGATATCAGCCATAAAATCAGTTTGGGGCTTACTCAATAGAGGAAAGTTGTAGCATTGACCACAAAGATCATTGCAAAAAGTTTTTGATTGTAAAGATTATTGCAAAAGTTTTTTTCTTTGTAAAGATCATTGCAGAAAGTTTTTTATCACAAAGATCATTGTAGAAAGTTTTTGATTGCAAAGATCATTGCAAAAGATTTTGATCGCAAAGATCAATGCAAAAAGTTTTTGGTCATAAAGATCATTGCAAAAGTTTTTTGATCACAAAGACCATTCCAAAAGGAAAGTTCTTTTATCACAAAGACCATTGAAAAAGGTTTTGATCACAAAGATCACTGAAAAAGGTAAATAATACATTAAGTTCTATCAAGCTATAAAGTTAAGCGGTGCTGACAACTTTGGAGAATAACATCAACCTATGAAAATCCTTTTTTTTCTTATTAGACTTCATCTCCTTTATCAGTAGAATTACAAAAAGATGTCATATTTGAGAAGAATAAAAGAAGGGCTTGCATTATTCCAATCATCTTGGTCATTTTCAGAGTCAATGCTTTAAAAGGAAGAAAAACGTGAACAATAGTAATCAAGGGAAAATTAGTATGTGGTGGATATACAAAAGGAGGACTATTTTACTCAAGGACAAACTCCCCTAAAGTCTTAGTTTTAAGAGTTGTTTTGAGAATCTAATTATGGCATGAAAGGTTTTCTCATATTAAACTCGAGTCATTAGAGAATATGTTAAATCAAAATTTAGAATATAGTCTTCCACCCATTACTACAAAGAAGTATTTTCTGAAGCTTGTTATGGGAAATAACACAAAGAAAAATGTGTTGAGGATATTCAAGAATTCAATGCTTCATGCTTGCAAAAAGCATATTAAAGTACACCATCACTTAATTCGTGAGCATGTTCCCAAATACACAAACCAATGAGTAGATTGGAGATGTCTTCACTAAACCTTTGCGAAAGGATAAGTTTGTATACTTTCAAGAAGGTATTGGTGTTAAATTTTTTCATTTTTACATGGTTAGCTAATTAACCTATTTGTTATGGGTGGCCCCCATCATCTAGTTAAGTTGTGTGATGAAATAATGTTTATGGGAGGGTGTTAAAAATATAAACTATATTTAATCACAACACTCCAACACATTTTTCACAGAGAGTCATGTCTCATGTAAGAGACACATCTATCCACATATAATACCTATTTAAAAGATCTTGAGATCCATAAATTTTAGAATATAGAGAAAATCTATTCAAGCTCTTCAATTTTAACAATACCCACTGTAATAAAAGGTTTTAAATAAGGGTTCAAAAGCAATATAGAAAAGCAAATTCAAAGTCACTTCTCCATGTAAAATTAGGAATAACTACTTGGATAAGCTCAAGAATATTTAGTAGTCATTTTGCTTTAGAAAATAAAATATTTTTTTATTTTACCCAGATTTTCAGATATAGTTGTGTTCGGGTGGAAAAATTGGATCTGTTAATGTTTTAGTGTTTTGATGTTTAAATCTGCATCACCACTTAACATTCAAGGATCTAGGCTCGAGTGGCAAGCACTATCACACCCTAGGTTGCTATGAGATGTAGGGAACTTGGATTAGGGAATTTAATTATCAATTTTTCTTCTCCTATGTTCAACTGACCATTAAAACCCTAATTATACAAATACGACAACAAATTGATGAATAACGGAAAAAGCTCTTGTAGATAGGAGTAAAATACCAAATCACAGAGTACCTATTTTTGGGGTTCTAAAGTGGAATAGTCAGGGACACTGGAGAAGGAACCCTAGTCCAAGGTACCAGTTTCTTTACGGGATCTGAACCTCCTTCCAACATTGATCAGCCATGTAACTTCTGTTTCCTAAAACTCAGTTGCAGAGGACACTAGAGCGAGTTCCCAAGTCCTAGAAATGCTCCGGTGTCCTACTTTTCTTCAGATCCTAAATCCTTGATGCTTGCCAATCCTTCTTGCAACTTCACTTCTCCTGAATACGAGCCCTGTAACTTGCAATCACAAGACTTGGTTTGGTGGTTGTGGTGTTTAGAGGCTTGCCTCAGTCAAGCCCTGGAGGACACTTAAGTCTCCGAACACCATTGTCAAATAAAGAGTGTGTGCCCTTGTGAGGTAGAGGAAAAAACCAAAGGAATCAATGATGAATACACAATATTATGTCACCTTGTAGTGAAGCTCTCATGGGAGGAAGATGCTCTTCATTCCATGAGGAAATTATGCTCAAATCTACAAATATCAACACACAGAAACCACACCAATCTACTCTTGCAATACAATGAAAGCCTTGAATCACCTTGAGACATTAATAGCTTGCTAGTAATCATCTAGTTTACAAATGAATGCCTAAATATGGTTTAATATGCAACTACAAGCACTCCCGCTAAGATTTCAAAAATCAAAACTTACCGTGTCGGCAAAATGACCAAATAACGGTCATAAAGTGACACTTAAATTTTGGGCCAGACCCAAAATAGGGCAGGACTAGGGCGTGGGTGCCCAAGTCCTCCCCCCTTATTTTGGTTAGGGTTAAGGTCAAGGGGTCCTCCTAGGTCCACTTTGCCATGAAACCTAGGCCTCATTCGATCGTGATGCCAAAATATGAACTAAGATGTCCTAAATGCATGCTAAAGACCTAGGAGCTAAACCTTATGAGGGAAAATCCCCCAATGAGACATTTTCCAACATTACATTTATCCCCCACTTTAATGTATGTATAAATGTGAGGCCAATACATGCATTAAAGTAAGGTCACAAACACAAAAAAAATGCCAAGCACAGAGAAGAGACGCCAATCACATAGAAGACAATAACAGACATGCAAAACATGGAGAAGACAATTACAGTCACACATAACACGGAGAAGATAGTCAATGCATAGAAGACACATTAATGCATGGAAGATAGAAATGATATCTTTTCTTTTCTTTTTCTCATATATATGAAATGCAAATGCAAGTACTGGAAAGTAAACAAACCTCCCATAATATAGGATGCACTACCCTAGGGTGCAAGTCTCTGTATATATGGGGCAACACACATGCAAGACACGCAAAACCTCCCAAAATGTAGGAAGCACTACCCGAGGGCGCTGGTCTCTACATATGGGGCAACAAACATGCCACACAAAACAAGCACACCAAAACACAAATACTTGAAGACACAGAGAAAATACGATAGATAAGTGATGGAGTGTACCTATTTCTAGGTCCAACACCATCTCAGGCACATTACAAGCACACACCGATGATTGGGCTTCGCCACAACAATGGCCAAAAACACACTGAAGGGTTGAGTTAGTCACAGAACTGATCCCTGCCTCCGCAGAGGATTTTTGAAAATGACAAGATGATGTAATCTGCTCTGAGAAGTACACCATCCCTACCTTTGTAGAGGGCTTGAGATAAAAGTGACATACACAATATCTTGCCTCCACAAAGGGATTACATGATTGGTTGATTGATTGCAAACAAGCTCAAGATGCACGATGCATTACCCTAGGGTGCAAGTCTCTGCATCTAAGGTCAAACACATTGCTAACATCTATAACATATAGCTTACCTTATATATGCCCCCACCTTAAGGTGGTTGATATCAATTATTGATATCAATCAAATTAAGGTAGGAATAAAACACACAAGGGAACACCAACTTTTGCAAAGTCCATGCCCCCTGGAGGTGACATGTACTTTACAATCACCAAATGTTCCCACAAACACATCCCTGCAAGAAACATGTTAGTGTCTACAAGATTATGATAAACAACAACATCAATGCAAATGATTAACCACACAAAGAGCCCAGGTTATACAACGAATCCAGAGTTTGAGGATAACCATGGGGCTATATCACAAAGCTCTCTGAATTGAGTACCACCAAGGCTAGATTCAAAGATGAACAAAAGTGCATAAAGTAGTAGTATTGTTAAGGTTTGTAAATGTGATAGAAACATCATGAAATTCACTACTCAGAAAGCATGAGTGCTTCCACTACCCAATTGTTGGATAAAATATACAATCCCATTGTCATATTAGGAACTAAATCCATTTTTTGATTCCTCTCGAAAGGGACACTAGGTCCACAGCAGTATAAATGTTTTTTTGTCATCAGCCCGCTAGGTGGAAACACTAGAGGAAGGGAAATAATAAATAAGAGAGGAGAAACAAGTGTCTTAGGGACAGTCATGTAGGAGGGTGCCCCCAGTGTCACCAACCGCGATGCTATGTCCTTAAGACACAACACACAACAATGAAATCAAAGAGAGAGGCAATATGGAAGAATGATGATACAAATAGAAGGTCACAATGGAGGTGGTCTCCTTGTATCCTAGACCTTATGGGAGAATCTGAGGTCATCCCAAGAGGCCTAAACAACATATAACACATCATGGGGGAAGCACATGACGAGATAAATAAAGGGTTAGAGATACTTACCTGTAGGGTCTTCATATTATATCTTGGAGCTCGCAAACCTCTTGGAGAGGTACTTGATCATATTTAATACAAAACTTGAGTGGTTCTTATGAAAATTTTATTTGTTATCATATGATGCTTGTTCCTTAAATCCTTGTTTAAATGAGACTTTTTGTTTCTTATGAGGAGGAGAACCACTATTATTTCTGACTATTGATTGTCGTCTTGCTCTTTTCCAATTTTTAGTGAGTTTTCATTATTGAATCTTTCCAGAACTGTAATGGGAATCATCTTGTACCATCTTTCTCATCTGTATTAGTTGTTGTTCTTGCTTTTCTGATGTATTTTGAATATCTTCTAATCCATATAAGGATAGCGGAGGAGGAACCTCAGCATAAATTCTATTTCTTCGTGGACGAGGTGGATTATCCATTTTTGTCTTATCCACTTCAATCATTCCTACGATGCTATCATAGTCCAAGTAGTCATCCTCATCTACTTCCATTAAACCCTATTCCACCATATTGCTTTCAATATGCTTAGGGAAAGGATTAGTGAAGATTTGTAAATTTTGATTCCGTGGAGCAATCAACTTATTTCCATTATCATTCACACCTGATACTTGGATGACATTTGAATCAATAAGATCCTGTATCTCATGTTTAAGATGTATACATCATTCAGTGTCATGCCCTTGCATTCAATGATAATGACAAAAGGTGTTAGCATTGAAGTAAGGTCCTTGTTTACTAGGATCAACAGGCATGATCGGGGGAAGTTTTAGAATGTTATTACTCACAGCTTGGTTCATGATAAAATGATAGGACTCTGATATCGAAGTAAACTTTCTTGGTTGATATGATGCTTTCTTTGGATTATTTATAGAAGAAACATTCGTATTTGGTCCATTGATCTTGATGAAACCCCTATTATTGTTATTTCTCTTAATTTTTTTTTGTGATGATCCACCTGAGGATTGACCAACTTGAGCCGATGAGTGTTGGTTTTCATACTGAGTAGACAAAAGTTGATAATCACGGAGAGTGGTACATAAATGTTGAAAGGAGTTATATTTCATTAAGAGGATTTTATCACGAATATTAGGTTGTAAATTTGTAATGAATATCTTTTGAACATCCTCGTCTTTCATCTGATATTGAATCTATGCATAAAGTCCTTGATATCAACTAATGAATTTAGTCAACTTTTCTTTGGGACCTTGTTTGCATTGAACCAAGTCAATAAGGGTGACTTGGGGTCTGATATTTGCTTGAAAATGTTGTAAAAATTGATCAATCAACTGCGAAAAGGAGTGTATTGAATTTAGAGGCAACGAGAAAAGCCATTCTAAAGTAGTATCTTTGAGAGATTGCGGGAAAAGTTTTGCTAACAAATCCTCTTCAAAATAAAAATCACTACACATAGTTGTAAATGCTACCACATGAATATTAGGATCACCTTTTCCACCATATTTTTCAAAGTGGAGAGTTTCAAACCTCTTAGGCATAGGAGTTCTCAAGATTACATAGGACAAGGGATTACAGGCATGATATGTTGGTAGATTAGGCTATGATGAATTTGTCAAGTTTGTTACCGTTTGTTGTAAAGTAGTCATGCCATGTAAAAGTTGGTTTAGGATGGCATCATTCAGAGATGCAATTTTTCTGAGGAATTATAACCAAAGTGAGGAGGTGAATGAGCTTGAGATACAAAAGGTGGAGGCTGAGAATATGTCAATGTTTGTTGAACATATTGATAGGTGGAAGATGGTTGTGAGTAGGTAATAGGTGGTTGGAAATGAGTGGAATAGATAGGTGGTTGAGAATAATTATGCATAGAGGAGGTCCCTTTAGGAACCAAATTTTGATAATCAAATCCCACAGCTTTGTAACTAGTGCCATTAGATACTCCAATACCAGTGGTAGCATTACCATAAGCATTTGCATCAGTTGTTAAGATTGTTGATGTAAAAGTTGATATTCCTGTAGTTGGTATGGGTATGGATACTTGAGTATGAGATGGTGATAAAGTGTTATTTATTGCTTGTGCACATTTGGTCACTGACATGATATTGGCTTGTACAGTATGTACTAGAACATGAATTGCATTTACACCATCTTGTCCCTCTTTTATCAATTCTCTTATATTATGAATTGTAGGGATAACTTCTTTAGCTATTCTCTCATTTTCCATAAATGATTGAAATTAAGCTAGCTCTTTATCCAATTTTTCTATTTGCTCATTAGATACATATTTTTTTGCCTTAATAATATTATCAACATTATGAAAAGTTTGTTCTTCCATTGTGGTTGGAGGATGTATAATATCTTGCACAATTTGAGTTTCTCCCTTTGTAAAGAAGGTGTCCAAAGTACCAACTTCTTCAAGAGCACTAGATCCCATTAATCTTTTAATTCTTCTCAAAGGGATATTATTTTTAGGATAGTGTGTCATAAAGCTTATACAAAAGCATACAACACATAATGCACAAGCTAAGAAAACAAATCCTAGGAGAAGGATATGATTGACAACCAAAATGCTTGGTTTTTTGTACCTTTTTCAATGCAAATAAATGAAGTAAAGAATGTTTTAAGAATTTTGTTTAAGGGTAGAAAATTATATGTTTGATATCAGTCCAAAAAAGCAATAGGATCACTCTCAACACACTCTTGATGTAAATCCAAGATAATGCCAAGTCAAATTATAGTGAAAATATGCCAAAAATAGGCACTTTTTTCACCAAAACCTAATGCAACAGAGCATAAAAAAGAGTGTTGTGAGGAAAATGATGATCTAAAGAAAATAATATCAGTAATAACAGCCACTTGGTGCCAAAATACCCAACACAACATGATTTTAGTGCCACTTAAGGTAAAACCCTAGCGAAAATATAGCAAAAATAGGCTATTTTTCACAATTTTTCAATTCGAAGACCTAGAAAAAGGGGTGTTGTAAGGAATTTTAGAAGGTATAGAAAATAATATCACTAATATCAGTTACCTCAATCCATAAAATTGATCACAACACGCTTGGAATGCAAACTAGGTCAAACCCTAGGGCAAAAATAGCCAAAATGTGTAATTTTTCACCGAATTTTCACTACAAGAGCCTGATAAAAGGGTGTTGTGAAGCTTTTTAGGAGGGGAATAAAATGATTGCCCTAATAATAGAAAATTAATGCAAAAATACTTTTCACAACATGCATATGGTGCAAGTTTATAGAGTCGATAAGGCCAAATTTAATGAAAATCGTTGTTTTTGAAGCCTTAGGTTTGAGATCTTGGGACAAAATTCCATGTGAATGTTTTGAAGTCTGATTTATGATGGAAATGAATTAATCTCAGATCTGAAAATGGTTTTCAATCTTTTTTATGCAAAATGCCAATGCAAATTTATGGAAAATGCATGAAAATTGCTAGTTTTTGTTGAAATTTTATATGCAAAAATGTTAAATCTAAATACAAATTTAAACTAAAATACAAGACTAAAGCCAAATGTAAATTTGAATGAGCCTCTAAAATCAGTAGAAAAATATGAAAGAAGATTTTGCCTACTAACCCTAGATTTTGGAATTACTAAGTTTTAATGAAAATTGTCAAAATTTCTACAAAAGCCTAGAAAATTAATGATGAAAATGCAATGCAAAATTTTGAATTTTTATATTTTTCTATATTTTATATCAAATCTGATGAAAAACCCATTAATTAGGAAAAATTAGAAAGAATTGATGCAATTTAGTAAGCCAAACAATGCATTTTTTTGAATTTTTCAATTTTTTTTTTTTTTTTGAATTTTTCTCAATGCAATAAAATAAAAGACTATATGGATGAATGAAATCAATCCAAATATAAAGATGCACACTCATAAAGTTGCAATTTAAGTCCAAAAACATGGGTTCACCAAAATGTTTGGGTGGAAAATTGGATTTGTTATTGTTTTAGTGTTTTGATGTTTAAATGCGCCTTTGCACTTAACATTCAAGGATCTAGGGTTAAGTGGCAAGCACTATCATACCCTAGGTCACTGTGAGGTGTAGGAAAACTTAGATTAGGGAATTTAATTATCAATTTTCCTTCTTCTATGCTTAATTGACTATTAAAATGCTAATTATACAAATACGGCAATAAATTGATGAATAACGTAAAAAGATCTTGTAGACAGGAGTAAAATACCAAATCACAAAGTACCTATTTTTGAGGTTCTGAAGAGGAACAATCAGGGACACTGGAGTGGAAGCCCTAGTCCAAGGTACCATTTTCTTTGCAGGATCTGGACCTCCTTCTGACACTGATCGGCCTTGTAACTTCTGTTTCATGAAACTCAGCTATGGAGGACACTAGAGCGAGCACCCAAGTCCTAGAAATGCTCTAGTGTCCTACTTTTATTTAGATCCTAAATCATTGATGACTGCTAAGCCTTCCTGTAACTTCACTTCTTCCAAATACAACACCTATAACCTGCAATCACAAGACTTGGTTTGGGGGTTGTGGTGTTTAGAGGCTTGCTAAGTAGTCAAGCCCTAGAGGACACTTAAGTCTCCGAACACCATTGTCAGATAAATAGTGTGTGCCCTTGTGAGGCTAAGGCAAAAACCAAAGGAATCAATGATGAAAACATAATATTATGTCACCTTGTAGTGAAGCTCTCGTGGGAGGGAGTTGCTCTTCATTCCATGAGGAAATTGATGCTCAAATCTGCAAATATCAACACACATAAACCACACTAGTCTGCTCTTGCAACACAATGAAAGCCTTGAATCACTTTGAGAGCACAATAGCTAAAGACCCAAGAGCTAAACCTTATGAGGGAAAAGCCCCCAAGGGGACATTTTTTGATGTTACAAGTTGGTTGATCATTTCTCTATTCTACAATGATTTAAATTTTCTTGCAAATTGCAAGGAAGCAAGGGAATAATAATAATAGAAAATCTGGTCTTAATATAGTTATATAAAACCATAAAATATACAAATTTTAATGGAATGCATGTGCCAACATTATGTCTCTCTTTTAGTTCTAAATTATTTATCTAGTCTTGGTCCTAGATGTTTCTAATTTGAGAATCCCTAGTAATCAATTATTTGGTCATAGGAATATCACTTAGGTGTGTGACTGTCCTTACCAAATTATTTTTCTTTCCTTCTCTTTCAAAATTTCAGTGATATCTTTCTTTTGTTGAAGAAGAATTTTTTTGAGTGGAGGATCACTTAGATGTTGTTTTGTAGTACCTAACCCTATAGTGAAGGAAATATCATGTTTTTTGAAGGGTGAAAGTAAATCTACAGCCAAAGAGGTTGGAAAAAAATTAGCACAGGGGGGACATTTCCTCCGTTATTTTCTATGTATTTGAAAGTTGAACAAGTGTAAATTTCTATATTTTCTTTAATGTGAATAGAAAGGGGAAAATGTTTATTTTAATTATTGCTCAGGTGTCTTAAAAGGTGTGTGTGTTCATGTGAGTGTATTAGCAAATGTGTATGCTTGTGTGTGTGTTATTTTAACTTGCAACAATAGGGCCCAGAGTGTAGTGATTGGTCTTGAGATCACCTGCAACATTAGCAATAGGAGAAGTTTGTTTGAAAGAATAGCCTACAGCCAAGGTATTGACTATTTTAAGTCACCTACAAAAAGTATTTTAGTTGGGCATGGGCCTTAAAAGTAGTGTGAGCTACTTTAGGACTACATGCAATAGGGGTGAACTAGGACATCACAAGGGTATGGCACCATCAACATCGTATCAAAACACAACTACAACTCTAGGTAGAAGTTTGACTTCTTTGGTGTGAACTTTAGTGAAGTCTAACAAAAGATTGGTTGTGTGTGGGTGTGTATCACCTAAGCAAGGTAGATTGCAACTAGGAGAGTTGTAGTGATAAGAAGGAGAGAAAGTTTTATGACAACAGGATGCCACCGAGGATAAGAGTGGTAGAGGTTGGAACATTAGATGTTGTAGGAAGGATAAATAAAGTCTTGGAAGCCCTGAGGGGTGTGCAAGATTGAGTTGAATCCCTAGAAGGTGATAACAGAAGGGGTAGAGCATGTGGAAGTGTTGATCGAAAGAGTGAAATAGAGGAAAAGGAATTTGTAGTAGTAGCACAAGAAAATTAAGATGTAAATAATAGAATAGGTGTAGAAGAAAGAAGGCTCATCAAAGCCATTTCAAAAATTGGAAAAGGAGCACAAATAGAGTTGCCATATTTTAGATGGACTCTAGAACTTGATGACTTGATTGATTGGATAATAAAGATGGAAGAATATTTTGAATATGATGGTATAGAGGATCCAAGAAGAGTTAGAGTTGCATAAACAAGATTGAAAGGACATGCAAAATTTTGGTGGCGAGAGGTGTAGGATGAAAGGAGAAGAAATGGAAGAAAATATTAGAAATGAAAGCAACACTACTTCAATGGAAATCTGATTCGAGATAAATTTTAGCAAACTTTAACTGTGTGTTATTAACAATGGAGATTGTAACAAAACATAAACCCACAATACATAAATATACCAGAAGCAGAATGAAGCACATAACACAAGTGTTTAACATGGAGAAAACCTTTTCAAGTAAAAAAATCCACCAAGAAAAGAGGCCAAGTTGTATTATCTTCACAAAAGGAGATTACAAATACATTCACTTCCTCTATCCTTCAACCTTCACTCTGGTAGAACCTGGGTACCTGTAAACTGTTATATGCATCTCATCTACTATGCTATGGTTTTTATAGAATTTACACAACCTCAAGACATTAAATGACTTCTTACAAGCCCATAACACTTGTCAAGAGTCAACAATACAACATTGGGCATCCATAGCCAATAATAGGCTCTTACAGGGTCATAAATGTTGTCATACATGCATCCTACACTTGGAAAAATGTTTCCATGCAAGCTTAAACAACTTGGGGCCAAAAATAGCCACTTATAACATCTTATGACACATCATATGCTATTATTAGTGTCATAGATTCTTATGACAACTTACAATTGTCATAGAATCTCTTACACCCTCTTACAACATCTGTGACGTGTGTCATAACACTAAAAATAGATTATTCCTCCACATATGCACCCCACTTTGACCAATTACCATTTACCATAGTAAATGACATCCCTTAACTACCACCGGTAACTCTAAGACTTACTGTGCAGTAGCTCCGTAATTACTGTGGACAGTAAATAATTTTTACCACTACGAGTGAAACTTGTACATCTTGTATGGGTAATTACAAATAATAAATGGAATAATATAGTAATGGGATTTACAAGGTTAATGGCACCTTATCCCAACATTCTCCCTGTTGGATCTAGGGCATACAACTGAGAGGGGGGGGGGGTGAATCAGTTGTATAAAAACTTGTTCTTTCTTTAAACACTTGATTCTTTTTTATTAGGTAACAGCATATCAGTTAACCATCCATGAAAGCATAATGCATAAACACAAGAGCAGATAAACATCAACACATTGAACACCAAGATTTTGACGTGGAAAACTTGGTTAAGGGAAAAACCATGGGGTGATTAACCCAAGGATTATTCTCTATTAGAAGAATAAGAAAAATGAATGGCACATGCCAATTAGGGCTCATTGCCTGAGCACACTGCTCACAAAGAGGCACACTGCCTACAAGGAGACACACTGTCTACAAAGTGATAAGAATCACAATCTTGAACTGGAGAATGACATCTCTACTATGTCCGGATCAGTTCCATTTAAGCCCAAAAATCCTTGCTCTGCCTTTTGTACTTCTCTTCGCTATGCCACACTCATCCACACCATCCACACATCAAAATAAATTCTCAAACACTTATTTATACAAGACATTGACTTAGGAACAATCATCTATGTCGGTAACCATCACAATAACATTCGCAAGGTGTGTAGAACATCCGGTCGGCCTGTTACAGGAAGAACACCAACAACTGGTAGCCATAACATCAAATCCAACTCTAACTTCAATACAGACCGCTAACATGAACTAGCTATGATCCAATGATCATCATAACCTTCCCTGAATCATCAAAAACATCCACACTTCATCAGCTTACCGGAATTCTTCTCTTCATCATCCGGTACTTCAAGAACACAGTCTGTCACCACTGTCACAATGCAAAAGGTACTTTCGGACCTCAAAATCATACACAACTTGAGATGACACATCACAAGGACATCCCAAACACTTCTTCCAATCCGCAGATTAGGATAATACAATTCTGGACCTCACTGGACCTTTCTGTGATCCTCTGTCACCTCTGAACACTTGCCGGAACCAGTTCCACACAGACAGCCACAACTTCTTCAGATCTTCATGCGGACCTCTAAAATCTTAGCTAAAGCATCTCAAGACTCATATCTACAAACCCTTTAATCTGCATCCTCTAGTTCTTAACCTATACAGTACGTTTGCCTTCTTCTCATCACTGTTCTTCACTGTTCCGGATGGAGACTGATTTCCTCAATAACAACAGCACGCAACTCATCCAAACCTTCTTACTAATGCAATATGAGTAAGTTGACATCAATGACAACACTGGTTCACCTCATACTTGTAACAATCTCCCCCTTTGTCATTGATGGCAACATATGATGTCAAAAACCATCAAGACAAGAACTTCTCCTTTCTGTCATAGCTCCCCCTATCAACAACAACTTTCACATGTCTTCTCTTCCTTTACTACCCCCCTTTGATCATCAACCACTTGTTTTTCACATATCTTCTCTCCTCCTTTGACATCAATGGCAAAGGGCTCATACTTGCAATTCTAATACATCAAAATCATACCAGCTGCTCCCCCTTAGTAGCAGGTCCCCATCATCAATTCGGATCACAAGATATGACTGTGATATCCATCAAACTGATGCACATCAATGCATCCTAGTTCATCACCGGAGGGGTCATGACCCCTACTTCTCTCAGAGATATTCGAAAGAGTCCTTGGGAAGAGGTTTAGTAAAGATATCTGCAATCTGATCCTTGGAGGGAACATACTCCAATCTGACTTCTTCCTTGTTCACTTGTTCTCTCAAAAAGTGAAACTTGATAGATATGTGCTTAGTCTTAGAATGCAATACCGGATTCTTAGAAATATTAATTGCACTTGAATTATCACAGAAAATTGTGATAGGCTCCTCATATTCAACTTTAATGTCTCTTAGCATCTGCTTCATCCATAAGATTTGAGTGCAACTACCTGCTACTGCAATGTATTCTGCTTCAGTTGTAGATAGAGATATTGCATCTTGTTTCTTGCTTAGCCAAGAAACGAATCTCTTCCCCAAAAAGAATGCTCCACCACTGGTGCTCTTCCGGTCATCCATATCTCCTACCCAATCTGCATCTGTATATGCATGAAGAGAGAAATCTGGATCTTTAGAGTACCATAGACCATACTCAAGTGTTCCTTTCAAGTACCTAAAAATTCTTTTGATTGCCATAACATGAGATTCTCTAGGATCAGCCTGGAATCTTGCCACAAGACCAATAGCCTGCATTATATCTGGTCTAGTTTGAGTGAGATACAACAATCCACCAATCATTGATCTATACTTTGTCTGATCTTCCTTTGGAGAGTCATCATCTTTGCTCAACTTACATCCGGTTGCCATAGGAGTGTTCATTGGCTTTGAATCTTCCATACCAAATTTCCTCAACAATTCTTTCACATATTTGGTCTGAGAAATGAAGATCCCTTTCTTTGTTTGAGTAATTTGTAGACCCAAGAAGAAATTCATTTCACCAAGCATAGACATTTCAAACTCACTTTTCATCTGATTTGAAAAAGTTTTGCACATACTATCTCTTCCTCCAAAAATGATATCATCCACAAACACTTCAACAATCAAAATGTTTTCATGATCAATTTTGAAATATAAGTTACTGTCAGCAGTGCCTTTGTTGAATCCAATCTACATAAGATGCTTATCCAACCTTTCATACCATGCTCTTGGGGCTTGCTTCAATCCATACAATGCTTTCTTCAACTTGCAGACCATATCATCATTATCAGACAATTGAAATCCATCCGGTTGTTCAATGTAAACTTCTTCTTCTAGATCACCATTTAGGAAGGCAGACTTGACATCCATCTGATATACCTTGAAGTCTTTGAAGGCAGCAAATGCAAGGAATAATTTGACTGCTTCAATTCTTGCCACAGGAGAAAAGGTCTCTTCAAAATCAATTCCTTCTATTTGAGAGTAGCCTTTGCAGACCAATCTAGCTTTGTTTCTGATTACTTCACCAGCTTCATTTAGTTTGTTCCGGAAGACCCATTTGGTTCCAATCACATTCCTGTCTCTAGGTCTAGGAACAAGATCCCAAGTACAATTTTTCTCAATTTGTATCAATTCTTCCTCCATTGCTTTGGTCCAGTTTTCATCATTGCAAGCTTCATTTACTATCTTAGGTTCAATCTTTAAAATCAGACAGTATTCATTTGAATCTTGAGCAATTCTTCTTCTTGTTTGTACCCCTTTACTTTTGTCACCTATGATCTGATCTTCAGAGTGATTTAGAGTTACATACCTTGGAACTTTGGGAGTTTCTTGCAATACTAATTCTTGATCAGGCTCATTCAGACAAACTTCTTCTTCCTAATTTACCGGATCAGTTTGGATCTGAATTTCAGAGGAGGAAGGAGCTTCTTGCACCAGAGGATCATTCTGATCATCTTCATCACATTCATAGAACCTTGAGGGCTTCTCAATTCCTTCATCAACTTTCACATTAGTACTTTCTGTCATCTTCCTCAGTCTCTTATTGTAACACTAGTATGCTTTGCTTTGAGTGGAGTAACCCAAGAAAATTCCTTCATCACTTCTGGCATCAAACTTTCCTAGATCTTCATCTCTTTTAATATAACACTTGCTACCAAATACTCTGAAATATCTCACAGTAGGAGTGATGCCAAACCAAAGTTCATAGGGGGTCTTACCGGTATTGTTTCTGATTTGAACTCGATTGAGAGTGTAGACTGCAGTGCTGATAGCTTCTTTCCAAAACATCTGAGGAACATTTGCTTCCAACATCATTGTCCTGGCAGCTTCCTGAATGGTCCAGTTCTTTCTCTCAACTACTCCATTCTGCTGTGGAGTCCTAGGAGCAGACAACTATCTCTTTATACCTTGCTTCTCACAGAAGTCAATGAACTCACTGGATGTAAATTCACCACCTCTATCAGACCTTAGACATTTCAGTTTCAATCCAGTTTGATTCTCTACCATAGCTTTGAAGATTTTGAACTTCTCAAGGGCTTCTAATTTCTCTTTTAGGAAGGTAACCCACATCATCTGGGAATGGTCATCAATTAGCAACATGAAATATCTATCACCTTGTAGACTCTTGATTCTTGTCGGACCACAGAGATCAGTATGTACTAATTCCAACAATCCGGTAGAGGACTGATCTTTGCTTTTGAAAGAGGCTCTGCTCTGTTTACCTAGCTGACATTCTTTGCACAAACTATTTGTAGGTTTCACCAATTTTGGAAGATCTCTTACAGCCTGAATATTGCTTATCTTGATGATGTTATCAAAATTTACATGACACATTCTTCTATGCCATAACCAACTCTGATCAACTTGAACAAATAGACAACTTTTATTTGAACCAACCAGATGAAAGATATTACCTTTTGTTTGAGCACCGAATGCAATTTCAGTTCTGGAGCTTGTTAAGATTCTGCATTTTCCATTCTTGAACCAGAGACCATAGCCTTTGTCCACTAACTGACCAACATTGAGAAGATTGTGCTTCAATCCTTCAACATATAGTACATTACCTGTTTTTCTCTTTCCATCAAAGGAAATAGTCCCCTTACCTCTGATTCTGCCAGCAAAATTGTCATCAAACTTTACCATTCCTCCTTCATACCTTTCCAAATCTAAGAACTTATTCTTGTCACCATTCATATGGTGAGAGCATCCACTGTCAGTAACCCAATCATCTTTTTCTTCCACTTGAGTAGCCAAAGCTCTTTCCACAACCTTGTGATTGACAGATTCAAAGGATATTGAATCTTCTTCCTTGATGGCAATAAACACCCATTCATTTCCAGATTTGCTTCCTAGTTCTGATTCATCATCTGTTACTCCTTCATTGTCATCTTCTTCATGAACATAATAGCAGTTCTTTTGAAACCTTTGTCTGTTAGTATTAGACCTTGCAGATCTTTCCAGACATCTTGAAGCAAAATGACCAATCTTATTGTAGTTGAAACACTTAAAGGGTAGTTTTCCTTCATACGTATTGGATCCTCTTGGTAGTCTTTTTGTAATGAGGGCTTCAAGTTGAGCTATTTCTGCTTCCTCTTCTTCCATGTCCCATGTCTCTTCTTGCTTGATCATACCATGACATCTTCCTTGAAGAGTTTTCTCCCAGATCAAATCTCTGTTTGCCTTTCACATAGGCACTGGCTTTGAAAGCAGATTCAGTCTTGGGAGGATCATCTCCAAACTCGGTCATTTCAAATGCAGCTAGTTTGCCAGCCAATTGTTCTCTTGTGACAGTTGTGTGGGCTCTGAATTCATCAATGGTAGCAACCTTGATTTTGTAGGCAACAGGAAGGGATCTGAGAATTTTGCAAACAATCTCATTTTCATCCAGAGTTCCACCAGCATTTCTAATTCCACATACCAGCTCATTCACTCTTGGCATAAAGGTAGTGATGTTTTCATCTTCTCTCATCTTCAATCTTTCAAATTTCCCTTTCAGACTTTGCAACCTTGCACCCTTGACAAACTCATCTCCTTCATACAGAAGTTCCAGTTTAGTCAAGATCTCATATGTAGTTGGTAGGTCGATAACATTTGAGAGATCTAAGTCATTTAATGTGCTTAGAAGAGCTTCCTTGGTCTGCAGATTGTTTTCAGCATCTGTGATTTCATTCAGAGTTGTCAGACCACCCTGTGGAGGTACATATGGTTTTGAGACCATGGCCAAGTATGCTTTTCCCATACACTCCAAGTGACATTTCATGTGACCTTTCCAGAGAGTGAAGTTGGTTCCATCGAACTTCAGACTATCCTTCTTGTATGACGACATCTTGGATCTCCTCAAGCGGTTAAGCTCCTTTTAGAGGAACTTGGCTCTGATACGAATTGTTGGATCTAGGGCATACAACTGAGAGGGGGGGTGAATCAGTTGTATAAAAACTTGTTCTTTCTTCAAACACTTGATTCTTCTTTGTTAGGTAACAGCATATCAGTTAACCATCCATGAAAGCATAATGTATAAACACAAGAGCAGATAAACATCAACACATTGAACACCAAGATTTTGACATGGAAAACTCGGTTAAGGGAAAAACCACAGGGTGATTAACCCAAGGATTATTCTCTGTTAGAAGAATAAGAAAAACAAATGGCACATGCCAATTAGGGCTCAATGCCCAAGCACACTTCTCACAAAGAGGCACACTGCCTACAAGGAGACACTGTCTACAAAGTGATAAGAATCACAATCTTGAACTGGATAATGACACTTCTACTATGTCCGGATCAGTTCTATTTAAACCCAAAAATCCTTGCTCTACCTTTCGCACTTCTCTTCGCTATGCCACACTCATCCACACCATCCACACATCAAAATGAATTCTCAAACACTTATTTATACAAGACATCGACTTAGGAACAATCATCTAAGTCCGCAAACATCACAATAACATTCGCAAGGCGTGTAGAACATCCGGTCGGCCTGTTACAGGAAGAACACCAACAACTGGTAGCCATAACATCAAATCCAACTCTAACTTCAATGCGGACTACCAACATGAACTAGATATGATCCAATGATCACCATAACCTTCCCTGAATCATCAAAAACATCCGCACTTCATCAGCTTACTGGAATTCTTCTCTTCATCATCCGGTACTTCAAGAACACAGTCTGTCACCACTGTCACAATGCAAAAGGTACTTCTAGACCTCAAAATCATACACAACTCGAGATGACACATCACAGGGACATCCCAAACACTCCTTCCAATCCGCAAATTAGGATAATACAATTCCAGACCTCACCGGACCTTTCTGTGATCCTCTGTCACCTCTAAACACTTGCCAGAACCGGTTCCACACAAACAGCCACAACTTCTTCAGATCTTCATGCGGACCTCTGAAATCTTAGTTGAAGCATCTCAAGGCTCATATCTACAAACCCTTTAATCCACATCCTCTGGTTCTTAACCTATACAATACATTTGCCTTCTTCTCATCACTGTTCTTCACTGTTCCGGATGGAGACTAATTTCCTCAATAACAACAGCACACAACTCATCCAAACCTTCTTACTAATGCAATATAAGTAAGTTGACATCAATGACAACACTGGTTCACCTCATACTTGCAACACTCCCACTTGACATTATACATTGTAAATCAACCCATAGGAAATCAAATGAAAAATAATCAGGCACTAGAAATAAAGCCCATAGCCTCTCTGTACCACATGAACTTCTCTATGCTCACAGGCTTGGTCAAGGAATCTACAACATTCTCCTTAGTGTCTATCTTCTTTAGCTCAATTTCTCCATTTGCAACCAACTCTCAAACAAAGTGATACTGAACATCAACATGCTTAGTCTGAGCATGATACATGGGATTCTTGGCCAAACAGATAGCACTCTGGCTATCACAACCAATTTGAATGATCATGCAATCAAAACCAATACTTGTACACAGTCTCCTCAACCAAACTATCTCCTTAGAGACATGAGTAGCAGCCATATACTCTGGTTCTATGGTGGACAAAGCAACTGTGGGCTGCCTCTTACTCATCCAACTCACTGCACCTCCAAACAAAGTAAACACATAGCCACTAGTGGACCTTCGACTATCCAAGTCACCTGCCCAATCTGTAGCAACAAAACCCTGTATGTCTAAAGATTTATCAGTACTATCAGTACCAGAATAAACCAAACAATGATTAGGAGTACCTGTAAGATATTTAAACACCCTCTTCACATAGTTCCAATGCTATCTACCAGTGCTAAGACATAAATCTCCTCAAAACTCCCACTGCTTGGGCAATATCTAGTCTAGTGCAAACCATTGCATACATAAAACTCCCTACAACACTAGCATATGGCACATTGGACATATCCTCAAGATCATCCTCAGTCTTTGGACACATATCTAATGAAAGCTTAGTACCAATGGGTAAAGGAACTCTAACTGGATTACAGTCTTGCAAACTAAACCTCTGCAAAATAGTATTCACATACTTACTTTGTGACAACCAAAGCTTTCTATTAACTCTGTCCCTCCTGATCTCCATTCTCAAAATATACCTTGCAGCACCAAGATCCTTCATCTTAAATGCACCTGAAAGTTGGGCTTTAACCTCACTAACCATAGCCTTAATATTGCTAAAAAACATGTCATCAACATATAAAGAAATAACCAGTATAGAATCATCAACACAATGAATGTAAACACAATGATCCTCCTCGCTTCTAACAAAACCTAATTTCAAAACAAATGAATCAAACTTTTGATACCACATTCTGGGGGACTATTTTAGACCATAAAGAGACTTCTTTAACCTGCAAACCCAATGTTCTTTTCCTTTTACCTCAAAACATGTAGGTTGTTGCATATAAATTTCTTCTTCAAGATCTCCATGCAAGAACACAGTCTTAACATCCATTTGCTCAATCTCCCAATCATAAGCTACAGCAATGGATAAGAGAAATCTAATAGAAGTCAATTTAGCAATAGGAGAGAATATCTCACCAAAATCAACTCCCTCTCTCTGGGAGTAGCCCTTGGCTACTAGTCTAGCCTTGTACTTCTCCAATGACCTGTCTGCATCAAAATTCTTCTTGAAGACCCACTTACATCCTATGGCCTTTCTTCCTTTGGGAAAATGAACAAGATCCCAGGTGTTATTAGAGTCCAAAGCCATCATCTCCTCCTGTATGGTTAGCTGCCAAGACTCACTATCATCTGTAGAAATAGCTTCCCTGTAGGATCTAGGTTCATCGTTAGTACTCAATAAAGCATATACACAACAGAAATCTAGTGGGCTATACCTATCAACTGGATTCTGTTGTCTTGTGGATCTCCTCAAGGGTGGAGTATGAGACTCTACTCAATCTTCTACATAATCATCTGTACCAACTTCTTTTGTCACAACAGATTCATTTTCATCAGAACTACTTGAATCTTCTTCTTATTCTTCACCCCCTAATCCATCATTCTATTCTTCTTGAGGTGCATCTTGTTGCTCTAAATCAAAGTGCACCTTCTTTACCTTTTCATCTTTTTCTTTTAGCTACTTAGGTTCAAAAATAGCTCTAAGTTCCCTGAAAACATCTCTAGAAAAGATAATCTTGCGGGTTAGTGAATTCCAAAGCTTATAACCTTTCACATTAGCACCATATCCAATGAATGTACACTTTTCAGCTTTTAGATCCAACTTCGATCACTTTTCCTTAGGCACATGAGCAAAAGCCTCACAACCAAAAGCCCTTAAATGTGAAACATAAGGTTTCTTACCTGTCCACACTTCATAAGGTGTCAAATCAAGAGACTTACAAGGAGATCTATTTATCAAGTAGCAAGAAGTACACACAGCCTTTGCCCAAAAGTATTTATCCAACTATGCATCACTAAGCATACTTCTGGCCCTTTCCATAATTGTTCGGTTCATCCTTTCTGCAACACCATTCTATTGTGGTGTATATAGAGTTATCTTTTGTCTAATTATATCTGCATGCTTACAAAACTCATCAAATTCCTTAGAGCAATATTCCCCTCCATTATCAGATCTTAATATTTTTATCTTTAAACCTGATTGGTTCTCTACTAAGACTTTGAATTCCTTAAACTTAGTGAAAACTTCATATTTATGCTTCACAAAATAAATCCATGTAAATATGGATACATCATCAATGAAGGTTACAAAATAACAAGATTTTTCAATAGATTCATTATCCACAGGTCCAAACACATCTGTATGAATAATTTCTAATTTCTCTTTTGCTCTATTGCTTCCTAAAGAAAATGATTTTCTATTTTGTTTACCAAACATAGAATGCTCACAGAAATCAAAGTGCTCATCAGAATAGGAGAAAGCATCCAACAAATTTTTATTCTTAATAGTTTTTAATACATTATTGCTTGTGTGGCCCAATCTACAGTGCCACAACATACATGTATTTTCAGTAGTGTCCTCAGATACATAGGAGGCATTACAAAATGTAGTGGCTTCAAGCTTAAACAAGTTCCCAAATCTCTTCCCTTTCACTACCACCAAGTTCCCTCTCACCAATCTGCAGCCATGCTTGTCAAATGTCACATGCATTCCCAAATCATTCAACTTTGAAACTAAAATCAGATTTCTAGCTAATCTAGGAACATGCAAAACACCAGGGAGGGTTTTAATCCTCCCATCACTGAAACACAACAATGCCTTTTCTTTCCCAACAATTGGATATGTAGAGTTGTCACCAAGGTAGATATTACCTCCATCATATTCTTCATATGTGGAGAACCATTCCTTATGTGGGGTCATATAAAATGAGCATCCTAAGTCAACTAACCAGTGATCATTAGAAACAAGATTACATGTAGAAAGTAAAACTTCTTCACCTGCATTCGAGGACTTATCCGAAGCACTCTCCTACTATTTCTTGGGATTTTTGCACTCCTTCACATGTCCTCTTTTACTGCAGTTCCAACACTTAGCTCTATTCTTTTTACTAGGAGTCTTATACTGGCACTTGGACTTGTCCTTAGCCCCTTTCTGATCTCCTTTAGGTCCCCTTTCCTTAGACATTCTCCTGATACTAAAAGCATCCCCTGAACTATCTAAACTCTTCTTCCTCAATTCCTGTGACAGTAGCACTGAAACAAGAGCATCTAACTTCGGATCCACAAGGTTAGCAGTGATAGCAAGGATAACATTCTCCCAAGACTTAGGTAAAGAACAAAGAAGGAAGATACATTTATCTTCCTTACTAACCTCAACATCTACTAAATCAAGTTGACTCACTAACAAATTAAAAGAATTTATATGCTTTGCAATTGATTCACCTTCTCTCATTTTCATGGAAAACAATTTTATTTTTAAATAAAGTTTATTTACCATACTCTTGGCTTGATAGATCTCACCCAACCATTTCCACAACTTGTATACTGTCTCTTCCTTTGCAACATTCAACAGGACATAGTCTGAAAGACACAAGCAGATGGTTCCCCATACCTTCTTATCCAGTCTATCCCACTCATCTTGAGAGACATCATCAGGTTTCTTCTCTTTTTGGACAGCAAACCATTAGTTTCTTTCTTCCAACAAATCTTCCATTTTCAGCTTCAACAACTCATACCCCATTCCATTGAACTTCTCAATGTCCAATCAAGAGGTTGATGCAACCATAATAACAACACAAGATCTGTAAAACAAATACAACCAAATCTCCCACTACAGCTACAGCTTCCACACTACCACCCAAGAGTTAAAGCTGGCCAAGCTCTGATACCAAATGTTAGAAATGAAAGCAACACTACTTCAATGGAAATCTGATTCGAGATAAATTTCAGCAAATTTTAATTGTGTGTTATTAACAATGGATATTGTAACAAAACATAAATCCACAAAACATAAATATACCAGAAGCAAAATGAAGCACATAACACAAGTGTTTAACATGGAGAAAACCCTTTCAGGTAAAAAATTCCACCAAGAAAAGAGGCCAAGTTGTATTATCTTCACAAAAGGAGATTACAAATACATTCACTTCCTCTGTCCTTCAACCTTCACTCTGGTAGAACCTGGGTACCTGTAAACTTTTATATGCATCTCATCTACTATGCTATGGTTTTTATAGAATTTACACAACCGCAAGACATTAAATGACTTCTTACAAGCCCATAACACTTGTCAAGAGTCAATAATACAACCTTGGGCGTCCATAACCAAGAATAGGCTCTTATGGGGTCATAAATGCTATCATACATGCATCCTACACTTGGAAAAATGTTCCCATGCAAGCTTGAATGACTTGGGGCCAAAAATAGCCACTTACAACATCTTATGACACATCATATGCTATTATTAGTGTCATAGATTCTTATGACAACTTACAGTTGTCATAGAATCTCTTACACCCTCTTACAGTATCTATGATGTGCGTCATAACACTAAAAATAGATTATTCCTCCACATATGCACCCCACTTTGACAAATTACCATTTACCATAGTAAATGACATCTTGTAACTACCACCGGTAACTTTGAGACTTAACATGCAGTAACTCCATAATTACTATGGATAGTAAATAATTTTTACCACTATCGATAAAACTTGTACATCCCTTATGGGTAATTACAAATAATAAATGGAATAATACAATAATGGGATTTACAAGGTTAATGGCACCTTATCCCAATAGAAAAAAGATCACCTCATGGGATAGGATGGTGAAAGGACTTAAGGATAAGTTCCTACCATCTGATTATTAGCTTGGGTTGTTAAATAAGATGTAGAACTTGTGGCAAAAGGACCTAAGTGTAAAGAGCCACTTTGGGGAATTTTATAAAAAAATTATTAGGTTGGGGTACAAAGAGTTGGAGCATGAGAAGGTGGCATGATATGTAAATGGTCTAAGGTTGAGCATACAATATGAGTTGTGTTGGAATTAGACCAGACAATTGAGAGGGGGGTGAATTAGTTGTCCCACAATAAAACTTCTTTTTTTACTTTTAACTTTTTTTAATATCTTACTACCAGATTAATGATGTAAACATTAAAGCTTAGATCCACAACATAAGAGAAAAAACATAATCAACACACTTGAAACCAAGATTTTGACGTGGAAACCTAGTTAAGGGAAAAACCACGGTGGGGGTTAACCCACAAGATTTGTACCCTATTAAAAATACTTTAGAAAAATAGAAGGAACATGCCTTCGAGTGCACTACCGAGAGCTCACTGCTCAAAAGAGAGGCTCACTGCCTACAAAATTTATTTAGAATAGAAAGAATTAACTAAGAGATAGCATCTACTTCATGACTGATTCAGTTTCAATGAATGGTTAAAAACTTCTGCTTTGCCCTGACTTCTTCTTCACACTCTAAACTGCTCTTGCTCCTCTTCTTCTCTACTCTACTCTTGAACCTTTATTTAGATATTATCTAATTTTCACAAGGATACTTTTCAATGACTCTTCAACAAGTATTTATATGCTTTGACATCAACCTTGGAATGATCAACAAGGTCAGCTAAACTTGATGCGGATCTTCACACTATCGGCCAAACATAACTGAGACTTGAATCTACTTTTTCAATCACTCCATGCTTCATAAAGATGTCCTTAAGGCACCTACAACATGCTAGGAACATCCGGTTAGCCAAGACTGGGAAGAACATCAACCTTAAAGAAGAAACCTTCAATCAACAAAATCAAACTTCAATGCGGACCTCCAACATAGTAGCCACACAATCTAGAGACCTTCACAAGCACATTGAAATCACCAATAACTTTCATTTTAAACCATATTGCCAGAAACATTTGAATCTTCCTCCAAAACCTCAAGAACACTCTTTGCCATGACTATCAAACTAGAAGGATAGCTTGCAGACCTCCAAACCACAAACCACTAGAGCATATGATACACACTGACTTCCCAAACATGCCTTCAGATCCGCAGATCACAATTTTATATTACTGGAGCAATCTGGACCTCTTTCCTATCACTATGTCTTTCCTGAGTAGTGCAGGAACTGGTTCTTCTTAGATGACCATAACTCCTTCAAATCTTCATGTGGAGTTCTCAAATCTTAACTAGAGTAACCTTTGAAAATCCTCTACTCATCCACATGATCCGCAAGCATTGATTGTTATTAATTTTCTCAATATCCTCAACAATTCGGTCTTCTATATAGACAGCAAAATAGGATACAGTTGACACTAATGGCAACAAGAATATGTTGACATCAATGACAACACCACTTAGGCACATATTTTCAACAATCTCCCCCTTTGTCATTGATGGTAACATATGATGTGAAAAAATGAATTTAACCATCAAGACAAGCACTTTCCCCCCTTTCTCTTCTCACTTCTATAACTAATTTCTTTACTGCTCCCCCTTATCACAGCAACTAGTTTTTCACATAACTTCTCTCCCCCTTTGACATCAATGGTAAAAGGCCACATATTTACATACTGACTACTCCCCCTTTGAGTAGTACCTCCTTAACATCAATCTAGATCACAAGATATGAATGTGAATTCCACTAGACTGATGCACCTTAGTGCATCTTAGTTCTGATCAGGAGGGGTAATAACCCCTAACTTCTCTCTGAGATACTCAAAAGTATCCTTGGGAAGAGGCTTAGTGAAGATATCTGCAATCTGATCCTTAGAAGGTATAAATTCCAACTTTACTTCATTCTCATTTACTTTCTCTCTCAAGAAATGAAACTTGATAGATATATGCTTTGTTTTTTAATGCAATACCAGATTCTTTGAATTACTTATAGCACTTGAATTATCACAGAAAATTATGACTGGCTCCTCAAACACAATTTTGATGTCCTTCAACATTTGCTTCATCCATAAAACCTGAGTGCAATTGTCTATTGCTACTATATACTCTACCTCTGCAATAGACAGAGATATTTCCTCTTGCTTTTTGCTTATCTAAGGGACCAATCTTCTCCCCAAGAAGAAAGCACCACCACTAGTGCTTTTTCTGTCATCCACATCTCCTACCTAATCAACATCTGTATATGCATGAAGAGTGAAGTCATTGTCCTTTGGGTACCACAATCCATAATCAATTGTCCCCTTGAGATATCTAAAAATTCTTTTGACTACCACAACATGGGATTCTTTTGGATCAGCTTGAAATCTGGCAACAAGTCCAACTATATTCATGATGTCAGGTCTAGTCTGAGTTAGATAGAGTAGTCCTCCAATCATTGATCTATACCTTTTTTTATTTGCCTTTGGGGAGTCATCATCTTTGCTTAGCTTACATCCGGTTACCATAGGAGTACTTACTGGCTTTGAATCTTCCATTCCAAACTTCTTCAACAATTCTTTCACATACTTGGACTGAGATATGAAGATACCTTTATCTGACTGAACAATTTGCAGACCTAGGAAAAAATTCATCTCACCAAACATTGACATTTCAAACTCACTTTTTATCTGATCAGGAAATGCTTTGCACATGCATTCATTTCCACCAAAAATGATATCATCAATAAAGACATCAACAATTAGAATGTCCTCTTGATTTATCTTGAAGTACAGATTACTATCAGTAGTACCTTTGCTAAATCCTAGCTTAAGTAAATGTTTATCCAATCTGGCATATCAGGCTCTTGGAGCTTGCTTGAGTCCATACAAGGTTTTTCTTAGTCTACAAACCATATCTCCCTGATTAGACAACTAAAATCCTTCCGGTTGTTCAATTTAAACTTCTTCCTCCAAATCTCCATTTAGAAATGTTGATTTGACATCCATCTGATAGGCTTTAAAATCTTTGAAAGTAACAAAAGAAAGAAATAATTTGACTACCTCTGTCCTTGCCATCAGAGAAAAAGTTTCTTCAAAATCAATTCCTTCCACTTGAGAATAGCCTTTGCATACCAACCTTGCCTTGTTTTTTACAACCTCACCATCTTCATTCAGTTTGTTTCAAAAGACCCATTTGGTTCCAATCACATTTTTGTCCTCAGGTCTGGGAACAAGATCCCAAGTGTGATTCTTTTCAATTTGCATCAATTCTTCTTCCATTGCCTTAGCCTAGTTTTCATCATTGCAAGCTCACTTACTGATTTAGGTTCAATCTTTGAAATCAAACAAATCTCTTCTTGATCTTCGACAACTCTTCTCCTAGTTTGAACACCTCTATTTTTATCTTCTATGATTTGGTCTTCAGGATGATTCATTCTTACATACCTGGGGGGTTTGGGAATTTCTTGGGCTTCTATTTGTTGAACTTATTCCTCAACATTTGTATTAATTACTTGAGTCTCTAGAGTTTCTAGATCAATCTACAACTGAGTTAGAGTTTGAACTACCCTTCCTTGATTTTGACTTTAATTTTGATCATCAAAATCATATCCGTAGAAGCTAGAATGTCCTTCCTTATTCTCATCAACTCTAACATTAGCACTTTCAACAATCCTTTTCAACCTCTTGTTAAAGCACTGGTAAGCCTTACTTTGAGTGGAGTATCCCAAAAATATTCCCTCATCACTTCTTGTATCAAACATGCCTAAATCCTCATCTCTTTTGATATAGCATTTACTACCAAAAACTCTGAAATATCTCACAGCAGGAGGATGACAAAACCATAGTTCATAAGGGGTCTTACCAGAATTGCCTTTGATCTACACCCAGTTAAGAGTGTAGACAACAATATTTACAACTTCTCTCCAATAAACTTGAGGAACATTTGTTTCCATCATCATGGTCCTGGCAGCTTCTTCAATGGTCTGGTTCTTTCTTTCCACAACACCATTTTATTGGGGAGTTTTAGGAGCAGATAATTGTCTTTTTATGCCATGCTTTTCACAGAAAGCATCAAACTCATGAGAAGTAAATTCTCCACCTCTGTCAGATCTCAAACATTTCAACCTTTCACCAGTTTCATTTTCCACCATCACTTTGAACACTTTAAATTTATCAAGAGCTTCTGATTTTTATTTTAGGAAAGTTACCCACATCATCCTGGAGTAGTCATCAATTAGCAACATGAAATATCTATCTCCTTGCACACTCTGAATTCTAGAAGGATCACCAAGATCAGTATGTACCAGTTCCAATCATCCATGTGAAACTTGTTCCTTACTTTTGAATGAAGTTTTGCTCTGTTTCCCCAATTGACATTCTCTACACATGCTATTAGGTTTAACAAGTTTTGGAAGATCTCTTATAGCTTGAGTGGTGCTTATTTCGACAATGTTATCAAAATTCACATGACATATCCTTCTATGCCATAACCAACTCTGATCTATTTGAGCAATCAAACAACTTTTACCAGAGCTACTTAAATGAAAAATGTTACCTCTAGTTTGAGTACCGAATGCAATTTTAGTTCCAGAACTTTCCAAGATTCTGCACTTTCCATCCTTGAATTGAAGATCATAACCTTTATCAACCAACTATCCAACACTGAGAAGATTATGTTTCAGTCTTTTCACATACAAAACATCATTGGTGCTATTCTTACCATCAAAAGAGATAGATCCTCTGCCACAGTTTCTACCAGTTGAGTTATCTCCAAATTTCACAAGCCCACCTTCATAATTTTAAAAATTCACAAATTTACTCTTATCTCTAGTCATATGATGAGAACATCCACTATCGATCACCCATTCATCTTTCTCAATAACCTGAGCTACCAGGGCACTTTCCATATTTGCATAGCTAGAAGATTCAGTAGATACTGGATCTTCTTCTTTGATGGCAATGAACACCCAATCATTTTCAGGGGAACCTCCATGATCAGATCCATCATCTATGACTCCTTCTTCTCTAGTTTCTTGGACATAGTAACATTTTTTCTGATTTATGTATCTTTTAGGGTTAGGTTTTGAAAACCTTTTCGGATATCTTGAGCCAAAATGACCAATCTTATTATAAGCAAAACATTTGAGTGGCAATTTTCCTTCATACTTACTGGATCCTCTTGGCAATCTTTTGGCAAGAAGAGCTTCAAGATCTGCAATTTAAATTTCAACATCTTCAAGATCCTTGCTTGTCTTCACGAATCTATTTGATTTTGTAGAAGATCTTTCACCAATATCATATCTTTGTTTTCCATATACACTGGCCTTAAATGCAGATTCATACTTGGAAGAGAATCACCAAACTCACTTAATTCAAAAGCTGAAATTTTGCCAACTAGATGATCTCTTGTAACATCTAAGACTGTCTTGATCTCTTCTATGGCTACAACTTTATGTTTGTATGAATTAGGTAAAGATCTGAGCACTTTTGATACAATCTCTGATTCTTCCAAAGTTCCACCAGCACACCTAATACCACACACAAGTTCATTTATCTTTTGCATGTAGATTGTGATGTTTTCATCTTCGCTCATCCTCATAGTTTCAAATTTTCCTCTTAGACTTTAGAACTTGCCGCATTTGACATATATGTCACCTTCATACAAAAACTCCAACTTTTTCTAGATTTCATAAGTAGTTTTTAGACCAAACACATTTGTCATTTCTGAGTCAGTCAGGGCACTCAACAAGGCTTCTTTAGCTTGCAGATTGTTTTCCGCATCTTTGATTTGATCTGGAGTTGAAGACCCTTTTCCAAAGGTTTATACTCAACACCGGTTATCACCCAATAGGCATCACGCATGCATTACAAATGGCACTCCATGTGATTCTTCCAAACAAAATAATTTGTCCCATCAAATCTCGGACTATCCTACTTGTAGGTCAACATCCTAAATCTCCTCAAGCAGTCAGGCTTTTAGAAGAGGATCTAGCTCTGATACCAATTATTGGAATTAGACCAGAGAACTGATAGGGGGTGAATTAGTTGTCCCACAATAAAATCTCTTTTTTTACTTTTAACATTCTTTATTATTTTACTACCAAATTAATGATGTAAACATTAAAGCTTAGATCAACAACATAAGAGTAGAAACATAATCAACACACTTGACACCAAGATTTTGGCATGGAAACTCAGTTAAGGGAAAAACCACAATGGGGGTTAACCCACAAGATTTGTTCCCTGTTAAAAGTACTTTAGAAAAATAGAATGCACATGCCTTTAGGCACACTGCCTAGAGCTTACTGCTCAAAAGAGAGGCTCACTGCCTATAGAATTTATTTAGAACAAAAATATTTAACTGAGAGATAGCATCTACTTCATGCCTGATTCAGTTTTAATGAATGATCAAGAACTTTTGCTTTGCCCCGACTTCTTCTTCATACTCTAAATTGCTCTTGCTCCTCTTCTCTACTCTACTCCTGATCCTTTATTCAGATATTATCTAATTTTCACAAGGATACTTCTCAATGACTCTTCAACAAGTATTTATATGCTTCATCAACCTTGGAATGATCAACAAGGTCAGTTAAACTTGATGCGGATCTTCACACTGTCTGCCAAACATAACTCAGACTTTAATTTTCTTCTTCAATCACTCCATGCTTCATAAAGATGTCCTTAAGGCATCCGCAACATGCTAGGAACATCCGGTCGGCCAAGACTAGGAAGAACATCAACCTTAAAGAAGAAACCTTCAATCAAAAAACTCAAACTTCAATGCAGACCTCCAACATAGTAGCCACATAATCCAGAGACCTTCACAAGCACATTGAAATCACTAATAACATTCATTCTAAACCATATTGCCAAAAACATTTGAATCTTCCTCTGGAACTTCAAGAACACTCTCTGCCTTGATTGTCAAACTAGAAGGATAGCTTGCAGACCTCCAAACCACAAACCACTGGAGTATATGATACACACTAACTTTCCAAACATGCCTTCTAATCCGCAGATCACAAGTTTATATTATCGGAGCAATCTGGACCTCTTTCTTGTCACTCTGTCATTCCTGAGTATTGCAAGAACCGGTTCTTCTCAGATGGCCATAACCCCTTCAAATCTTCATGCAGACTTCTCAAATCTTAACTAGAAAAACCTATGACAATCATCTACTCATCCACATGATTCGAAAGCATTGATTGTTATTAATTTTCTCAATATCGTCAACAATCCAGTCTTATATACAGACAACAAAATAGGATACAGTTGACACTAATGGCAACAAGAATATGTTGACATCAATTACAACACCACTTAGGCACATATTTTCAACAAGTTGAGCATGATAAGGTTAAGAAAAATTGAGGAAGCCTACCAGTATGTATTGAAGGCTAAGGAAAAACTATCAAGGAGAAAATATGGTTATACTTGTGTAGATTAGGAAAACAAATGAGGTAAAAATGTAAACCAAATGCATAAATATTCAAAGTTATACCTTCACATGTGATCCCTCTCCTCGATAGGGTAGAAAGAGTTGCACCCAAACTCCTTAGATTTTACCCAAGTTGATGTATGTGGATTGCTCAAATGCATTGAACACAATGTAGATAAGGGATTGGATGATGGATTGATAGATTAGATGGAAAGGATAGAGTAATTTTGGCATTATGATGGTATGATGAGGAGATTTTGGAGAGATTTTGGCATAGTAAGGGTGCAAGAAGAAGTTGTTCTCAAATTGCTTAGAGAATGGTCTCATTTATAAATTTTTGGAAAATGGATGGGGGGTCAGGATCAAAAGATGAGATCAAGGGCTAGAAATGGTTGAGAGTTAGGGTTTGGATTGAAGTCATAGCCTTGTGACAAGTTTCACAAGGGGAGTGGATGAGAGAGATCAAGGGTTGAGATTAAGTCAATGGATTTGGAGGGCTCTTATTATTTGTGAATTTTAAATTCACATGGGGAAAGGTGTGGAGGACAAAAATGAATTAAAGATTCATTTTTGGGAAGAGTGGATATGACAAGTGAATTAAAAATTCAACTCATGGGGGAGTGTGAATTAAAAATTTACTTTTATGTGGAGATGTGAAGGTTGAAGGACACATGTACACTTACATGTGTAAGAGGGTGATAAATAAGGTGTAAGGAGGATTTGACCCTTTGAATAAAAAATGATTTTTATTCAAAGGTGTGTGGGAGGATGGGCTAAGCAAGGTTAATTAAGTGTTTAGCTTAATTAACTTAGGTCTAGGGGATAGGTAGGCTAGGGTAGATTGATTAAATAATTGCTATTTAATCAACTAGGCTAGGGATATGTTGATTAATAGGGTAGATTAATTAGATAAGCATGATTTATCTAATTAATAGGGATTAGGGAGATGGAAAAATTAGCTAAATAAATATTAGGAATATTTATTTAATCAATAAGGATATAGTTATAAGGTATAGTGATAAATTAAGAGAATTAATTGATCACAAAGGATAGATGATAGATGGTTAGGGATAAAATGAATTTATTCAATTAATAGGAGGGATAAATTGGTGTAGAGGTATGGGAAATTGGTTTGCAGAGAAAGTCAATTTTAGGTGTCTATATTTGCCCCTCTTTGAAATGGTGTTGCAGCTAAGTAACATCATTTCAAAGAAGTTAAAACATAGAGTTGGATTGGATAGAAAAAAATTTTTGGCTTAGAAGAATAGGGTAAGGTTTGGGGATAATTGATAGGGGTGATGCCCCCTTGAGAGGATAGGTGGGTTGGAAGAACATGATTATGCTCTCGAAATGGATGGAATGGATTGGTAGAAGTGGTTGGAGGATAAGGGGTGAGATGAAAGAATGATGACGGATTGATGATTAGATGATAGATGGATTGGAAAATGGATGATCATTGTGTTGAACATGATTTAGAGCAATCATGTAGATTAGGAAAAAAAATGAGGTAAAAATGTAAACCAAATGCATAAATACACAAAGTTATACCTTCACATGTGATCCCTCTCCTCGATAGAGTGGAAGTAGTTTCACCCAAACTCATTAGATTTTACCCAAGTTGATGCATGTGGATTACTCAAATGCATTGAACACAATGTAGATAAGGGGTTGGATGATGGATTGATAGATTAGATGGAAAGGATAGAGTGATTTTGGCATTATGATGGTATGATGAAGAGATTTTGGCATAGTAAGGGTGCAAGAAGAAGTTGTTCTCAAATGGCTTAGAGAAGGGTCTCATCTATAGATTTTTAGAAAATGGATGGAGGGTCAGGATCAAAAGATGAGATCAAGGGCTAGAAATGGTTGAGAGTTAGGGTTTGGATTGAAGTCATAGCCTTGTGACAAGTGTCACAAGGGGAGTGGATGAGAGAGATCAAGGGTTGAGATTAAGTCAATGGATTTGGAGGGCTCTTATTATTTGTGAATTTTAAATTCACATGGGGAAAGGTGTGGAGGACAAAAATGAATTAAAGATTCATTTTTGGGAAGAGTGGATATGACAAGTGAATTAAAAATTCAACTCATGGGGGATTGTGAATTAAAAATTCACTTTTATGTGGAGATGTGAAGGTTGAAGGACACATGTACACTTACATGTGTAAGAGGGTGATAAATGAGGTGTAAGGAGGATTTGACCCTTTGAATAAAAAATTGATTTTTATTCAAAGGTGTGTGGGAGGATGGGCTAAGCAAGGTTAATTAAGTGTTTAGCTTAATTAACTTAGGTCTAGGGGATAGGTAGGCTAGGGTAGATTGATTAAATAATTGCTATTGAATCAACTCGGCTAGGGATAGGTTGATTAATAGGGTAGATTAATTAGATAAGCATGATTTATCTAATTAATAGGGATTAGGGAGATAGACAAATCAGCTAAATAAATATTAGGAATATTTATTTAATCAATGAGGATATAGTTATAAGGTATAGTGATAAATTAAGTGAATTAATTGATCACAAAGGATAGATGATAGATGGTTAGGGATAAAATAAATTTATTCAATTAATAGGAGGGATTAATTGGTGTAGAGGTACAAGAAATTGGTTTGTAGAGCAAGTCAATTTTAGGTGTCTACAACTTGCAGCAAAAGAAGACTAGAAGAAGAAATATAAATTGTGGTGATGATGATCATGTGACAATGCATACAAATAAAATAAGGTACAACCATAAGGAAGAGGATAATCCCACTTACAATGAGGAAAAAATATATAAATAAGGAGAGAAAGTATATTCAACAAGTGATGAAGGAAGATTTGGTTAAAGGAGAGACAAAAGATTCACAGGAGAGTGCTTTAAGTGTGGAGAAGTGGGTCATAAGGTAGCTGGATGTACACAAATGGAACAGTATAGTGGTAGGAAAAGAGAGGTCTGAAGTCATGTTACTTGGCCAGATGAGAAGAGAGATGTTTCATCAAAATATATAAAGAAAGCAACGGATGGAGAACCTCTTATGATGAAGCGGACACTACTAAAATCAGCAAGTAAGAAGGATGAGACCATGCAACAAAGAAGTTTGTTTTAGACCATGTCCAAGGTAAGAGGTAAGTGTTGCAAGGTTATAATTGATAGTTGTGGCACATATAATCTAGTTTCTTATGAGATGGTAGAGAAGTTAGGTCTAAGAAGTGTAACACATCCAAACCCATATATGGTATTTTGGTTGCAAAAGGGTCATCAAGTTTTAGTTAATGAACAATGTTTGGTGAATTTTTGAATTGGCACTTATTGATGCAGTCAAGGAAGGAGGGTCCAGTGAAGGACTGTCCAGCCTTGCAGCCTTAAACAATCGACACCATGATCATAGAAAAGATGTAACAACAACATACAGATAACAATAGAATGATAAGAGATACTCTTAAACACATGACACAAGATTTATCCTAGGAAAACCCTCAAAGGGAAAAACCCAACCTTCAAAGATCACTTCTCATTATATTAGAACTCCAAATCTCATTACATATGTCTCTAGGTATTTTTAGATGCTAGGCCATACCTCAGGTTTAAAAAAGATTCATACACCAACCTTCTTCAATGCCTTCTTTCTCCTTCTCCTTCTCTATTCTCTGCTCTGTATCTTCTTCTTCTCTTTGCTCTGTCCTCTACTTCTACTATGCTATCTTCTAGACTTAAAACAACTTTGTGCCTCCTAGACTATTCATCTCTTCACATATTTTCTTCACATACTTCCTCCTTGCTTTGAAACAATCCTTTACTCTTCATTTATATCCTCCAAAAGCCTTCAAAACATTATCTTGTCAGCCTAATTGTAACAGATAGTGTAGAAACAAGGAGGTCGGTGTCCAACACTCAATAATGCTCCACAAATGATGGAAACTTGATGTGATTCTCCATGAAGGTTAGGTAGGTCTCAAATTACCTTAAATGATGTTCCATTAGGCTCTGCAAGTGATGGAATTGCTCAGTAAACCCATTAGGCTTCAACTGAATAATGACTACTCTACTATGTGAAAATAGGTAATCTTTTGATAGCGATATTTCTTAGTAGACAAATTCAAATGGCCTGAAACTTGAATATGATGTAGATGATGATATGTAGATGCTAAGCCCTACTCCACATGCTCTGATATGAAAATGCAGTAAAATGTGGTAATCTTCAATGTCTCTTCCTAGCACTCTACAACTCCACATTGACTATCCCAATTCACTGAATGACTTCTAGATGCTCCTGCATCAGACTCTCAAGGTTAATTGAAAAGTGAGCCTCTTCACTTTGGCCTGTATTCTATCAGAATCAATGTTGTCTCCTAGGACAAGTTCATCAATCTATTCATATGTACTTGTAACTACCTCAAGGTCGGCGATCCATTCAAGTCATCGATGCAAACAACCTCAAGTTTGGTGATTAGTTCATAAATCACTGCACTGCCTCATGTTCAGTAGTTTGTATAGCTCCTCCATGCAAAATGCCTCAAGTTCCTTCTCACTTCTGGTGGTCTAAATTTGGTGCTTTGCTTGCAAGTCATTTCACTACCTCAATGGTTAGAGGTCTAAGCAAGTCTCCTTCGTAAGCTACCTCAAATTCTCTATTTTGTGGTGGTCTAGGTTCGGCAGTCTGGCTACAATGTTGTAACTACCTCATATTTGGCATTCTATTGTCAAACACTTATAGGCTACCACAAATCAATACCAACTTCAATCAATTAAGAGTTAAATAATCTTAGCATCCTTTAGAACAATCATTTTCTTGATTTAGTCAATAAATCCTTGAATTCCCTCTATTATACTTTATATCCTCTGGATCCAGATACAATTCCTTATGCACACATCAAAAACTTCTAGTTTCTTCTTTACGTACACTGCTCTTACACTTCTCTCTATTTCTTTATCCATATTTCCTTTACTCCAGTACACAAGCTTTCTTTTGCATTGGTTCCTTAGATGATTAGTCTACAACAAAATTCTCATTAAGATCAATGTCCCACCCTCTTCCAATTCCTCTGACGATTCAATAGGTTCTTCTTCTTCTACATATGTTATATCTGTATCATTTACTTCTCCTTCAATAATATCCTCTTGGTGGTCACATTCAATGCTTGATACTATTCTCCTCCATACTTGAAAATAGTTTCCTCTCCTATCAAATCCTCTATCATCCCTCTGGTATCCTTCATTGCGGTAAGAACTATGATTTCCTCTACTGTTGTGGTAGAAACTCCTGTCATTTCTCCCTCTGTGGTATGAATTATTGTCCTTGTTTTGCTCCTCATGTGTTCTTCCTTCTATGCATCTTGATCCAAAGCCTTCATTTCCTCCAACACAAGAATACTTTAGCCTATATAACCTTTTGAACATACAAGTAACATATTTCCATTTTTATCCATCAATCCACCCATAATCCATCTGCGTACAATTTGTAATAGGCTTTCTCCTCTGTATTTTATTCCAACACATCTTTTCAGAGTGATTCCTTAATCCACATAACTTACAAAGGTATAGATCCCAATACATTTCATTTCCATGTCCATGTCTATTACAATAAGAACAATGCATACATTTTCTTACGTGAGTTGATTTGTTTAAACTTATGACAACATCCTTATCCTCTTTACCTCTGATATATCCAAGTCCTTCATTTCTTGATCTCATTACTGGCTCAATAGGATTTGTAATTCCTTTCTAATACTTTCCCAATCCTTTTTCTTCATATCCCATTCTTTTCATGATTTTGTAACCAACATTGTCAACACCATCACCAAAAATCACAAGTTCAGTTACATTTTTATCTTTAATCTCACCTTCTAAAGGAACTTCTGCAGTATCACACAAATCATTAGTATCAAAAGAAACATCACAAAGTTTAGGCTTAGATCTTAGACTTTCATTCTCTTCCTTGCATGCTACAAGTGACTGCTTTAGATGATTAACCTGTTCTTTCAATCCATATATTTTACTCCCTTGTAAATTATTTTCCTTTTTCAACTTCTCCAAACTTTCCTCTAGATCTATGTTCCTCTTTTCAATCTAACCAAACAACTTGCATCCTTATTCCATCTCTTCAATACTCCTTTTGACATACTCAAACAACTTCATCTCTTCATCTAATTCTTCATTCCTCCCTTTAACATTTTCCAATTCTTCCTTCAGGGTGTCATATTTGGCTTCTCCAAGTTCTTTTATCTTCTCCATCAACTCTGAGTTGTATCTTTTGATTTCACACAATTCTTCTTCTAGAATATCCTTCTTGGACATTAGGTTTTTATTTTCTTTCTTCACCCTTTTTCCAATCATACCCATTGAAACAAATCATACAAACAACTTAATATGAAAATATTACCCAAATCTTTCTTGCCTTGATCTTTATTCTGCGGTGATTCCTATTATACTTTAGGGTTTCACACTTTCTTCCAACACCTCCTATCTTCCTAATAGATTCACAACTAGCCCAACAAATTCGTAACCAACTCTAATACCACCTGATACAAACAAGGTAGGAGGGTCCAATGAAGGATTGTCCAGCCTTGTAGCCTAAAACAATCAACACCATGATCATAACAAAGATGTAATGGAAACATACAGATAGAAACAGAATGATAAGAGATACTCATAAACACATGACACAAGATTTATCCTAAGAGAACCCTCAAAGGGAAAAACCCAGCCTTCAAAGATCAATTCTCATTATATTAGAACTCCAAATCTCATTACCTATGCCTCTAGGGATTTTCAAATGCTAGGCCACAACCCAAGTTTACAAAAGATTCATACAACAACCTTCTTCCATGCCTCCTTTCTCCTTCTGCTTCTCTATTCTCTGCTCTATATCTTCTTCTTCTTTCCACTCTATCCTCTGCTTCTACTATGTTGTCTTCTAGACTTAAAACACCTCTACACCTTCCAGACTGTTCATCTCTTCACATAATTTCTTCACATATTTCCTCCTTTCTTTGAAATAATCCTTTACTCTTCATTTACATCCTCCACAAACCTTCAAAACATTATCTTGTCAGCCTAATTGTAACAGATAGTGTAGAAACAAGGAGGTCAGTGTCCAACACTCAGAAACACTTCGTAAATGATAGAAATTTGATGTGGTTCTCCATGTGGGTCGGCTAGGTCTCAAATTGCCTTGAATGATGTTCCATTAGGCTTTGTAAACCCAATAGGTTTCAACTGAACACTGACTGCTCTACTCTGTGAAAATAGGTAATCTTCTGATAGTAATATCTCTTAGCAGACAAATCCAAATGGCCTAAAACTTGAATATGATGTAGATGATGATATGTAGATGCTAAGTCCTGCTCCACACACTCTGATATGAAAATGCGGTAATTTCCAATGTCTCTTCTTGGCACTCTGCAACTCCACATTAATTTTCCTAATTCACTAAATGACTTCTAGATGCTCCTGCATCATGTATGAAGACCAAGTGTGGTGTGATATAATGCCCCATGGATGTGTTCCATATACTCTTAGGGAGGTTGTGGCAATATGATTGGAGAGCTTTCCACAATGGTAGGATAAAGACATATGCTTTGGTAAAGAATGGGAGAAGGCATACATTGACTCCATTGGTCAAAATTGAAGAGGAGGTGAGTGATAGTCCAAGAGCATTAGTGCTTGCAAGAAAGGAATTATTGAAAGAGGTTGAACATGAGGACATAAATGTTTCTCAATTAATTTTTGTAGAGCTACAAGTATATGTAACAAAGGAAAGTGAGGCTATAGGTTGTGATACAGTAATTTCTAAGATGCTACTAGTACCTGTAGTAAAGAAAATTACTTGTGTATAGATGCTTATGTTGATAATCAAGTTTTTGTGATGTTGTAAGTGAAGGAAAAGGAGTAGGTTGCTATAGGACATATTCTATAGGTAGTGACAAAGTTGCAAGTTAACAACAGTATGATGCTACAAGTGGACATAACTAGTGAGGGAAACAAAGGACATTTTGACGTGAAGACTTTATTATAAAAAGGCAATACAAAGTACTATAAAGAAATGGAAAATGTGAAAGGAAGCTAGGTGTGCGGAAATCGCTTCCTACACTAATCTAATGAGGGGAGAGCTATACAAATTCAATTTAATCCTTATCACTATAGTAACATACAACATCTAATAGAGTTATTATAGTAATACACAAGAACCAAAAAGAAGACAGAAGAAGAGAGAATAAGATATACGGTGGGGAAAACCCTTATCGGGTGAAAAACCCCACACTTAGAAACTTGCACAATGTATTAACAAATCTGAAAGTTGTTTACAACCCAGTTGCAATGCAAGGTTCAATGGTCTTCGACACTTGTGTCTGGAGTCAATCCAGAAGCATAATAGTACATATAAACATGTAATACAAACTCCATCTCCAAGCACCTGTTTATATAGGAAATACAAGGCAATATTGGACCTATCTTGGCATGGGCACCCAACTTGGCTTCATGGACCAAAACTCACACTTAAGGACACTTGGTGAACATTGTAGAATATTCTTGACACTTGTCCATACCTCCCATCCCAAAGAGGTCACCTATTTCTAAAATGGGCTATGACAGACGCTCTTACGACACTTACGACCATCATAGAATCTGTCATAGCGGTTACAACTTACAGCTATAAGAGAATCTGTCATACACATGCTATAAATAGAATATTCTCTTACAACATGTCATATTCCACCTTGGCATGCCCAAATATGCCTTATTAAAAAATTCTTCATGACACATGTCATCACTTGTCTTACAAACTTCTATTTTCAACTCTTACATGTCATAGATTCTGTCATAGGAATCCGTCATAACTGTTTTGGTCAATATTCCCTTACACAACATGGAAGATGCCAACACATGGCAAAATGCTCCTACCACAAAGTGGGATTCCTATCTCCTCATGTGAGGACAAAATTACAAGTTGTCATAGTCCATGTAGGATCAACACATCACCGTACCACATAACATTATATGACAATATGGAATTTACAAATATTTACAACAAAGGCAATTAAATAATAAATGCAAACATTAATAATTTAAGGAATTACCAAGGTTGAGACACTTTAATTCCCAACATTCTCCCACTTGTCAAACACGTTGTAAGAGCCAATAGAAAAATAGGATTTAACTGCTATAGGCCAACAGGCCCATAGACTCTAAACACCATCTAAACTTCTCTATGCCCACTAGTTTCATCAATGCATCTGCAACATTCTTCAAATTATCTACCTTCTCCAAATTTACCTTTCCATCCTCAACCATGTCTCGCACGAAGTGAAACTAAACATCAATGTGCTTTGTTCTAGCATGGAAAGTTGGATGCTTCACAAGGCAAATTGCACTCTGACTGTCACAACTGATCGTGATCTGACCTGCATCAACACCAATATCCGAACACAATCTCTTAAGACAAATGGCTTCATTACAAGCATGAGTTGCTACCATATGCTCAGCTTCTATCATGGACAAAGAAACAATAGGTTGTCACTTACTCATCCAACTAATAGCACCACCAAACAGTGTAAACACATAAGCACTGGTGGATCTCCTACTGTCAATGTCACCTGCCCAATCTGAATCCACAAATCCATGAATATCAACAGAATGTGGAGGTCCTAAAACATTACCATGATAGCAAATGAAATACTTGGAAGTACCCCTCAAATATCTGAACACTCGCTTAACTGCATCGCAATGAACCCGTCTAGGATTAGCCGTAAATCGACTAAGGACTCCCACTGCTTGGGCAATGTCTGGTCTTGTGCAAACCATAGCATACATCAAACTACCAACAACACTAGCATAAGGTACTCTGCTCATGTCCTCCACCTCACTAGGAGATTTTGGACAATCCTCAATAGACAACTTTGTCCCCAAAGAAGCAGGAACACACAATGGTCTACAATCTGCCATGCTAAACCTATCCAACACGGTCTTCACATACTTACTCTGGCTTAACCAAAGTTTTCTATTGGTTCTATCTCTTCTAATTTCCATTCCTAGAATATACCTGGCTGCCCCTAAATCTTTCATTTCAAACTATGCTGACAACTGAGATTTAAAATCATAAATCATATTTTTACCCTTCCCAATGAGCAACATATCATCAACATACAGTGCAACAATGAGAATACGATCACCATCAAATTTATAATACACGCAGTGATCTCATTTCGATCTCACAAATCTAATTGTTTACCTTTCACCATATAATGCTCTGGCTATGACATGTAGATTTCTTCCTCCAAGTCACCATGAAGGAAAGTTGTCTTCACATCCATCTTTTCTACCTCCAAGTCATAAGCGGCTGCGAGAGACAACATGAATCGAATGGATGTCAGCTTTGCAATGGGAGAGAATATCTCACCATAATCTATACCCTCCACTTGTGAATACCCCTTCGCAACCAATCTGGCCTTATACTTCTCAACACTGCCATCTGCACCAAATTTCTTTTTGAACACCCATTTGCATCCAATGGGTTTCTGTCTAGGAGGCAAAGGCACCATGTCCCAAGTTTGATTCTTTTCTAAAGAAGCAATTTCATCCTCCATGGCCTCCTTCTAGGAACGTGCATCTTTCATGTCTATAGCCTTTGATATAGTTCTAGGTTCATAACTATTAGTAACCAAAGCATAATCACAACTAGAATCAAGCAATGTAAAACCAAACCTTTCAGGTTGCTTTCTTATCCATGTAGACCTCCTCAAGAGCTGAGGTTGAGGTTCAACTTCTTCATATGAGCTTTCAGAGCTGCTAGATCGCTCCTCATCATTAGGTCCAACATTGTCTTTCTGTTCAGTGTTCTTAGGGGTAGCAGAAAACTAAACAACATCCTCTTTCTTTACTATTTCTTCTAGTTGCCAAATAGTTGAAGAAGGTGTAAGCTCTCTAAAGATGACACTTCTACTATACAACACTTTTTTAGCCACAGGGCCCCAAAGCTTGTATCCTTTCACATTGTCACCATAGCCAATGACAATACACTTAACAGCCTTGATCCCCAATTTTGACCACTTCTCCCTAGGCACATGTGCATATGCCTCACAACCAAAAACACAAAGATGCCTTATTGAAGGCTTTCTACTAGACCACACCTCCATGGGTGTCTTTCCAACAAGAGCTGATGTAGGAGATCTATTAACAAGATAGCAAGCAGTGGCAATAGCACCAGCCCAAAACTTTTGTTCTAGGCCAGCTCCACTAAGCATACTCCTAGCCTTCTCCATCAGTGGCCTGTTCATCCTCTCTGCAACTCCATTTTTCTGCGGGGTGTATGGAGTTGTCTTATGTCTTTCAATCCCAAGTTCCTTGCAATACTTATCAAATTCTATAGAACAGAACTCACCACCATTGTTAGTTCTCAAACATTTAATCTTTTTACCAGTCTAATTTTCAGCAAAGGCCTTAAACTCCTTAAACTTTCTATTGACTTCAGATTTACTTCTGAGAAAATAAATCCATGTCCTTCTACTATAATCATCTATAAAAGATACAAAGTATATAGATTTTGATAACGAAGGAACATTGACAGGACCAAATACATCAGAATGAACAAGGTCCAACACACTAGAAGACTTGTGAGAACTCGAATAAAACTGAACATGGTTTTACTTTCCATAAATGCAATGTTCGTAAAAGTCAAACTCAAGATTACAATCATCTAACCCCTCAATGAGGTTTTTATTTTTCAGGGTACACAGACCCTTCTCACCAATGTGGCCAAATCTCTTATGCCAAAACATTAACTTTTCAGCAAGAAGTTTAACTTGCAATGCAGGATTACAACCATCAAGACTAGAAACAACAGATTTCTTCACTGCTCATTCAGATGGTGGGGATGAAGTGACTACTGCCCTCTTCCTTGAAGTAGAAGAACTATTGCATTGTGAAATGCATGCCTCCAGCTGAAACAGAGTACCTCTCCTAGTACCCTTAGCAAGCACCATAGTTCCTCTAGTCATCTTGCATCCTTCTTTCAAAAAGACAACCTGTACACCTGCATCATTCAAACTACTTACAGAAAGCAGGTTCTGTGCTAAGCCTGGGATGTGCATAACCCTAGAGATCCCCTTCACTCAACCATCAGGGAATCGGATAGAGACTCTTCCACAACCAACGATCTTCAGATGAGAGTCGTCACCTAGATACACCTTTCCACCATCAAACTCCTCATACTTAGTGAACCAGTCTCAATGTGAGGTCATGTGGAATGATGCACCAGAGTTGATCAGCCACACATCATTAGATGCATGGGTTTCCAGGGCTGCGATGAAAGTATCGCTGTCATATTGTGACTTATTAGAATCTGAATCAAGAGCTTTCTTCTTCTTCTTCTTCTTCTCCTCCTCCTCCTCCTCTTTGCATTCCTTTTAGAAATGCCCAATTTTTCCATAGTTCCAACAAAGAGCCTTAGACTTTCTAGGAGATTTGGATCTCCCATAGGATTTGGATCTACCCTTCTCAGCTTTCTTGTCCTTCTTCTTCCCTTTCTCCTTGGGTCTTTCACAAACTGCCATGGCCTCTTTGGCTGCCTCAAAAGACTTTCTCTGCATCTCTTTAGACAACATCGAAGAAACCACTTCTTCCATTTTGAATGTGGATGTGGTGCTTCCAATAGCCATGACAAGATGATCCCATGAGTCCGGCGAAGAACAAAGCAAGCTCATACATCGATCCTCCTCCTCCATCTTTACACTAATAGATGTCAATTATGCAACTAGCATGTTAAAAGCATTCATATGTTCAACAACAGATCCTCCATCCTCCATTCGAAGAGAATACAACTTCTTTCTGAGAAAAAAATTATTAACCAGGGATTTTGCTTGATACACATCACCCAACTTCTTCCAAAGTAGTTTTGCATTGGTCTCCTCATGGACATTTAACAACACAGAATCAACAAGACTAAGTCTTATGAGACCCTTAGCCTTCTAAAACTTGAGATCCTAGTCATCTTGTGACATTGCATCTAGTTTAGTTCCATTAACACTTTCCCAAAGGTCTCGGTCAACAAGCATGTCTTCCATCTTGAGCTTCCACAGTTTGAAATTATTGCCATTGAACTTCTCCACTTCAAACCTTCCTGATGTACTTGCCATCTCCTTGCTATAATAGAAATCAGAATACTCTGCATAGACTCCCACTCAAATTAAGATCATCTCAAAAAACCCCTACCGAACAGCTAAGACCAAAACTGGCCAGGCTCTGATACCAACTGAAAGGAAGCTAGGTGTGCAGAAATCACTTCCTACACTAATCTAATGAGGGGAGAGCTATACAAATTCAATTTAATCCTTATCACTACAACAACATACAACATCTAACAGAGTTATTATAGCAATACACAAGAAATAGAAAGAAGACAGAAGAAGAGAGACAAAGATACATGGTGGGGAAAACCCTTATTGGGTGAAAAACCCCACACTCAGAAACCTGCACAATGTATTAACAAATCTAAAAGTTGTTTACAATACACTTGCAATGCAAGCTTCAATGGTCTTTGACACTCGTGTCTAGAGTTAATCTGATAGCATAATAGTACCTGTAAACTTTTAATACAAACTCCATCTCCAAGCACTTGTTTATATAGGAAATACAAGGCAATATTGGACCTATCTTGGGATGGGTGTCCAACTTGGCTTCATGGACCAAAACCCATGCCTAAGGACACTTGGTCAACATTGTAGAATGTACCTGACACTTGTCCACAGCTGTGAGGCCAAATATTTACCATCCTTATTTTGATCGTTATGCATTTCAGTTGATGACATTATCAGACTTTTAGTGACTATGGTTTCATTATGCAGACTTGATTTTATCTCTTGATTATGATAGGACATTGATTAGACATATGTGGTTCGATTTGATCATATTGATGCTATTTTGTGATTCGATATATGAGATACATATTTGATGATGATTGTGATGAGATTTTAGTTATTTATGTGATGTGGACTATTTGACATGTGATTGAAAAATGCAGTTTAATTTAAAATTATGTATTGATGATTATTGTTGCATTCAATTGTGTGAATTTAATTCTAGTTGCTTTGGTTATGATTATTCATTATATGATTGACACTTGATCGAGATGTGTAGGTTTTACATTCTCTAGCCACGGGAAATTGGAGGTAGAATTCACACTATGTTATCCCCTGTAAAACCGATCCATTCCCAAGAGGGATATGGATCACGTTTGAATTTGAATGTTGATTTTGTAGACACCCAAAATTGTCCCAACTTTGTGTATGTCTTGCAACACCTTGTTAAAACATTATCCTAAACATCGTAAGCCATTTTTGTCCTAAATCCCACTCTTAATCCCATTTATCCATTAGCCAATTAATTAAATAAAGTTTATTTATTTAATTAAAATCCCATTCAATCCCATCCTCATCCTACTTAGCCAATTAATTAAATAAATTTTATTTATTTAATTAATTTTATATGCATAATCCCATTTATCTTATCCCCATCCCAATTAATTAAATAAATTTTATTTATTTAATTAATTTCCACATCATATCTTATCTCATCCTATTCAACTTCTCAATTAATTAAATAAATTTTATTTATTTAATTAATATCCAACTCATATCCCAACTAATTCAAATATTTTATTTGAATTAAACACTCATCTTTCATCACATTCCAACACTTGTCTAGTCAATCATGTGTTGTGTTACAACTTTTATCTTTCACATGCACAACTAATGGGACCTAATTTTAGTATTTATCTACACAAGCACACCTAAGCCTCATCCTCCTTTGCCACATGTCATATGACTACAATTTCTTGATGTGTAAGGAAACCTAACTTAATCCTATCCATCCATTTCATCTAAAGCCCTAATTGATCCTAGCCATCCATTTGAACTAAGCCAAGCCTATAAATCAAACCCCTCACAAGCCATTAGCATGCATTGAGCTTCAAGTAACATTATTCTGCCAAATTATCATTAGAATGCATTGAGCCTTAAGCACCCTTATTCTGTCAAATTTTCTAAAAGGGCATTGATCCTCAAGTATCCACATGCTGTTGAAATATCATTAGAGCCTTTGCATCCATCATCTATCTCCTTATCAACGTTATGCTGCAGAATCGAGCAATCAACACAACAAAGCGATCAATCAGTCAAGCTCATTTTGCATCTTCGAGGTATTGAATTATTTGGGTTTAGGTTATGCATTTCAATTGTTTGATCATTTCCATTTACAAAAAATCTAAATTTTTCGATATACATTTGGCATGCCCGGTGGGACTCACGTCCCTGATTAACCCTCTTGTTTGAGTTGTTTTTGTGAAGATCAGATTTCTTGGAGCGTCAATCATTCATTTTTGCAGGTTTATGCACTTTGATTTGTAGGTTGAAGATATTTTATATTGCTGATTTTTTTTTAATTTATGACCAGATCTGTTGCAGAGGGTTTTTTGTTTTACACAGGTCCTGTAAAAAGGAGATCTTAGATTCATTGGAAAGAGGACTTCGAGAGCTTTCCGAAAAGTGGTTACATTAAAGATTTGGCTCAGTATTCAAAGAGTTATGACGATTTGAAGTTGACCATACGATTCTAATTTTTCAGAAATTTTTGACGCGCGACTTTTTGCTGATTTTTTTAATTTATAACCAGATTTGTTGCAGAGGGTTTTTTGTTTTGCACAGGTCCTGGAAAAAAGAGATCTTAGATTCGTTGGAAAGAGGACTTCGAGAGCTTTCCAAAAAGTGGTTACATTAAAGATTTGGCTCAGTATTCAAAGAGTTATGACGATTTGAAGTTGACCCTGCGATTCTAATTTTTTAAAAATTTTTGACGCGCAACTTTTTTGCTTATTTTTTTAATTTATGACCAGATCTGTTGCAGAGGGTTTTTTGTTTTACACAGGTCCTGTAAAAAGGAGATCTTAGATTCGTTGGAAAGAGGACTTCGAGAGCTTTCCGAAAAGTGGTTACATTAAAGATTTGGCTCAGTATTCAAAGAGTTATGACGATTTGAAGTTGACCCTGCGATTCTAATTTTTCAGAAATTTTTGACGCACGACTTTTAGAAAAAAAAATCATATCTTCCAATCTAGCGAACCAAATCACATTTTATTTTTTGCAGTGACTTGTAAGTGAATCAAAGGAGCTGGAGCAACATTTGGATCAATCATAATAGCAACTTAGAAAGTAATTTTTATGAGGTGCACTCATTCTAATCTCTCATCTCTAATCATTATTTGATCACACATTTAGATTTTGGGCATAAAACAAACAACTTGTTTGTCATCACACTTGGATTTGGGCTTTAAAATAAACAATTGTTTGCAAATTCACATAAAAAAAAATTAGGCTAAAACAAACCATTGTCTTTCATCACATTTAGATTTGGGTCTAAAAAGAACAAGTGCTTGAACTGTTTGTTACACATTTCAAGTTTCTAAGGGGAAATTAACAACTGCGAGTGTGAATCAAGTGACAGCTCACTTGGTTTGCTTTTGTCATACCCTTCTTAGGAGGCCTGCTTGGAGACACACCACTCCAAGGGACGACCTCAATCGAGGCTGAATCGAAAGACACCCTCATTGGGAGTTGGAATCTTGTCACTCTTGGCTAAGCCCCAAAGAACTTTATACCTTTGGGAAGTGAAGGTGAAGGGTGGGTTACCCCTTTCTCCTGGCCGTGTGGCAGGATTTCACTTTCAATTCCATAGTCAACCTTGTGCAATAGATAGCCTAAGACCTAATTGGCTATACCCACTTGACTACACATTAGGCTTGTTGATGTGTCTTCCATGTGTGCTTGCATAATCATCACATTTCATTTTCAAAGTCAAAAACTTACTTATGTGTCTTGCATGAGTGATTCATGTGTGTATATACATAATCATTTGTTTGAACATTACCAAATCAAGCTCTAAACATCCAAACACATAAAGACAAGTCATCCTACACATTCAAACTCAATCACTTTCATCCCAAACATATTCTAATCATACCCTAATCAATTTAATTCTGAACATATCCTAGTCACATCCATACTCATTCCAAATCATCTCCACATCATCATCAACCTAGTCCTAGTCAACACTTGTCAAGATGGTCGTAACAATTCAAGGGGGCTATCCCTCTAATCATGAGACAAATCCCAAGCCTAATGTGACAATTCAAGGGGGATATCCCTCTAATCATGAGACAAATCCCAAGCCTAAGATGACAATTCAAGGGGGCTATCCCTCTAATCATGAGACAAATCCCAAGCCTAAGGTGACAATTCAAGGGAGTTATCCTTATAATCATGAGACAAGACCTAAGCCTATAATCACAATTAAAGGTGGCTATCTTCCCAATCCAAATCATGAGAAGAAACCAATCATAATTAAAGGTGGCTATCTTCCCTATCCAAATCATGAGAAGAAACCAATCACAATTAAAGGTGGCTATCCTCCTAATCCAAGTCATGAAGACAATCCAAGACCAAAGATCACAGTCAAAGGAGCCTCTCCTCTTAAGACCAAGTTTATACTTCGAGGAGGTCATCTCTTTACTTGTGAGGATGAGACAAGTCCAAAACCTAATCCATCCACACATCAAATCAATTCCACATCAACTTATCCCACTTCATACCAATCTAATCCATCCACACATCAAATGAATTCTGCATCAACTTATCCCACTTCATATCAACCAAATTCATCCACATGTCACATCAATCCTTCATCAACCTATAACAACCCTTATCCATATCAATCCATATCACAACAACCATTATCCTCTACAATCCCTCCACCACAACACCATCACAACTTCCAACAAATTCAACCACAATCCTACATGTCACCCAACTCAACTTCACACCAACCTAATCCATCCACCTATCATGACAATTCCATATCAACCTATGCCACACCAACCTATCAACCTCCACCCCAACATTATCCAATTCCTCATTCTAACATTCCAACATATCACCAAAGCCATCCACAAAGCAATCAAGTGATATTACAAGAACAACATCCAAGTCCAAATGGCCCTTTCTATATAAATTAAGTGAGCACAAGTCAACCTTGCCAACAAGATCAAATGCCTATATTTTTGAGTCCACCTCAAGATATTTTGTCTACATATCCTACCATTACACCTAGCTACCAAGACTATCAATGGCCTCCCCAACAAGCACAAATAAGCCCAAATCCACCTTTGCAACAAGAAGCACATGCAGCTCCAAGTGGTCCCTTATACATAAATCAAACAAGCCCAAGTTATCCTATGAAAGATCTAATAACCTTTGACAAGGGAGATACCAATCTAGAGTGGCCACCACCATCCAATCCCATGCCAACACATGAGCCAACAAGTCCTATCCCAACACCATCATGTGATCCCATTCCTAGTCCATTAATCCATCAACCTTCCAAACCACCAAGCCCTTCATTACCTTCATCACCATGTCATTCTAATCCTTCACCTAAGGATGCGGCTGAGAGAGTTTTACAAAGGATGCTTGAAGCAAAACTCATTGAACTTTTTGAAGTCAAACCATGTGAAGAAAGTCCATATGATGAACATGATTATTGTGCATACCATAGGACCAAAGGCCATAATACAAATCAATGTCTAATATTTGTCTCAATTGTTTACAAGGTGTACCCACCTATAATGGAAAATCGTGCCACATCATCACCCCCATCTAGTCCAAATCCTAATCCATCCAATCCAATTAGGTCTCAACCTAATCCTAGTCCTAATCCTAATCCAACACCAACTACCATTATCATACATCCATTATATTTTCCATCCACCCATACACTTGCAAAGGATGTGATCCATTGGCTACTAGCTAGGAATAAACTACCTCCATGTCAAACACTAATTCATGAGCCTACCAATGAACTTCCAAAGGTCATGTCCAATCCTATAATCTCATCATGTGGTTCACATATCCTTGAGCCTCTTCAAGAGGCTTCCATTAACATACCTAGCCCTTTAAGCCCATCATGTGACCTACAAGCCAACAAGTCTATTCAAGAGTCTCTAACCATAAGCCTAAGTCAAGAGCCATCATGCCTTCATGTTGATAACTATCAAGAGCCTATCAAGTCCACTCAAGAACCTTCCACTTCCATCCAAAGTCAAGAGGTATGTCAAGAGCATAATCTTAAACATGTGGAAACATTAAGCCGTAGTCCAACTCAAGATCAAAACACTTCCATGCAACCCATCCATAACATTTACCTTCTTTATGATCAAGATGATACCTATGAAGAAGCTATCCATGAGCACCTTGATCCTATCCATAATCCTATATCTATCCATGACCAAGATATCCACATTGCTCCTAGTCATCTACCATCTAGCCCTATCCATAATGAGCAAACATCAACTTGTCAAGATGAGACACTTGTCCCCCAAGTAAGCATAAAAGATCATACCAATAACTTGGATCAACATGAACATAAGCAAGATCCTAATGATCCTCCTTTCACATTGACCATCGATTCCACTTCAAGTCCACCATCATGTCCTATTGGTTTTACCACCTTTGTCCATGAATGTTCTTCTTTAGGACAACAACGACTTTTATCCACTTCACCTTCTTCATCCAATAATGAGCTCAAGTCTAATGTTCACAGCACACCTAGTCCCATTGCCCATCGCATACTTCAAAACATGAACTACCAAGGCAAAGGTCTAGGCCTTTATGAACAAGGTATTTTGGAGCCAAACCATGTCAAAATCCCTCCATGCTCATATGGCCTTGGATACACACCCCAAGGTAAACAAGGCCAAGATGTTGGTAATCCTTTCATGCATCCTAAACCTACCACTTTCCATCACACCCCCCATCATATACCCAAAACATATGTAGCCATTCCATCCCCATCATCCTATAAATGTCAAAAGCATGTGACCATACACCTTCTGCCATCCACCTTGCCTCCACTTTTACCAACTCCAAATATCCCTCCATCCACCTTGCCACCATTGCTTCCAACACCTAACATACATATCATTCATAAGTATCCTTACATCCCTAATCATGGCCAACAAAAGCACACATCACCTAAGCATAAAGCTTCCAATCATTTCATCCACTCCACCCACGCCATGGGATTCAAAAGCAAAAATTTTGATGCCTCTACCTATAAAGCTAAAAGTCCTACCAAAAATCCAAAGAACTATCATGCCTTAGGGCACAAACAAGAAAAATCAATGCAAAGAACCAAAGCAAAGCTATCCAAGCCCATACCTCCAAAAGCAAAGCCCAAAAGCAAAATGGTTTGGGTTCCTAAGCAAACAGCTAGCAAAGCGAATGAGGCATCTTCATCCACATCTAAGCAACCATCCAAACCCTTACCTCCAAAAGCAAAGCCCAAAAGCAAAATGGTTTGGGTTCCTAAGCAAACAGCTAGCAAAACGAATGAGGCATCCTCCTCCACATCTCAAGAATCCCAATCACCTACCTCCATCCAAAAGCCTATTTCCATCCAAAACTTCCATTCCCTTCAAAAATCCCACAAGCAAAGCAAAAGCACTAAAAATACTAAATCTATGTGGGTTCCTAAATCACTTCATCAACCATCTCCTAAGCAAATATCTCCATTGCTTCCTACACCACCATCTCATCAAAAGCTTCAATGTTTATCACGGTGTGTGCAGCCGTTGGTCATGGTTCCCTTCCACTCCGCAGCACCACCACATAACTACATCTCCCCATCTTCCCTCCATTATCCTACATATCTCCCCCATGCAATCCCTATGGTCCATGCTTTGGCATAAACTTTTCATCCATCTTCATTCCATAAGCCTATATAAATCCACATCATAAGCGACTAGCCTACTCTACCATCATTCCCTTCATAATCCACTATCTACCTTATCCATCTCCCATCCATATCTCCCTTACCAACATCTATGAGCATAACAACATGGTCCATGCAAAGACGACATCCATCTCTAAAGGGACAATATCATCTCTCATAGCACTAAACACTTGAGTCCCTCCTATCCATTACCATGGTGAAAACCTGGCAAACAGGCGCCATGTGTAATTGTCATCCCATCTAAAAAAAAAAGTAAAAAAACAAAAAAAAAAAAAAAAAAGCAAAAAAGCAAAAAAAAAAAAAAAAAGTAAAGAGAAATCCCTTCATCCAACAGTGAAAACCTGGTAAACAGGCACCTTGGATAAGTACCATGATGAAAACCTGGCAAACAGGCGTCATGTGTAGGTTGATCTTCTATGTCACTTACACTTGGGGGCACATTGTCTCATCCAACCTATCAATTTCCAAACTATCTATCCCATTATATCATTTTCCATCCTATCATGCTACATCCTACCATCCTTATCCATTCATCCATCCTTCTGCCTTTTGATTTTGATGAAGACATAGGGGCAAAATGTTGAAACATGTTTGGATATTTCTTGACATACCTTCTTTCCAAACCAAGTCCTATCCATTAACAATTTATCCATCCCATCCAAATCCAATCCATTATGTCATCCCTTGGTCATGAACTTTTTCATGCAAAAAATCCTAAGCATTACCACCTAGAATGGGGCAAGTTCCTCCTATGCAACATAGCCTTTGGAGATCACATCCTAGTTCCCTTATGATCCATCCACTATGGTGTATCCTTATCACGAGCTTTCCATCTTATAGCTTATCCCCATCCATTTATCATGAAGCTTTCCACTATACGCTAACTATCTGTTTATTATGAGGCACACATCCATCCCTTATAGGGCCAATCCTCTTATCTATCCATCCATATATCATGAGCCTTCCATCCCTTGTTGCCCATCCTTGTATTCATCAAATCCTTTTATCCATCCCTTGCACCTAGACTTGGTTTTCTCCCTTGTCATTGGTATCAAGCACAAAGGCTACTCAAATTGTAAATCCATTGACATTCAAAACATTTCAAAAAAAAAAAAAATCAAAACACTTCAAAAAATCTAAAAAAATTAAAACACTTCAAAAAATCCAAAAAAATTAAAATATGTCAAAAAATCTAAAAAATCAAATATCCAACAAAAAATCCAAGCAATAAAACCAATCACATCATCCAAAACAATCCACTCTAGCATCCAATCAAAATCAAATCCTTATCATCATCAATTCTTCTTATCAATAACATTCATTCATCCATTTCAATCAATCCATTTCCAATCATATCAATCAAATCAATTTAAGCAATGATCTTAAATCCAAGTCACATTAATCCATATGAAGCAAACTAATCAATCAAGGAACATTATCCAATCAAATCAACAAGTTTTTGATCCTAATCTTGTCATGAGCCCAATCAATCATCATCAATGGGATATCGCATTCCCACATCCTTGTGTTGCTCTAGGGATATAGCTTTCCCTGCAATGACAACACTATCATCATCAATCAAACAATCAAATATTGGTTTATGACTTGACAAGGGCAATAACCTTATTTGTTTTACATGCTTTGAGCATACTGAGAACACTTGCTTATGCTTAGATTGAATCAACACTCTAATCATCACACCATCACTATCATCATTCAAAACAATCCAATCATCAAAACAATCAACCCAGCAACAACAAACATCACAACCAAAGCACATCAAGCCAACCATCAAAACAAATCCTATCAATCATCAACATTAACACTAAAGCAAATCAACTCAAGCACATCAATCTAGCCATCAAAACAAATCCAATCACTTCAGCAAGTCAAAAGAAGCTCAATCCACCACAAATCATCCATCCTTCATCAAATCAATCTAATCAACATTTCATCATCTTCCAACCATTCCAAACAAAGATCCAAATGCAAGCCCATCCTTAATCCATACCAATCATGTTAATTAATCAAGCCAAGTTATCCAAACGCAATCCATGGTCTTGATCCTAGCCTTGTTGTAAGCCAAATCAATCAATCAACTAGCCAACCAACTCAGCAAACAACCTTGTGTTGATCTAGGGATATAGCTTTCCCTGCAATGACAACACTCTCAACCATCATCAATCAGCAATTAATCATTGGTTTACAGCTTGACAGGGGCAATACCTTGTTTGTTTTTGTATCATTTGTGCATGCTTGCTTTCTTGCTTGTGTGTGTTATCATTTGATCTTGCATTTGCATCAATCAGTATGAATCCAGCTAATATTCATATCTTGTGTATGTTGGAATAGCTTTTTGCACTATCCTTTGCATCTAAGGTCATATTATACCTTTTGTGTATTGGGACTTCAATGCTCTAAGTTTACTTCGTCATACGTTAGACAAGGTTGTATTACGCTGGGGCATAAGACACATTGTCACCCTGGTTCCTTATACCTTGGTGTATAACGTCTAGTGCTATATCAAACATCCTAGTTGCTTACTTTCTATTGCAGCATAACGCATCATCTATTTCTTCTATCCATTCCCTTATCTTTCTTTTGTAGCCAAGCCATTTCTTTTCGAGAGCATACTCGTGTTTGTCCAACCCACCTATCCTCTCGAGGGGGCATCACCAACCTATCCTTTCTATCATCATCATCATCGTCGTCGTCAACATCCCTATCAATTATCCATACCTTAACTTCTTTGAAATGATGTTACTTGACACAAAGCTCATCATCTCGAACATCATCTCAAAGAGGGGCAAAATGTAGACACCCAAAATTGTCCCAACTTTGTGTATGTCTTGCAACACCTTGTTAAAATATTATCCTAAACATCGTAAGCCATTTTTGTCCTAAATCCCACTCTTAATCCCATTTATCCATTAGCCAATTAATTAAATAAATTTTATTTATTTAATTAAAATCCCATTCAATCCCATCCTCATCCTACTTAGCCAATTAATTAAATAAATTTTATTTATTTAATTAATTTCACATGCATAATCCCATTTATCTTATCCCCATCCCAATTAATTAAATAAATTTTATTTATTTAATTAATTTCCACATCATATCTTATCTCATCCTATTCAACTTCTCAATTAATTAAATAAATTTTATTTATTTAATTAATATCCAACTCATATCCCAACTAATTCAAATATTTTATTTGAATTAAACACTCATCTTTCATCACATTCCAACACTTGTCTAGTCAATCATGTGTTGTGTTACAACTTTTATCTTTCACATGCACAACTAATGGGACCTAATTTTAGTATTTATCTACACAAGCACACCTAAGCCTCATCCTCCTTTGCCACATGTCATATGACTACAATTTCTTGATGTGCAAGGAAACCTAACTTAATCCTATCCATCCATTTCATCTAAAGCCCTAATTGATCCTAGCCATCCATTTGAACTAAGCCAAGCCTATAAATCAAACCCCTCACAAGCCATTAGCATGCATTGAGCTTCAAGTAACATTATTCTGCCAAATTATCATTAGAATGCATTGAGCCTTAAGCACCCTTATTCTGTCAAATTTTCTAAAAGGGCATTGATCCTCAAGTATCCACATGCTGTTGAAATATCATTAGAGCCTTTGCATCCATCATCTATCTCCTTATCAACGTTATGCTGCAGAATCGAGCAATCAACACAACAAAGCGATCAATCAGTCAAGCTCATTTTGCATCTTCGAGGTATTGAATTATTTGGGTTTAGGTTATGCATTTCAATTGTTTGATCATTTCCATTTATAAATCCAAATTTTTTGATATACAGATTTAAGTGCTTGATTTAATTTTATTATTTTGGCCTTAGTACCCTTCATTTAAATTAATTAATAATAAGTGTTGTATAAATTTTACTTGATTTACACCACTTGGTATTTATTTTATTTTTGAGGCCATTTAAAAGTGGATTTGTAAGCCCCTTTATGAACCCCAATGTCCCAAAAGTTACCCTAGGTGGTTACCCATGGGTCTAGGGTCAACTTGGACTATCTAACCCTAGAATTAACTCAATTTTGGTCACTCTAAACTATGGTTTAGTCAAAGTGACGAAATTTGAACTTAGGGAAGGTGGGAGATGAGTCATACCTTGGGAAAGACTCATCTCCCTTCCCAAAGTTTGGGAATACTTTCCCAAGGAAGACTTGGGAGGTCTCCAAGACTCCCAAGTGTGTGGGAGCTTCCTCCAAGACTCTCACACATGTGTGAGAGCATCTTGGAGGGAGATGGTTCTTTGAGAGAATAAGAGGATGCCATATAGCATCCCTTATCCTCTTGCAGGTGTGAGTGGGAATGCCACCTCACCACTTGTCCTCTCACACGTGTGAGAGCACAAGTGGATAAGGTGAGGATTGAGATAGAATGAGAGGATGACACTTGTCATCCTCACACTTCCTCTCCCTTGCAAGTGGCATTGGAGGAGGAAGGAGAAGGTGACAAGTATCACCTTATCATTCCTCAAGGCCAAATTGATGGCCTATATTATCTCCTCTTGTTGAGGAGTGTGGGGTTCTGGCAATTTTAAGTTTCTTTCTATTTTGGAGGAGTTTGGGGGGAAAAGTTAGAGGAATTTCTTGAAGATTGGAAGGTTTGGGAATGCTTGGAGCTCTTCACCAAATGTGCTTCCATTATAGGGCTTTGAAGGTAAGCCTCTTAAACTTGTTTTCTCACCCTTGTTTATTTAATGTATTGTGTTATAGTTTTTGGTTGTTTTGTTGTTTGCATTATTTTTGTTGGGATAGGAGTATGGTGAGAGCACCTCCAATGGAGGTAATGCTCAACTTGTTTGGGTAGGGGAAAGGAACCTCCTTGAGGTCACTCCCACATTTTGTATTTATGCCTTGAGGGCTTTTATTTGTTGAGGAGATTATTGAATGGCAAGAGTGCCATGGAGATTATTTGTGATTTTTGTGGAGAGTGGTGTTTTGGAGATTTTGGCTAGAGGCCATGAGCTTGATATTTTATCATTTAGGAGCCCTTTGAAGTTGAGGGGTCCATTCACTACCCTCATCAAACTCATTTTCATGAGTCAAGTTTTGTGTTAAACCTATGGGCTGATTTTTTGTGTTGTTGTGTTTGATTTTGTTGTGGAATGTTGCACCTGTGTGAATCCCTACCTCCCTAGCTCGGGGGTGACCCTCTTGCGGGTCTACGGTAGGGAGGAGAGCTTTTCATAGTGGCTGGTTTGTTTTCTTTTGGTTGTGTTTATTGTAGGTTTTGAGTGGAGAAATGAAGTGGATGAGAGCCCCTTCTTGTGTGTTTTTAGTGGTATCTTATTAGCTGTTTGAGCCATGGCCATGGTGGCCTTAATGTAAAAGTTGTTAAATTTTTCCTTGCCTTAAAGTTGGCTGTGGTGAGTGTTCTAATGAGAACCTTCCTTTCAGTTTATTATAAAGTTGTTGTTTCCTTTTTGTGAAGTTGGTTTTGAGTTGAGAGAGAAATGAGTTGGTTAATGTTTCTACCACTTTATTTTCAAAAGATGTATACATGTGTGAATGTTGCTGAACAAATTTTATTACACTCCAATGATGAAAGAGAAAATGTATTTTACATTTCTGTCATTATTCCTTGCCAGAAAAAAAAATATATATACTTGTGAATGTTTTAGATAAATTTTAGTGAATGCAAAGGAAGGGAGAGAAGATTTAAGAGAGCTATTTTCTGTACAATTTTGCTTGAATGTAAATTATTAAGCTGCTGTTCCAAAATCTATGTTATAGAATATTAGTGGAAATTACAATAATTACCTCACAAGCTCTTTAAAATAAAGATAAGTAAATATATCTCTATTTTTGTGTTTAAAAAAAAGGGGGGGCTAGTGCTAGGTTGCCTATTTATGATTCTGAAAGGAAATTGCTAAGGAGTTAGATGAGGATGATAGTATTCTGTTTTATCAATTTAGAAAAGAAAAATATCTAGATTACTGTCTTTTGTTTGCTTTTCCGTGTATTTGCTGAGTTTGAAAAGTTAATGCAAATGTTATTTACTTGTTGTTTACACTCTAATATATATACATATCTATATATACATCCATATGTATATATAGGTGTGTATATTATATATATGTATATATGAGATAATCAATGGTTGAAAACCTAATCATGCTGTGAATCTTGACTTTTATTAATTGTTTATAGTATTCTGAAAAAAAAAAATTTATATATATATATAGATACACATTTCTGAAACTGCTGTAAGTGAAGAAATTTCGGAGCGGACTGTGGGAGTTATAGATTAGAAGTTTAAAAAAAAATGTAACAAGGGCAGACTGTGGGCCGCACCCACAGTCCTTCACTAATAAAAGAGATGGGGTGTGGGTGGAGGCACCACCTCCCCCACACCCCCCCCCCCCCACACACTTTTGTAGCCTTCGCCTGGAGCCCTCACCCTTACTCGCCACTTCTACCGCCGCCTCCATTTAATCTCAACGCAGGGCCAAAAAACTTCTACCACACCCTGCATCCTGCAGCCCCCTCAATACCACTCTCCGCCGTGTGCGCTGCCGACCACCGCCCGTTGTCTCACCTCTCCACCCTGCCTCCATCAGTCTTCTGCTCCGTCGATTCCCCAGCTCTGCCCTCTCACAATAGCACCATCACCATTCGGCCCTTCTTGGCCTTCAAACCCTACAACATAGTTTCAACCTTAACATGTTTAGTTAATCTCTACTCAAAAAGGGGGTTTAAGCAATAAACTTTGACTGTATATACCTCCGGGTACCTTCCATGGCCTCTAATGGCTTCACAAACCCTAACCTGCATTCAAAGAGGAGAAAACAAAACAAAGCAAAAGAAATGAGAAGAGTGAGTTAGAAGAGATTAGGGCAAAATAGAGAAGATGAAACAATAGAGATTTGATTAGTGTTTCATTTTGAACACTTAGAGTTATTATTCAATAGGGCTTTCTATTTTACAAAACAATATTCTTTTTTTAAAATTTTTTTTTGAGAGGATATGTGAGGAAGTGGGTTTAAATTTTAATTTCTTTTTAAACCTCTTATTCCTTTTATTGTTTTAATTTTTCTCTTGGAATCTCTTAGATGGCTTTCTAATTTTTGAATGGGTAAATTTTTACAATTGATTGTTGTCTTGTGATTTGCATTTAAATTTTTTGGAGGGTTTATTTTATTCAAACTGGGATGAGATTTTTTTCCATTGACTTTATTTAACTTTCCCTAGCGGGATTTTAATGTTTTTATTAATTATCTAATTGATCGTTATTTTTATGGGATGAGTCATTTAAACTCTCCTACTCCCTCTATTAATTTTTTGAGTTAGTTATTAAATATAATTGCCAAATTGTATTTAATAACAAACTCGATTTTCTCCTTGGACTTATTTGACATCTTTTCATTTATTTTAATTTTATTCCTTTTTTACTTTATATCATTTTTGAATTCATTTTCAAGCTTTAATTTAATTTTTATTTAAGGTTTCATTGATGTTTTATTTAAAAAAAATTATTTTGCATTTATCGAAAACGCGTTATGCTGCCAGAATTTTGCTAGATTCCTACGGTTTATTTTATGCGGTGTTTTAATTATTTTAAATCCATCATCCCACTTTAATCACGCGTCATCTTGTCATTGTATTACTTAATCACTTCTCAATCTGAGTTAAATTAGGGTTCGATGTTGGCAGAATATTCTTCACCTAGGAAACTTAGGGTTCAGATTTAATCGGTCTAACCCTAGAAGTGACACATTACGTGTCATTTACCCCCTAGACGACTTTCACCTTAGCAATTATGTTGACATACTTACACCTTAGGCATATTGCCACCGAGCACGCAGACGCATGCGAGGGGGTTCCTAGGGATAGGTAGAAAAGTTTTTCATAGTTCATGTCATGACCACATGACAAATGTGGACATGATACGTGTGTTGTGTGTCCCATCCCAAAGAGGTCACCTATTTCCAAAATGGGCTATGACAGATGCTCTTATGACACTTACAACCGTCATAGAATCTATCATAGCAGTTACAACTTACAGCTGTAAGAGAATCTGTCATACACATGCTATAAATAGCATATTCTCTTACAACTTGTCATATTCCACCTTGGAGTGCTTAAATATGCCTTATTCATAAATGCTTCATGACACATGTCATCACCTGTCTTACAAACTTCTATTTTTGACTTTTACATGTCATAGATTCTGTCATAACCATTTCAGTCAATATTCCCTTACACAACATGGAATTTACAAATATTTACAACATAGGCAATTAAATAATAAGTGCAAACATTAATAATGTAAGGAATTACCGAGGTTGAGACACCTTAATTCCCAACAAAATTAGGATGCACAAATTGAGCAATGGGTATTTAGGCTAGAAGACATTGATGGGTGTAATGATATAACAAAGAGTAATGGTGAGAATGGGGAACTAATGGACAAGTTATATGAGTTTATAATGCATCTTGAGTTTAGTTCAAGAAATGTCTTTACAGCCAAGGCTCAAGAGCTATGGTATGAAATCTTGAGTGAAAATGTGGAGAAGAATTGTGTGGATGAAGGACAAATAAGTAGCTTTGAGGAGAAGTAAATAAACCATTTAAAACCCATTGTGTGGAAAAGATTTATGCTAAAGGTGCCATTAAAATAGTAGTAGATGAACTGATGAGTGATTGCGAGGAAGAAATGGACATGAGTACACAAGGTATGGATGTGTTTATAGCACTACAACAAAAGGAGGAAGAAATTAAGAGTGAAGGACTTAATTGACAGCCACAAGACAATTATATTTTGGGGCAACAATGTGTTGTGTATGAAGTTGAAGAAAATATATTGATTTATTTGATAAGTGTAAAACCATTTGTGATGGATTGTTAATCAAGCGCATGACCTTGAGGGGAGATGATTTTGTGAGGAGAAATAAGAGGTTCAAGCTAGCTAAGGATAACAAGTATGTTGGGTGCATGAAGGAGACTCAACTACATATTAGACAAGATGACAAAGAAGAGGAGTGGCTCATATTGAAGGATCAAAGGTGGAATCAAAGACACATGACTTCTGCTACAAGTTTACCTACAACCACACAGGTCATGACCTACAACAAAAAATTTGTGGACCTATAACCATAGAGTTACAAACCTATAGAAACATGGCTCATGGCCTGTACCAATAGAGTTCCTAGCTTGTAGCAACAGGGCTTTTACCTATAGCAACATATAGTTCTAGTAGTGAGTAAGGGCTCACATGTTTTTGTTACCTTGGGAGTATGATGTAGGGGCATCATCCAAGCTCAATATGGCATGATTTTTTTCCTTGTCACTAGTTTGAAATTCAAAACTGTTATGTGGACCATTGGCTAAAGGTAGCAAAGGGGGCCATTATATCCAACACCAACTAGTATTTTTGCATAAAATGGAAATGGTACATGAGACCTAGATGAATTCAAATGATTGCCTATGCTCCTCCCACCATTTGGAGCGATTAGTTTTGGCACCCAAATTGAATATTTGAGTGCTAGATTTGAGAGGGAAATGAGATGTGGTAGGTGTAGCATTTATGAAGGCCAATTTGAGTGCTAAAATTAGTTTGGAGAGGGATTTTGAATAGTTTTTGGAAAAATAGTAGAACATTCCAGAAATGTCTTTGGAGAAGGTGATGGGAGTTGCATGAGGAATAGATGAAAAGCCAAATAGAGAGCAACAAGGGAAAAATATAGTAAGAAGGAGGAACAATATCATCGCCAAAAACATACCATTAATGAGGTCGTTGGAGCATGTTCAGGAATAGAGGAAATTCAAGACTGAGTGTAGCTGATGAAGGAGATGTGTATGAAGAATAAATCCAAAGGAGTGGAGGAAATATTTTGTTCTTAGAAGGGTGATAGTGAATCTGTATCCAAAGAGGCTGGAAAACAAATTAGCATAGGAGAGACCTTTCCTCCTTTATTTTCTATGTATTTGAAAGTTAAGAAAATATATATTTTTGTATTTTCTTTAATGTGAATAGAAAGGGAAAAATGTTTATTATCATTTTTTCCTAGGTGTCTTAAATGGTGTGTGTGTTCATGTGAGTGTATTAGAAAATGTGTATGCTTGTTGTGTTGTTTTACCCTATAGCAATAGGGAAGAGTGTAATGGTTGGTCTTCAAATCACCTACAGCATCAACAATAGGAGAAGCTTGTGAGTAGAAATAGCCTGCAACAAATGTATTGACTATTTTAAGTCACCTAAAACAAGTATTTGAGTTGGGTGTGGGCCATTAAAGTAGTGTGAGATGTTGTATGACTACTTGCAACAGGGTTGTGGTGGCATCAATCACCCTTTATAATTCTAGACCTTACACATGCTTATCACATGATGTATTCACTATCGATATTCCTTTACGTGATTACAAGCTTACACACTTATCTTTAGATCATACTTATGTTTCATGTACTACTTTTCCCATTTTTTTGATTCCTTTTTCTCCTATGGATGCAACCAATTCAAGGGGCATATATTATCACTAGCATTATTATGTTGTGTGTTTAGGGAGTGATAGGTGCTACCCAAAGGCTCATCAACATGATGAAATGGAGCATTATCACATGGCATGCCTTACACCCATTTGCCTTGTCATCTTATGGCCACTAGGACAAACACACCATTATTATCTTTTAAATAGGAAAATTTATTTAACTCTATTCATTTCCTATTGTTCCTATTTCCTAGACAATTAAGCAAGTTCCTATTTTGTGGGTCTGACTTTCATTTCTAAGACAAATGCTACTCACTACAATTTTTTCTCTACTTTGTAGGTTTTATTGAGAGGACATAGAAAAGGACAAACCTACATGATCACATCCTATAAGGTCTATTACCTTATGTGGACCCCTTTGTATCCTTTGATTTCTAGTTATTTACTTTACATGCATGTTTGTGAGTGTTGTGTACATTGAGATTTATGAACATTTTAATATTCACATACACCACAAAGTGGAGGAAAAACCTAATGGTTAAAATTGCATATCAAAGCTAATTCCCATTTACTTTTGTGCACATTTCGATGGAATGTCTTGATATTTGTACATATCAACAAATAACACATTCTTGTGCAAAGTTGGGCTCATTTTCCTAGCCTTTACCCATCCCCATCCACATATACCCTCATGCTTTTAGCTCATGCATTATCCTTATACATGCACATAATCCAATAAATTCACTTTATCTAAGCATTTATTACATATATACACCTTTGCAAATATCTAGTTGTTAGCCCTAAATTTGACTTTTTACCTTCAAAAAGTCAATTGTCTCTAGTTCAATAAGATAGTTGTCAACTTGACCCTTGTCTTTTAAAAATTTAAAATTCAAAATTTGGCCAACTAGCCCCTTTATTTTCTTTCTCTATCCTGACTAAGTAGATGCTCTAAAAAAACTGGTACTATGTGCTAGTATTTGAAGGAATTTATTAGTATTCATTTGTCATCTCTCATCTCTCAAGCATTCTCTCTTATCCTAGAGCTATAAATGAACAATCACTAGACAAAATTTTTAATTTGGTGCACTTAAAGGACTAACAAGCATGCGTACATCCTAATAGGGTTCTAGCTTGCTACCTTCAATCTTTTACACATCTTTTTTGGGGTTGACCTTGGAGAACATGTCTCCTTGCAACATAATGTCATCTCTTCCAATGTATTTCTAAATACTACTAGTCATTAGATAGTATATCAAAGGAAACAAAGGTTAACCAAGCAAGCATCAAAGCAGTAGTATACATTGCATAAGATCAGATACAAACATGGAGAATAAATTTATGATTGCGGAACTGACCCAAACATATAGACTTGATCCTAGATAGAGCATAGATTTAGAGTAGGATCTATGGCAATTCATTGATAAAGAGATCTCACATTTCAGGGAATCTTTAGCAAACGCACATATTCTTCAATTAATAAGTTAAGTATATTTATTTCCACACTACTAACATTTAAATTTAAGATATGCATTAACCCATGGCTATCACTTACAAATCTAGGTGAATCTATGCATATTTGTGTGCATTTTATCCGTTTAGCCTACATCAACATCTAAAGAAATAATTAATCCACCTTGGAGCATAGTATAAGAAATCTCTAAATGACATATCACAAAGTTCCACTCTAAAGAATTCTGAAAGTGCAAAATAAAAATAAAAAAAATGGAATTTTTTTGTTTTTTTTAATTGAGGAATTTCGAAAATTCTCTCTGAAACTGTTGCTTAAGATGTTATCTAGATCATTCATCTATCCTAAAATGCAGTGGACCCATTACTTATATTTAACAAAAGATGGTAGCTATTTTATGAATTCAATTCCTGCTGAACTAGTTTCGCTACTGCATAAAGATTCCTCTGTAAATTTATGGATTAGCGAAAGTAATGATTGACAAGATATGTTGAAGGAAAACAACCACAATATGTTTAGAATCTGTATATGTAAAAGCAAGGTTGAAGGTCGGACCGAAAAAGAATGTTGGAGGGTATTTTGGAGACTTTTTATGGATATGAATAAGACTACATTGCAGAATCTTACACTACAAAGGATACCCTTGCAGTTATTTCATACTCACCTACATTCAATGAACTTGATAGATTAAAAATGGTCCAAGTTCAATGCATCTAATATTTTTCTTCCTTTTTGTCTGTAAGAATTTACATGCATTCTGTATAGACCTATATAACAAACTTGTATCCTTCCATGTAAAAAGGCATACAAAGAACTAGAAAGGCACCTGATCAATATGTATGTTCTGGCCTCTCTGAGTTCCTCCAACTGCTTCAGGAAAAGAACTTTTATTTCTTGAAATAATAATTTATTTGCTGAAGAGTTTGGAGGAACTCTGGGAGTCATTGAACATTTTCTTATCATGAATGAGATTTATGGCATTCTCCTCTTTATTGAAAGCTTAAAGGTTCTAGAGCTGCTCTTATTAAAAATTCGAGATATCACATATGATTACTCAGTCATTGCTATGCTCAGAAATGATTTAGTTTCAAAACAAGCTGAGAGTGTAGACGCAACTTCTTATCTTTCTATTAAATTGTTTGCCGTGATTAAGCATATGTAGCATGGAAATTGTTGTTACCTCAAAACCGATTACACTTTTTACTGTGCATTTCATTTGTTGCCAGTGAGTTTTTTTTCACATTGTTACATTATGAATAGTTCACCTAGTGAAATTTGTATAAATTTGCTCTGTCATTTATGCAGGTCAAGCTAGGCAAGAGGCAGTTTAAGTGATTGACATTTACTTTTTTATTAGTTTAATATGTTTTATTTCTTTCTCTCTGACTATGGATTAATTTTTTTCAAGTTATTGTTCCATCAGAATGTAATTTCTCATTATAAATTTTATAAATTCTTACACGATATGAATTGGATGTTTTGGTAAATACAGATATGGAATTTTAAAGCAGAGAAATAGATTCATACACACTGTGGAAGCAATTTTTTTGGGCACATGAATCATATCTTCCTGGGCTCATCGAATTCAATGAATGCAGTGGTTCCCAATATACTGCTTTTGCCTAAAGAAATAATCTACTTGTCTCACACTTGAATATTACATATCTTTTAACCTGAGCAGTACCGTAGGAAACCAATAAATGATAAATGTTTGATGTTTTTTCCTAAAATAAATATGTGGATTCTATGCTGGTTAGACCATTTTATTATGTTCTTATGGGTTTCAAAGATTCTCCCAAGTAATCTTATAATCATATAATAAAATATTTCAAATTTATATATGGTATTTCAAAAAGACGTTTGGGGAAAATGTTAGAAATAATTTAACTTCTTTTTTCCCAACATTGTGTTCAGAATATTTTAGTGTTTGAGCAATATCCATAGAGATTTCGGGAAGCAAAAATGGGAAAGTATTGAGGAAAATGAGATTTATACGATGAAGGTTTTTGTATACGAGGAATCAAGATTGTATCTCTGCCATTGCTTGTTTTCTCAGAAAGCATAGACTTAGTTTTGGCAAAACGTCAAGCTTGCTTACATTTGGTCTCAAGAAATAATGCATTTCTCGCTTGGTCAACCAAACCTTCTTACTTTGAAGATCGATCAAATTCATGTGGAAAGATGCTCGCTCTCATATGTTTGGCAAAAATGGAAAAACATAAATGGTTCTAATTTGTGTGAGGTAGATGATGTTTATTAAGATTTCAGAAATATTGTGGTTTCTAAAATCGTGCACATCATAGTTTTAAGAGATGAACTTCAAGATTTAGAAGATACTGTCAATTTAGAATAATAAGAAAAACTTATAATTAGACAACATGTTACTTTAGCAATAACAAGAGAGGTGGTTTTTCTTCACTATAAGCTTTACAAGATCTAAGAATGTGTTCTTAGAGTTTTTTATAAGATAGTTAAAGAGAAATGAAATTGATACAATTTATCTCTCAGAAACTATACTTTTTGTGTTGGATAGCTACAAAAAATTGTCACCAGACATCAACTACATTTGTTTACAGATGTGGGACCAAGAAACCTCCCTTCAATGAATAAAATAGACTATGTATGCCACAAAGGATTTGACATGAAAAATTTATGTGCAACTTAAATTTATACTACAACCATGATTATGTAGAAAATAGTAGTGCATAAACCTCAAAAAGTGATTTCAAATAATGGATCACCTAAGATTTTGCAAAAAAATACAACTTCAAGTTATGCAAATAGGTAGGCCAAATAAAATTATAAAGATGTAAAAGAAATAAATAATTGAATTGAATTTTTTATGTGGTGGAAAAATTGATAACCTGGTGCCTTAATTATGTTGGGTGATAGAGTTATGTTTCAATTTTAAACATAACTATATCTTATGCCTACTAGCATGATATGATTCAAGGGTATCTAGAGAACAATGCATGCATTCAAGCTTCTATAAGCTTGGCTTTATATTAGCTCAAGTATTAACCTAAATATTCAAAGATCAAGCATAGTTGAATAATCTTTGAAATTGATTATATATTCCACATGTATTATGATGAAAAGTCTCTCTGAGAAAGCTCTAAAGTAAATTTTACAATCTTTGTCAAGATGTACTAATTACACACAAAAGTAATGCCATTAAATATAGCCCCAAAGATAAGCATAAATCTCCTTAATTATATAACAGGTTCATAAAAAGTGGTGTTACTTAGATTGCTTCAAGTTCATGCAATTATTCAACAAATCAGGTATTCCTAGAAACAAAGAATTCCCAAATGACTAATGTTGTATCGAGTGAATAGATTCTCAGAACTAGATATATAACTCATTTTGGTAGAACGAAGTGATCATCCTTTAGTCAAGTGACAAAAGTCCAATGGTCAAACTAAATAGTTTCAAAAAATTAGCAAGGGTGTAGAAGCAGTCTAGTGGTTAGGAAGAGTATAGAAGTGTAGGGAAAAACTTAGATCAATTAGAGGTCATTTACGTAACTACACATGTACAAAGTGTAATAAAAAAATTCCATACCCTTGCAATCTTCATGTTATGTTTTGAGCCCGCCTTATTGTCCATCTCCCCTAGCATATTTTAGGATTATTTTAGCCGAGCCTTAGTCTTTTTCCTACTCCTAGTGCTAGTGTTATGTTGTGTTTTTGTATGTTTAACCATGTTCCATGTTTTTCCATGTGTTCCCATGTGTTCATGTTATGTTTTATTCTCATCCTTTAAAGTTTTTGAGTGTGTTTTACATGACTCTAGCATAATGAAAGATGTTTATGCAATGTGCTTGCATCATCTAACTACATAATTATATAGTATATATTTTTTGACTTGTCAATGACCCTTCAACTTCTAAATATTTTTTTTGTAATTGTCGTATGCCTAGTTTTGGGAGTCAAATAGTCACCTTTGCATGTTTAGTTGTCTCTTGGGAAACTTTCTCATTCTTCCATGATTGAACTCACATTCTCATGCAATTTTGAACTCTCTTCAACTCCCTACATCCTTTTGTATCATTATCCTTGGTTCTAAAATATGTTACATCATTCCAACATTTTATTTCACTTCCTTAGCCTTGTGAGAATCCTCCATTGTCATTGTAAACACTAGTTTGTTGTTATTTATTCATCTCTTTTTTTAGTGTGTAATATTTCTTTGTTTCCTTTTGGCAATGTGGAGGTATCACCTCCTTCTTCTCCTTCCATATACACACTAGGGCATTTCTCTTCGTACTTCATGGATTACTTCTTATAGATTTGTTTGCTTTATCATTATTGTTCTTAGTCCCAGACACATGTAGACTTATTGTCCACATTCTACAATTTCTATTTTCTATTTGACTCCCTATGGAGGTCAAAAGACCAAACTAAGGACTTGACCATTGTTGGCATGTTCCCAACTAGTGCTGACCAATTTTCTTGTCCTACCAACATGTTCTCAAGATATTCAAATGTCTGGAGTTTTTGTTCTATCACTTGTCATTTTATTATTTCATTTTTTCTAGTTAGTTTAACTTTATTTCCATATCATCTAGTATCCCCTAGTTTTCTATTTTTATTGTCCCTATTTCCTATTGTGTAGGTGAGATGAAAATCTAGTGAAAAAATTTGAATTTTGCATCTTTTTTGGATGATAGCGCAAGACTGGGATGATAGCATGATATTGGGATGATAATGTGTAAGTAAGATGACAATGCATAGCAATAGCATCCCTATCAGAGAGTTTCTCATTCATTTTACTAGGTACATCTTTTGTTTCTCTTCGTTAGGAATTTAATTTTTCAATTTTGTTAATCAAGTTCTAGTAAATTATAAATTTGCAAGCCTGATAAGGATTAGTTCATTAGACATAATTTTATGCTTACATGGACATGTGGTGGCTTGAGGTTAATGACAACCTAATTGAGGCCTTTTTTGAAATAAAACATTAATTCCTAATGGGCCAACATGACATGCACTATTAGCTACATAGATTAGTAGTAAAATCATTAATAGAGATGACATGGTAGAGTATGATTCAATGCAGCGTGATAGAGGGGAACTAATAGGTGGTTTAAGGTTTGGTTAGTAAGCTGATGCCATTAATCTAAATATAGTTTGTTTTAAACCATTGATTTGGGTCATATTTTAATGATTATATGTTATGTGAGGGTGAAAGTTCAAATTTGTGTCCCACTTTCCTAAAGGAAATGGCCAACACTAATCTAACGTTTTTAGAAACACTTGTGTATTACATCTCTCATCATTTATTTTCACACTTGTGTACTACTATCTAGATAAGAATGGCACTGCTTTATTGAATAACTTACTTTTACATCAATGCATGTCTAGCACATTGTCACATTAAAAAATAAGGATAATTTGAGGATTTACCTAATGATGATCATCTTACATACCTTTAACCAAGGAAATTTAGTTAATTCCTTAAATTGAAAGAACCTCCATATATAATATTGTTACACCTTTTGCTACATAACTTCATCACCTTACCTTTGATTAAGATAATGAATAACTCTAATATTTCACCAATTGACACTAAAATACTTTTGTTCCTATGTTCACACAAATGGACATTCTATAGATAGATTCACATATGGCATTGAAACATAAATTCCAAGAACTTATAGACAAAGGGGATGTAAACATTAATTGTAGTCATGAACCCACAATTAGTGAGGTTAATTCTATGAAAGCAAATGATGTACACCAATTGATTACTACTCACTTGCCCCATGCTAAGGTTAATTGTATGAAAGTAAATGTTGTACACCAATTGATTGGTCCTCACTTGCCCAATGCTGAGGCTACACATGAAATAAAACATAAACCATCTAATGTGCATAAAAAAATGCATCAAATAGAAAACACAAGTGAAAAATAGCATAAAGAAACAAAAATCCATGAAGAGAAACTTTATGATGTCTTATGGGTTGACAAATATGCAGTGGATAAAGATAATCTCAATCATATAAAGAAAATAGTTGAACCTTCTAGATTTGCTAAATGACATATGAGCATCTCTGTAGCATATATTCATATATTCCCATAGCTTTGGTTTTACCTTTACCTTTTTTCTATTTTCCTGTCTATTTTTACACATTGGCCTTATTTAAATTACACCTTGTTTGTTGCTCCTTTCAAACTCTTCTCACCTCTTATAATTGCTTTCATGCTTGTTCTCACTCACTTGGGGGGAATTATGGTTCCCAATTTATCTTTACACTCACATTTCACCATATGGGCCTATTAACATCCTTTTTTAATATTATTTATCTTATATACCTTTACATCTTGTCTTTATTCCACTATAATAGACATCAGATTTCCACAGTCCATGATAATTGTAAATGAGTGCTTTTGGATTAAACTATGTATGATTTTTTTCCTCAAGCACTCATTTACATTTATTCCACTAGTTAGGTTGATCCATTTTTACCTTTTGCCTTTTTTATTCACTCTTTATTTGATGAGTCCTTTCTTTTGTTGGGAATTAAGGTGTCTCAACCTTTGCAAATTCTTAATGTTATATTTATTTATCCCATGTTGAGTTGGCATAGTCAGCACCTTGTGTATATGCAGCAGGGTAAATTTTGGTGACTTTGGTAGCCGCAGTTTCCCCCTTGAATAATTAATGAGGGTTTTGGGGTAGTGCCCCCAAGACAGGGTCAAGGGGCGTAGCCCCTTGCGGGGTCTAGGGGCAGCGCCCCTGGTGAGCTCCCTGTTGTGGTACAGGGTCGGGTTGAGGGGCGGCGCCCTCGTGGGGGCTCAGGGGCAACGCCCCTGAAACCTCAAACAGTTTTTTAATTAATGACAAGTGTCAGTGAGTATCTTTGCACAAGAGAAAGGCATCTTTGGGCAGTCAAGGAAGGTTATGACATGTAAGAGGAATATGATATTTTTAGTCAGTGTATGACAGATTCTATGACAGCTGTAAGGTACATAAGAGCATCTGTCGTAACCTATCTTGGGACTAGGCACCCACTTCGGGATGGGATGTTGGACAAGTGTCCTTAGGCATGGGTTTTGGGAAATGAGTCCAAGATGGACGCCCATCTCTAGAAGGTTCCATATTTGCCTTGTAAACTCTATATAAATAGGTGCTTAGATGGGAGATATACAACTTTGGTACAAGTACTGTATGCTGCCGAAATATCTACAGATTCGACATTTTGAAGACTCCTGAAAGAGCATTGGCTCTGAAACTGTATTGTAATATGTTATTGTTTACTATAATACATTTGAGCTGTGTTTTGGAGTGGGGTTTTTCACTCGTAAGGGTTTTCCCCACGTATATCTTGTCTCTCTCTCTCTCTCTCTCTCTCTCTCTCTTCTGTCTTCTTTCTGGTTCTTGTGTTTTGCTGCAATATCTCACGTTAATGTTTTAACATTGCTATAATAGTTAGGATAAAGTTGAATTTGCATAGCCCTCTCCTCATTAGATTAGTGTAGGAAGCATTTTCTGCACACCTAGCTTCCTTTCATCTTTACCTCTTTGTTTCTTTAAATTGCCTTATCTCCTTGGATTTTATACTTATTACAAATTTTTGAATGTTTAGTATACATTGTCAATATCTCTTATGTTTCTTATCATACCCATGACATTGACCTTACTATGATGCCCACACCTTACCATTGTCTATTCATGTAATTACGATCTTACATTATTGTACTAGGCTTACACATTGAACTTAAATGGATAGATCATGCTTCTTATAGCCTACATATTGGCCCACTTTTATACATCATCCTTCATAGAGTCACTTGTTGAGCCTACATTGTTATCTCATGCTTCTATAGCACATCTTTTGTACATTTATCTACACTTTCATTTCTCATATATCCTTAGAATATATCCCTACAATCATTGCATCATTCCTTATCCATGGAGCTTAGCATGTTGTATCTATACACTCAGAATCATAGCCTTAGTTGCCTGGGGCTGTCAAGTTAGATTTTGGTGCACACACAGACCCTTCCCTCCTTGCCACAAAGAGAACTGCCACATCACTCTCGCTCTCATGGAAGTAGCCAGTCGAGACGAGGTTAGACACAGGCGTGGTCTAGCTCATTGGAGAGCTGGACTTCATGGAGAGGCATCAACATGTCCTGAGGTCTATGTTATTGTGCGCTAGTGTAGATGTGTCGTTCAATGATTGTTGTTGTAGAGATAACCGTATGACCCGAAGGCTCACTAGTCACTCTTCTCCTATTGGGTTTCCTGATATTCCACCTTTGTGTGGGTAAGCTATTGTTCTCATTTATGGCTTGTTGTCTTTCAAAGTATTGGATGAATGCTTGTTGTACTTGAAGTTGTCTAAATGCTTCTTGTTGTTTTTGGATGACTAGTGGATCCTGTTGTGGTCTTGGATGGATTTCCTCTATCTCTTCAAGGATTGCCCTCACCCACTCACCTCTTAATCTTGGGCACATTCGTGAGCCGAGACAAGAGATAGGCGTATGTGAGCTAACCTTGACTAGACCTAGGGTTTGACTTAAGGTTTGATTGACCTAAGTTTTGATTGTGCATTGACCTCATTTGACCTTGTGATAGAATCAAGGGTTTTGACCAAATGGTTGACTATGGTTGACCTTGTGATAGAATCAAGGGTTTTCAGATTTCCTAAGTGTCTAATGTTTTTGTTCTTTTTTTTTATATTTTTATGAATGCAACTATATGAAATGCAAAACTTGTTTTTGTGCTTTTTCTGATATTTTGGAAATAAAGATGCCTTTTAATCTAGGAATCAAAGAATGAATGCAAGCTAAAAATGAATTTACCTAATGTAATTTAACTATATTTTTGGGGGTTTTCAAATATTTAGAAAGATTTAATCTAAGAAAGGAAATTGCATGTAAATGAATTAAACTATGAAAGCAAACTACTCTAAGAAGGCAAGATCTAACTATCCTATCAAGGAAAAAGCAATAAGATTATAGATCCCAAGAGCAATTTTAGTTATCTAATTACTACCAATTAAAAGAAAGCATAGAGGAACTTGAAATAAACAAGACTTGTGAGCCTCCACTACCCTCAGATTTCTTTGTGTGGCAACCTCGTATCCTCTTGTAGTAGCGAGGAACCCTCTTGGTGACAAGATGACAAAAGAAGTGAAAGAAGTTTTTGAAGATTTGCATAGAGAGCTCAATGAGAGCTATTGATGAGCACGATGGCTTGATTTCAGCAACACATGGATGTGTGATGAGCTTTATGTGAAATCATGATGATCAACAAACAAAACAAAAGGCTCCTATGTCCTGTATGAGCATGAGAATGCTGAATGTGGAGAGCAATAACTTGCAAGAGCTATGTGCACAATGAAATTGCCTCCCTTTGTGCTTCAAGGAGGGGGTATTTATAGGTTAGAAGAAGGGATGAGAGGTGACAAAGAAGGAGAGTTAGCCTAATTAGATTGGAGAGTTAACACAAAGGATTCAAGAGTGATCTGGGCTAAAATTGTAGTGATCTACCTAGTAAAAGCTTATCACTTAAGAAGAAGTGAAGAAGAAAGAGGGCATGGGAATGCATGAGTTGTTATTTTTAGATGAAATGGAGCTAAGTATGCATGTGTGGGTGCATGAAATAGTTAACTCCATATTAGGCTCAAAAAATCCATGCAAACAGAAAGAAAAATAGGCAAAAATAGGCCTTTTTCAAGTTAGAAACCCAATTTTTTCCATGGCTAGAAACATGATAGGGTTGCCCAAGAGTCACCCCTTTCACCAATCTGGTCACCTAGGGGGCAACCATGGGTCGCCTAGGGGGTGACCCATGGGCGACCCACTAAGGAGAGCAACTGGGTTGAAGTTCTGGATGGGAGATGGAAGAGGAAGAGAAAAGAAGGGATTCTGCCTCCGAAAATAGGGTAGTCATGTGCAAGAATCTAAATCTCCACTTGCAAAGTAGGATCTCCTGGTGGGAGATCTAGAAATAATAGGGGGAGATTTAGATTGGCTGAGTGAAACTAAAAACTAAAAGTGGGAGATGGCTAGAGGGGACCTCTAGAAGGCTTCTAGGGGGTGGAGAAGATTAAAATCATTGGGGAAAGATGAAAACTCACCTACAAGCTGTATACAAGGCTTAGAAATAGGGTCACAAGCTCTGAAAATGCAAATTGACAAGTGTCGAAAAGTGTCAAAAAGCATTGACAATAAAGAGAGAGAAAATGACAAAAGGGAAACAACACAGGATGAAAGAAAAGACACGTCACCAAGAGGATTACTGCTGAGAGCATGTTATTTCACGCTTACATGTACATGACAAGGATCATATATCATCATAGGGGTCCTCGTGGAAGTTGTGCATGATTTTTGTGCTTATAGTATCCTAACATTGAAAGCATCATCTCTTCCCTCTCTACAGTTTGCACCTACATTAATACATCCTACATTAGAAAATACCATGCCTTCCCTCTATTACATGTCATGATGTAATAGCTGTATTTTTCACATTAGGGACAACAGGCCCTACCAACTGACATAACTTACCATATGTTCCTTATTAAGTGGAGGCATCATAACTTCCTCTACAAATTATCTCTTTCCCACCCATATCTTACACATGATATATTCACTACTGATATTCCTTTTCATGATTTTAAGCTTAGACATTTATCTTTAGATCAACTTATGTTTCATGTACTACTTTTCCCAGTCTTTCAATTCCTTGCCCTCCTATGGATGCAACCAATTGAAGGGGCATATATTGTCACTGACCTTCTTATGTTGAGTTTTTAGGGAGTGATAGGTGCTACCTAAAGGGTCATCAACATGGCCTGATAGAAAATTGTCACATGACATGCTTTACACCCCATTTGTCTTGTTATTTATGGCCACTAGGAAAACCACACCATTATCATCTTCTAAATAGGCAAATTCCTTGAACTCAATTCATTTCCCATTGTTCCTATTTTGTACCTGACTTTCATTTCTAAGACAAATGCTACTCACTACAAGTGTTTCTCTACTTTTTAGGTTTTATTGAGAGCACATAGAAAAGGACAAACCTATATGATCACATCCTGTATGGTCTATTACCTTATATGGACCCCCTTTGTATCCTTCGATGTCTAGTTATTTACTTTACATGCATGTTGGTGAGTGTTGTATACATTGAGATTTATGATTATTATAATATTCACATGTATGATGAAGTGGGGGGAAAATATAATGGTTAAAATTGTATACCAAAGCTAATTCCCATTTAGTTTTGTGCACATTTTGATGAAATGTCTTGATATGTGTACATATCAACAGTACTTTCTTGTCCAAAGTTGGGCTCATTTTCCTAGCCTTTACCCATCCCTTTTCACATATACCCTCATACATTTAGTTCATGCATTATTCTTATATGCACATAGTCCAATACATTCACCTTATCTGAACATTTATTACACCCATACACCTTCCCAAATATAGTTTTTATCCCTAAATTTGACTATTTTCCTTCAAAAGGTCATTTCTATGATCTCTAGTTCAATAACATAGTTGTCAACTTGACCCTTGTCTTTTCAAAATTTAAAATTTAAAATTTGGCCAACTAGCCCCCTTTACTTTCTTTCCCTATGCTGACTAAGTACATGTTTTAAAAAAAATTGATGTTTGAAGGCATTCATTAACATTCATTTATCATCTCTCATCTCTCAAGCATCCTCTTTCACCCTAGAGCCATAAATGAACAATTACTAGCCAAACATTGTTATTTGGTGCACTTAAGGGAGTAGCAAACACGCAGATGTCATAATGTCATCTCTAGCTTACTACCTTCAACCTTTTACACATGTTTTTGGGGGTTGGCCTTGGAGAACATGTCTCCTTGAAACATAATGTCATCTCTTCCAATATATTTCTAAATACTACTAGTCATTAGATAGTATAGCAGAGAAATGAAATGTTAACCAAGCAAGCATCAAAGCAATAATTTACATTGCATAGGATCAGATTGAGACATGGAGAATAAATTTATGATTTTGGACTTGATCCTATATAGAGCACAGATTTAGCGTAGGATCTACAGCAGTTTACTGATAAAGCGATCACACATTTCAAAGAAAAAATAATCAGAGCCTAGAATCTTTACCAGAGTTCTTTAATTAACGAGCTAAGTATTTCCATACTACAACATTTAAGTTTAGAATATACATTACCACACAGCTGTCACTTATCAAATCTAGGTTAATCTATGGTTATTTGTGTGCATTTTATCATTTTAGCTTACGTCAAGACCTAAAGAAATAACTAATCCATCTTGGAGCATAGTACAAAAATCTCTAAATGACATGCCACAAAGTTCCACTCTAGAGAATACTGAAAGTGCAAAATACAAAAATAATTGGAAATTTGTATGTTTTTTAAATGAGAAGTTTTAAAATTCTCTCTAAAACTGTGGCTTAAGATGTTACCTAGATCATTTATCTATCCTAAGATGCAGTTGGCCGATTACTTATATTTAACACAAGATGTTAACTATTTTATGAATTCAGTTCTGGCTGAACTAGTTTCGCTAATGCATAAAGATTCCTCTGTAAATTTATGAATCAGTGAAAGTAATGATTGACAAGATATGTTAAAGCAAAGCAGCCACAATATGTTTGGAATCTGTATATGTAAAAGCAAGGTTGAAGGTCGGACCGAAAAGGAATGTTAGATACGGTATTTTGAAGACTTTATATGGATATGAATAAAAGTGCATTGCAGAACCTTACACTACAAAGGATACCGCTGGACTTATTTCATACTCACCTACATTCAATGAACTTGATAGATTAAAAATGGTCCAAGTTCAATGCATCTGATCCTTTCACTCCTTTTTCTCCACAAGATTTTACATGCATTCTGTGTAGGCCTATATAACAAATTCGTATCCTTGGCTGTAAAAAGACATACAAAGGCACCTGATCAATATTTATGTTCTGGTCTCTCTGAGTTCCTCCAACTGCTTCAGGAAAAGAACTTTTATTTCTTGAAATAATAATTTATCTGCTGAAGAGTTTGGAGGAACTCTGGGAGTCACTGAACACTTTCTTATCATGAATGAGATTTATGGCGTTCTCCTCTTCATTTAAAGCTTAAAGGTTCTAGAGCTGCTCTAATTAAAATTACTTAAACATTGCTATGCTCAGAAATTGACTTTCAATAAAGCTGAGAGTGTAGAAGCAACGTCTTGTCTTTCTATAAAATTGTTTGTATTTATATATGCAAAATGTTGTTAACTCAAAACTGATTACACTTTTTACTTTGCATTTCAATTGTTGTCAGTGAGTTTTTTTTTCACATAGCTACGTTATGAATTGTTCACCTAGTGAAATTTGTATAAATTTGCTTTGTAATTTATGCAGGTCAAGCCAGCAAGAGGGGTTTAAATGGTTGGCTATAACTTTTTTTTATTAGTTTAATATGTTTTATTCTCTCTGACTACGGATTAATTTTTTAAGTTATTGTTCAATCAGAATGTAATGTCTCAATATAAATTTTATAAATTCTTACATGGTATGAATTGGATGTGTTGCTAAATACAGATATAGAATTTTAAAGCAGAGAAATAGATTCTTGCACACTGTGGAAGCATTCTTTTGGGGGCACATGAATCATTTTTTCGTGGGCTCATGGAATTCAATGGTTCCCAATATACTACTTTTGCCTAAAGAAATAATCTAGTTGTCTATCACTTTAATATTACATGTCTTATAAGCTGAGCAATACTATAGGAAACCCAGTAAATGATAAGTGTGGTTTTTTCCTAAAACAAACATTTGGATTCTATGCTGGTTAGATCATTTTATTATATTCTTATGGGTTTCAAAGATTGTCGCAAAGTAATCTTAAAATCATATAATAAAAAATCATATAATAAAATAATTCAAATTTATATATGGTATTTCAAATAGAGTTTTGGGGAAATTGTTAGAAATAATTGAACTTCATTTTTCCAAAATTATGTTCGGAATTTGTAGTGTTGAAGAAAATGAGGTTTTTACGATAAAGGTTTTTGTATAAGAGGAATCAAGATTATATATCCACCATTGCTTGTTCTCCGAGAGACCATAGACTTGATTTTGAAAAAGTCAAGCTTACTTAGATTCGGTCTAAAGAACTAATGCATTTCCCGCTTGGTCAACGAAACTTTTTTACTTCAAAGATCGATCAAATTCATGTGAAAAGAGGCTCGCTCTCATACGTTTGGCAAAAATGGAAAAACATAAATGGTTCTATCTTGTGTGAGGCAGATGTTTTATAAGATTTCAGAAATAATGTGGTTTCTAAAATTGTACCCTACATAATTTTAAGTGATGAACTTCAAGATTTAGAAGATATTGTTAATTTAGAATAACGAGCAAAACTTATAATTAGACTATAGGTTACTTTACGATCAATAACAAGAGAGGTAGTTATTCATTTTAAGTTCCACAAGATCTAAGAATGTGTTGTTAGATTTTTTTATAGGATAGCTAAAGAGAAATGAAATCAATACAATTTACCATATTTTCAATATTTTGTGTGTGGAATAGTCACAAAAAATTGTCACTAGACATCAATAACACTTGTTTACTGATGTGAGACCAAGAAACCTCCATTCAACAAATAAAATAGACTATATATGCGACAAAGGATTTGACATAACTTTTTCTCCAAAAATTATGTGCAACTTAAGTTTATATTACAACCATGATTATGTAGAAAATTGTAGTACATAAACCTCAAAAAGTAATTTCATATAATGGATCACATAAGATTTTGCAAAAAAATACAACTTCAAGTTATGCAAATAGGTAGGCCAAATAAAATTATAAAGATGTAAAAGAAATAAATAATTGAATTGAATTTTTTATGTGGTGGAAAAATTGATAACCAGATATTGTTGCCTTAACCATGTTGAATGATAGAGTTAAGTTTTGATTTTAAACATAACGGCAAATCTTATGCCTACTAGCATGATATGATTCAAGGGTGTCTAGAGAATAATACATGCATTTAGACTTCTATAAGCTCGGCTTTATATTCGCTGAAGTGTCAACTAAATCTAATATGAGCTTCAAAGACCAAGCATAATTAAATAATCTTTGAACTTGCTTGTATGTTCCACATGTATTATAATGAAAAGTCTTTGAGAAAGCTCTAAAGTAAATTTTACAATCTTTGCCAAGACATACTAATTACACACAAAAGTAATGCCATTAAATATAGCCCCAAAGATAAGCATAAATCTCCTAAATTGCATAAGAGGTTCATAAAAAGTGGTGATACCTAGATTGCTTCAAGTTCATAGAATTATTCAACAAATCCTATTCCTAGAAACAAAGAATTCCCAATTGACTAATGTTGTATGGAGTAAATTATTGAAATGGTAAGCACAATATTGTAGAATATCAAACCATTATTACACAAAAATATAACAAAACAATATATGATATAATATTGATATTTTTCGGATGATTTCGGGGACACACAACTTGATTTTTCATTACAATACGATATTGCTTATAGAGCCATTATAAGTCCTATGTAACTTCCCAAAACTACTAACTACTTCTATGGGAAAGTAACTCCCATTTACCAACAAGAAACTAACCTATATTTATAAATTAACATTTACATGTTAATTAATTAATTTATTATTATTCTAAACTACATACTAAACTATATAAAATGATGTAATAATCCAACATTCCCCCTTATTACATCAATCCAAACAAGAGATGAAACACTACAAGGACTAAACACAACATCCCTTCTAGAGACTTTGATGAAGCGTCTTCGTCAATTCTCCTCACTCACCCAAGAAACACCAAATTGAATGCAACAACAAATCTCCTAACTATCAAAGCTGCAAGTCCTCTATATAACATGAGAGAACATAAATATTCCCATCCTCCATACACAATGAAAGAACAACTCTCCTTTGAGAGTTCACATCTCCTCTAAGTGTGTCAAAATCCCTCCTTTGGTGCTACATGAGAGAACTACTCTCCTCCAAGAGTTCACATCTCCTCCGAGTGTGTTAATATCCCTTTTCCAATGTGATGAGAATCAAATCCATCCTCTGGTGTACAAAAAGAACTGAATCACTATGAATACACTAATCCCCCCTATTTCAGAGATTACACTATCCACAGACTAAGTAAGTACAGATACACTAACCCCACCATATTTTAGAAGTTACATTATCCACACATATTGTTGAAAACTAACAAGCCCCCTTGCTCCATGGAGGGACACAAATTCATGGCGCTTCTCATGTAGTAGATCATCTCTAATAAAGAAGCTATCTTGAGATGAGAAAAACCTTCGTTCTCTATTTTCCTTCAACCTCCAATTAATTTATTTAGTCCTTACTAACCATATGTATCATCAGAATCTTCAAAAACTTTATCAAGTGTAGTGTGGATAGCCCCATTAGGTGTAGCATATATAGTCTTGAGAATACAAGAATTAAATGTGGCCATGATCAAATTGACAAAGTGACAGATTCCACCGAAAATACACCATTTGTACAATAATCACCTTATGTCTTTGATTACAAAAAATATTTTAAAATGCCAAAAATATAAACCTTACACCTCCCAAATGAATATATATCTAGTTCTTATGGTGCATAAAATATTCTTTTAATGGGTTTTGAACCCTTCACCTCTAAGTTCTTGATAATTGCTTTTCCAATTTAACTCAAAATATTTTAACAAAATTTCTATTAAACTAATTTTAAGAGATACAAAACCTAAAATATAAGTCTTCACAAAAGCAATGAATAACCATACCCAAGTAGTGCAAGCAAAATTGTTGTGTAAAAATAAAAACAAACTCCAAGTCTTCATGCCAAACTCTAAGTTTTCACGCCTTGCTTGAATTGGTAAATCATTTTGTAATGTCTCAGCATCATCTCCATTCCTTCAAATTATGTTCAAAGCTTGGCAAAAGTAAATGCAAAAATCCCTTTTTTAGAGAAAAAATACTTCACCAGATGAATTCACATCACTATTTTGCTTCCCACTCTTCTGCATCAAACTACTCATCAAATACTCATAATTTCCTTAGAATATTTTTTGAGTTTTATTCTCCTCTTCATTATCTTTCCAAAACATCTTAAAATTTTAAATTTTGTTATAAAATGAGAGATATTTTAGTTTTGGTGAGATTACATTAGACTATTATAAAAAAATTCATTCTAAAATTAAAATAATTTACTAGCAAAGCAAATGGCACTCCATGGTAATAATTAATGCACTTGCAAGTTCTTTTGAATGCACTTCAAGATCTTTGGAATAAATTTGAACCTTACACATTTGGAAATCCAATCTTCAGAGCATCACAGAAACAAACAAATATATGCTCTGATATCATATTGAAAAGGTAAGCACAAAATTGAAGAATATCAAACCATTATTGCACAGAAATATAACAAAACAATATATAATATAAAATTGATATTTTTTGTATGATTTTGGATACATACAACTTGATTTTTCATTACAATACTATATGGATTTATAGAGACATTATTATTCCTGTGTAACTTTTGAAAACTACTAACTACTTCTAGGTGAAAGTAACTCCCATTTGATGTAGGAGCATCCTAGGTTGAAGAGCAATCTTGCATAAACAAAGAATATTTTCTTTCTTTTCTTTTCTTGCATTTTAGTTGCAGTTCAGTCATTGGGACTTCAACATTTTCTACCACATTTTACCGCATCTTTATAGCAGAGCTGGCAGAGCAGGATTTAGTTTCTATGCCATGTTATCTACATCATACTCAGATTTCAGGAGATTTGGATTTGTCTACAGAAAGGTATCGCTATCAAAAGTTCATCAACTTTCATAGAATAGGGCATTCATTTAGTCAACATGAGAATAGAAGGTTTGTGGAGCACTTCCTTTACTTGTGGAGCCAAATGGAACATATCACAAGGCAAATAAAGACTAGATAGACCTTCGTTGAGGTCCACACCAAGTTTCATTCATTTGCGGAGTAATACCATGAGTTAAAGGCCAACCTACTTGTTTTCTACACGTTTCATCATTCATTGGAGTTTGTAACCTCTTGAGGCTAATGCGGAGGATCATTTGAGCTTGAAGATGATATATATACATCTCTTAGATGCATTAGAAAGTAGTAGTTTTAGATAATATGCTATGATAGATTCTTTCTAGAAGGCACTTCAATGCCATATCTTTCATGAATGTTGTGATTCAGAAGCATGCCTATGAGCCCTTTCATTGTAGCCCGCATGTTGCCAGTATATGAGCATTGTAATTGTCTGATATAATGAGCATTTAAATCTTCCATCACATTCTATTCAAGTATTTTGTCTATGTTGTTTCCGTTGTGTTTACTCTAAACTGCATGGTTGGATAGTCCCTTCTTAGGACCCTCCATCCATGACTGCACCAAGTGGTATTAGAGAGAAGTTTGTGAATCCTTTGGGAGTGAAGGCATTGTGGAAGATATTATGGTGAATGGATCACCAACCTGAGGTAGTCTACTTATGTTTGTTGAAAATGAGCACCGATTGTGAGGTAGTTACTACCTGGTAGTCAGATCACTGAATTGAGGCAGTTACACAGGATCCTAGGAAGAGATGTCACCAAGGAGGATGCCTACTATAACTATTTTTTCACCACAACTCAAAATTAGCTGAGCAGATGTGACAAATTCATTTTTTGAGTGAGGGCTAACATTCTTCTATTATGAGTTAGTTACATAGTTGTTATGTTTCAGTGTTAAATACAGTTCATTTGTTCAAAAGGAGGAAAAGATTTTAGATCATTCATTGCATTGTAGAATATTTACAGGAGAGATAAGTATTTCATTCACCACAATGATTATTTATTTACAAGATAAAATACGTAGAATAATAAGCATTGCATTGAAAGAAATAATGACGTATCAGATGTCCCACACAAGCCATGGGTTATAGCTAAACATATACAAATATAAAGAAAATACAATGCATCTAATGAAGAGGAAAAGGGAGGTCCTAGCCATCATTGCCTTAGAGGTTGTCAATCTTTGAAGTTGTCTTCTGTTCCTGCTCTTGATCTCGACATGAACCTACAAAAATGTGGGAAGGTTCTCGTTAGAAGCTCTGGTTATAAAAATCCTTCATCCTATCAGAAGAGGCATAATACTTTGATAATAGTGCATTGATCAAATGAACATCATCCATATGCATAAGGAACTAAGAAAGAAACAATCATGGAACATCATTGTTTTATTCTAATCTGTTTGTTTCATGTGCAGGTATAGGTGAAATTATGTTGTTGTTTGAAGACATATCAGCATGTGGTATAGAATGGACTCCCACAAGGGTTGAGCCCAACGTGCTACCTTTAATTCTTAGAGGGGAAGAATTGTAGATACATCATATTGTTTAATCAAAAAAATTAAAATGAAGGAATATCAAGCAATGAAATACGTTGATTTTTAAAACAGATCATGCTCATGATTACAATTCAAAACATGAAATGCAACCATAAGGATGAACTAAAATCATTTAGGACAACATTTATTATGATTACAATGCAATCTAGAACAACAAACTGCTATTAGAAGGTGCTCAGTCATATCAGTTTTGTGCTAATCAAGAAATAAATATCCAATGCCGGCATAAACAATGTGTTGTATCATGATAAGAGATATATGTAGGAAGGAAAAGTAATTAGAGCAGCGGTCTTACATAAGTAAAACCAATATCAAATCAACTATAGGATAATTAAATTTCATGTCATTTATGGTATAAGAAGACTAGACTACAAATGACACATGCCATGCTGTAGTTAAAGAATAACCATAGCCATAAAGATGCAGGTTCTATACAATGCATGGGATAACCATGATCAACTACAGGAGCAGCATGTGTCCTTTCATTTACAAAGCATAGTATCATGACAGTGAACAATGTCACCTCACTATGAAGAAGCAGGTCTTCACCAAGAAGGGTGGCAGTATCATTTGTTTAAGGTGTTTCTTATGTTTCCCACATATAGACCTTATGCTTGACATACATTTGGTGTTTTGGCATGAAGTTTCAATGCCATATGCAGCCACATAACATCTTGTTGCAAGTATGGGCCTAACCAGTGTTGTCATTGATGTCAACAAACTTCTGTTGCATTGGTGAACAAGGATTGGATGAGTTGTATGCTGAGGATATTGAGAAAATTAGTCTTATCAGGAGTAGAGAAGAACAGTGAAGACAATAAGGTAAAGATCCCAGCTAAGATGAAGATTAGAGGATGCACATCAAAGGGTTTGTAGATATGAGTTTTAAGATGATCTAGTAAAGATTTGAGAGGTCCGCATGAATATCTGAAGAAGTTATGTCTACTTGTGTAAAACTGGTTCTGGCAGATGTTTAGAGGTGATAGAGTCACACAGATAGGTCCGGTGAGATCTAGAAATGCAATATCTTGTTCTGCGGATTTGGTGGAGTGTTTAGGAAGTCAATGTGAATTGACAACTCAATTGGTTCGTGGTCTGGAGGTCCACAAGCATCTATTCCAATATGACAGTGATGACATACTATGTTCTTGAGGTTTTAGATGAAGGAGAGAAAGATTTCAGTGAGCAGAAGTAGTGTAGAAGTTCTTGGTGATTTAGGAAAGCTTGTGAAGGTCTCTAGATTGTGTCCAGTTCATGTTGGTGGTCCCCATTGAATATTGAGCTTGTAATTGAAGAATTACTTCCAGATGATGATGTTCTTCCTAAGTCTGGCCGACTGGATGAGTTACACATCCTGCGGATGATCTTGAAGATGTTCTATGAAGCATAGTGTGTTCCTAAAAGAAGATTGAAGTCTCAGATCTGTGTAGCTGATAGTGTGTTGATCCACATGAAGTCTTTTGTAATTAGTCAAGTTGTATTTGCTTTGTAATACTGACTTGGATGATTATCCCAAAGTCAAATGTCTTGTATAAATAAGAAGTTGTGAATCCATTTCGAATAGATTTTATGTGTGGAGATGAGAGTGTGGTAAGAGGAGAAGTGCAGAAAATAGAGCAGAAGTATTGGTCTTAAATGGAACTGACTCAAGCATGGTGAAGATGCTATTCTTCAGTTCAAGTACATAATATTTATTATTCTGTAGACAGTGTGTCTCTTGTAGGCAGTGGGCCTATTGTGAGCAGTGTGCTTAGGTAGTGAGCCCTAGTTGGCATGTGCTATTTTATTCTTCTTATTCTTTTAATAGAGAATACAATCTTGGGTTAGTCACCCCATGGTTTTTCCCTTAACCCGGTTTTCCACATTAAAATCTTGGTGTCACATGTGTTAATGTGCTTTTGCTCTTGAATTGTTGCATTATGTTTTCATGATTGATTTATTATTATGCTGCTGAATTATAAAGAGGATTTAAGTGATTAATTAGAAGAAAGTTTTAGACAACTGATTCACCCCCCCTCTCAGTTGTCTATCCTGAATCTAACAATTGGTATCAGAGATAAGTTCCTCTAAAAGAGCTTAACTTCTTGAGGAGATCCAGGATGTCTTCCTATAAGAAGGATAGCCCGAGGTTTGATGGAACCAATTTCACTCTTTGGAAAAGTCACATGGAATGTCACTTGCAATGTATGGGAATGTAATATTGGATCATGGTTTCAAAGAAGTATGTTCCTCCACATAATGGTCCGAGAACTATAGATGAAATCAGAGACGCTGAAAACAATCTTCAGGCTAAAGAAGCTCTACTAAGTGCCTTATCTGATTCGGAGCTGACAAATGTTATAGATCTAAAAATTACATATGAGATTTGGGAAAAGTTAGAACTTCTGCATGAAGGAGACAAGTATGTTAAATGTGCCAAGCTACAGAGTCTGAAAGGAAAATTCAAAAACACGAAGATGAGTGAAGATGAGAATATCACCTCTTACATGACAAAAGTAAATGAACTTGTATGTGGCATCAGATGTGTTGGTGGAGTTCTGGATGGAGATGAAATTGTTGCTAAGGTTCTCAGATCCTTACCTCCTACTTATAAACACAAAGTTGTTGCTATTGAGGAAATCAGATCCTTAACAACTATCACAAGGGATCAATTGGTTGGTAAGATATCTGCATTTGAGCTAGCTGAGTTTGGTGATGCACTTCCCAAGACTGAATTAGCATTCAAAGCTAGTGCCTCTACAAAAGGCAAACAAAGATATTATCCAGGTGAAAGTTCCTCAAGAAAATCATCTTGGTATGAGAAAGCAAGAAAGGATCTAGAAGAGGATGAATTAGAAGCTGAACAACTTGAGGCTCTCATTGCAAAAAGACTGCCAAGAGGATCCAGTAAGTATGAAGGAAAATTTCCTTTCAAATGTTTTAACTGCAATAAGATTGGTCATTTTGCCTCAAGGTGTCTGTAAAGATTTTTTAGGCCAAACCCTAGGTAATAGATCAAGATTTTAAAAGAACTGTTACTATGTTCATGAAGATGATGATGAAGGAGTTACAGATGATGAATCAGAGATAGGAAACAAATTTGGAAATGACTGGGTTTTTATTGTCATCAAGGAAGAAGATCCAATGCCCTTTGAATTTGTCAATCATAAAATGGTAGAAAGAGATCTGGCTGCCCAAGTTGAAGAAAATGATGATTGGGTCATTGACAGTAGATGCTCCCACCATCTGACAGGGGACAAAAATAAGTTTATAGATTTGGAAAGATATGAAGGTGGAGTTGTAAAATTTGGTGATAATTTTGCTGGCAAGAACAAAGGTAGAGGAACTATTTCTTTTGATGGAAAAAACAAAACCAGTAATGTACTGTATGTTGAAGGTCTGAAGCACAATCTTCTCAGTGTTGGATAGTTGGTGGAAAAAGGCTATGATCTCTGATTCAAGAATGGAAAATGCAAGATGTTTGAAAGTTCCAGAACAGAGATTGCATCAAGTACTCAAATAAAAGGTAATATCTTCCACTTGGTTGGTACTGGTAAAAGTTGTTTATTTGTTCAAATTGATCAAAGTTGGTTGTGGCATAGAAGAATGTGTCATGTGAATTTTGATAATATAATCAAGATAAGCAACACTCAGGTTGTAAGAGATCTTCCTAGATTGGTGAAACCTACTAATAGTTTGTGCAAAGAATGTCAGTTGGGTAAGCAAAGCAGAGTCACATTCAAAAGTAAGGAACAGTATTCTACCAGATTATTGGACTTAGTTCATACTGATCTATGTGGTCCGGCAAGAATCAGGAGTTTGCAAGGTGATAGATACTTCATGTTATTAATTTATGACCACTCCTGGATGATGTGGGTGACTTTTCTGAAAGAGAAATCTGAGGCTCTTGAGAAATTCAAAATATTCAAAGCCATGGTAGAAAATAAAACAGGATTAAACATAAAATGTATGAGGTCTGATAGAGGTGGAGAATTCACATCCAGTGAGTTCATAGAATTCTATGAGAAACATGGGATAAAAATACAGTCGTCTACTCCAAGGACTCCATAGCAGAATGTAGTAGTGGAAAGAAAGAACCAGACCATCCAAGAAGCATCTAGAACCATGATGAATGAAGCAAATGTTCCTCAGATCTACTAGAGAGAAGTTGTAAGCACTATTGTCTATACTCTTAATCGAGTACAAATCAAAAGCAATACTGGTAAGACCCCTTATGAACTCTGGTTTGGCATCACTCCCACTGTGAAGTATTTCAGAGTCTTTGGTAGCAAATGTTATATTAAAAGAGATGAAGACCTTGGCAAGTGATGAAGGAATATTCATGGGTTATTCTACTCAAAGAAAAGCATACTAGTGTTATAACAAGAGATTGAGAAAGATGATAGAAAGTACAAATGTGAAGGTTGATGAAGGTGTTGAAAAACCCTCAACATTTTATGAATATGATGAAGATGATCAAAATGATGCTTTGGTCCAAAACCCTTCTGAAATTCAGAGCCAGACTGATATGGAGAATCAGGAAGAAGAGATAAGTCTGAATGAACCTGTTCAAGAAATAGAAGTGCAAGAAACTCCCAAAATTTCCAGGTATGTAAGACTGAATCACTTTGAAGATCAGATCATTGGTGATAAAAGCAAAGGTGTTCAAACAAGAAAGATTGCTCAAGACTCAAAAAATTATTTTCTGATTTCAAAGATTGAACCAAAGATAGTGAATGAAGCATACAAGGATGAAAGCTAGACTAAAGCAATGGAGGAAGAGCTGATGCAAATTGAGAAAAATCACACTTGGGATCTTGTTCCTAGACCTAGAAACAAGAATGTGATTGGAACTAAATGGGTCTTCCGGAATAAACTGAATGAAGATGGTGAAGTAGTTAGCAACAAAGCCAGATTGGTCTGCAAGGGTTACTCTCAAGTAGAAGGAATTGATTTTGAAGAAACTTTTTCTCCGATGGCAAGAATTAAAGTAGTCAGATTATTTCTTGCCTTTGCTTCCTTTAAGGACTTCAAAGTATATCAGATGGATGTCAAGTCTACCTTCTTTAATGGTGACTTGGAAGAAGAAGTATACATTGAGCAACCGAATGGATTTCAATTGTTTGATCATGGTGATATGGTCTGCAAGTTGAAGAAAGCACTATATGGACTCAAACAAGCCCCAAGAGCTTGGTATGAAAGACTGGATAAGCATCTTTTAATGATTAGTTTCAACAAAGGTACTGCTGATAGTAACGTGTACTTCAAAATTGAACATGAAAATATTTTGATTGTTGAAGTATTTGTTGATGATATCTTTTTTGGAGGAAGAGATAGTATGTGCAAGACTTTTGCAAATCAAATGGAAAGTGAATTTGAGATGTCTATGTTTGGGGAAATGAATTTCTTTTGGGTCTGCAAATCACTCAAACAAAGAAAGGAATCTTCATTTCATAGACCAAATATGTGAAAGAATTGTTGAAGAAGTTTGGGATGGAAGACTCAAAACCACTGAGTACTCCCATGCCAACCAGATGTAAATTGAGCAAAGATGATGACTCTCCAAAGGATGATAAAAGAAAGTATAGGTCAATGATTGGAGGGCTATTGTATCTTACTCAAACTAGACCTGACAATATGAATGTTGTTGGTCTTGTTGGTAGATTCCAAGGTGATCCTACAGAATCTCATGTCATGGAAATCAAGAGGATTCTTAGATATCTAAAAGGGACAGTTGAGTATGGTTTATGGTATCCTAGAGATCATGATTTCTCACTTCATGCATATACAAATGCGGATTGGGTAGGAGATGTGGATGACTGAAAGAGTACCAGTGGTGGAGCATTCTTTTTAGGGAAAAGATTGGTTTCTTGGTTGAGCAAGAAACAAGAGGCAATATCTCTGTCCACTGCAAAAGTACAATATATTGCAGTAGCAGGTAGTCGCACTCAAGTATATTGGATGAAGCAAATGCTAAGGGACATAAGAGTGGAGTATGAGGAACCTATCACAATCTTCTGTGATCATTCAAGTGCAATAAATATATCAAAAAATTCAGTGTTGCATTCAAACACAAAACATATATCCATCAAGTTTCACTTTTTGAGAGAGCAAGTGAACAAGAATGAAGTCAAATTGGAGTTTGTGCCCTTCAAGGATCAGATTGCAGACATTTTTAATAAACCTCTACCTAAGGACTCTTTTGAGTATCTCAGGGAGAAGTTAAGGGTTATTACCCCTCCAATTCTAAATTAAAGTGCACTGATGTGCACTAGTCTGGTGGATCTCATATTCATATCTTGTGGTCTGGATTGATGATGGGAAGCTGCTACTCAGGGGGAGCAGTTGGTATTGATGCAAGTATGTGCCCTTTGCCATTGATGTCAAAGGGGGAGAGAAGACATGTGAAAAAAAAAAGTGGTTTCTGATTAAAGGGGGAGTAGGAAAGGAAGAGAAGACATGTGAGTGGCTATTGTTGATAGGGGGAGTTATGTCAGAGAGGAGAAGTTCCCATCTTGATGGTTAAAACATTTTTTCACATCATATGCTGCCATTAATGACAAAGGGGGATATTGTTGCAAGTATGGGCCTAACCAGTGTTTTTATTAATGTCAACATACTCCTTTTGCATTGATGAACAAGGATTGGATGAGTTGTATGCTGAGGATATTAAGAAAATTAGTCCTATAAGTAACATAGAAGAACAATGAAGATAGTAAGGTAAAGATCCCAGCTAAGATGAAGATTAGAGGATGCACATCAAAGGGTTTGTAGATATGAGTCTTAAGATGATCCAGTAAAGATTTGAGAGATCCGCATGAAGATCTGAAGAAGTTATGGCCATTTGAGTAAAACTAGTTCTGGCAGATGTTCAGAGGTGATAGAGTGACACAAATAGGTCCGATGAGATCTAGAAATGCAATATCTTGTTCTACGGATTTGGTGGAGTGTTTAGGAAGTCAATGTGAATTGACAACTCAAATGGTTCATGGTCTGGAGGTCCGCAAGCATCTATTCCAATATGACAGTGATGATAGACTATGTTCTTGAGGTTCCAAATGAAGGAGAGAAAGATTTCAATGAGCAGAAGTAGTGTGGATGTTCTTGATGATTCAGGAAAGCTTGTGGAGGTCTTTGGATTGTGTCCAGTTCATGTTGGTGGTCCACATTGAATATTGATCTTGTAATTGAATAATTACTTTCAGATGATGATGCTCTTCCCAAGTCTAGCTGACCGGATGAGTTACACATCCTGCGGATGATCTTGAAGATGTTCTGTGAAGCATAGCATGTTCCTAAAAGAAGATTGAAGTCTCAGATCTATGTAGCCGACAATGTGTTGATCCGCATGAAGTCTTTTGTAATTAATCAAGTTGTATTTGCTCTGTAATGCCGACTTGGATGATTATCCCAAAGTCAAATGTCTTGTATAAATAAGAAGTTGTGAAGTCATTTCAAATAGATTTTGTGTGTGGAGATGAGAGTGTGGTAAGAGGAGAAGTGCGAAAAGCAAAGCAGAAGTATTAGGCTTAAATGGAACTGACTCAAGCATGGTGAAGATGCTATTCTTCAATTCAAGTATGTAATATTTATTATTCTGTAGACAGTGTGTCTCTTGTAGGCAGTGGGCCTCTTGTGAGCAGTGTGCTCAACAGTGAGCCCTAATTGGCATGTGCCATTTTGTCCTTCTTATTCTTTTAATAGAGAATACAATCTTGGGTTAGTCACCCATTGGTTTTTCCTTTAGCCAGGTTTTCCATGTTAAAATCTTGGTGTCACATGTGTTAATGTGTTTCTTCTCTTGAATTGTTGCATTATGTTTTCATGATTGATTTATTATTATACTGCTAAATTACAAAGAGGATTTGAGTGATTAATTAGAAGAAAGTTTTGGACAACTGATTCACCCCCCCTCTCAGTTGTCTATCCTAAATCTAACACATACATGATCAGCTAGTAAGATAGTTGCAAGTAACATATAGAATTCATGATCGAATAAACTTTCAATGTCAATGCTACATAACATGAGCTCATTCAAACAACCAAGTATATGTAACTATAATGAAATAGCAGTACACAACAAAGTAGATGAAATACAACCATAAGTTACTACTACAAAGCTTTCCTCTTTACAATCTAGATAGCTCAAAAAACCATCATCAAATGAGATCATACCAAGAAAGTCACAGTGAATAGCTAGGGGAGCAGTCTTGATTTACAACTACATTCTCTTTATCAGAAAACTGTTCATGGATTAGGAAAGGCATGGAACAACATGTATTCATAGCATACATTTCATAGTGGCCAAACAATGCAACGTTAGGATCCATGTTCATTCACAGGAGGTTCATAAATATGGCTTTAGGGATGTTTATAGCAAATGTGTATAAATGCTAGGTGAAAGATGAATATCAATCTGTCAGAGTATATACATGGATAGCATATATTTAAGAATAGTATTAGGGCAAAGTTCTCATGGGATAGTAGTTGCAAAGCCCTAGCTCATAAATGAAAATGTTAGAAATAAGTGCTATCTTGTAGTCACAATAAACTGCTAGGAAAAGAAAATAAACAAAGTATGTTATGCCACTATCTCTATAAAACTCAAAGCTCATATCGAATGTATGGTTGTGTGGTTTCTTGATGATAGGGAGAGATCACCAGTATGGCTACAACTAGTCAGAAGATTCCAACTTGGGGTTTCAGATTGAATGCATAGAGGACACTGTCGAGCCCGTAGCCCAGTATGAGGAAATTTCTACACTAGCAAATGTCCAAGATTTCAAACTATGCTGACTATCCAGAATTTCAAGGAAATGTAAAATCTTACCGAAGTGATTATATGCAACCATGGCTCTTTCAAAGGATAGCATAAGAAACATGTATAATTGAGCAAAGCATTATAGAGTGACGGAACCGTATACTATCATACACAGAGGAAGGCAACGAAGTCTCAAGTTCACATACACACAAGAAAGGAGTCTTTTGAGCATGTCAAACTCAAAAAGTAAACCCGAGCCAAATAAATATTGCCTTCCCTTTTCTGTGTAGTATTCATATGTTACAGATACAGAATGAAAGTAATGCTCAAAGATACACACATGTGGTCGCAACCCAAATACAAGAGAACTTAGAAAGGATAAATTACCACTTTTATGGTGTTTCTAAATGACATATTTGCTTCAATGTTTCATGGTGGCCGTGAGCAAGAGGAGAAATGACAATAGAATTTAGAAGCAAGAATACATCAAATGTATTATATAGTCTGTGGCCTTTTGTTGAAGAATAGATAAAGAAACAAATTATTTTGAGCATGTGCTATTCAAATGACAAGGGTTTGCTTCAAAATGCTAAAATATGAAACAATGGTGGCCGAAGTAGCTTCTACTCGAACCCACTGAGGATGGTAAGAGAAAATGCAAGATATATAGAGAGGAAAGAAAGCTTTTAGATGTGTAAAGCTTAGAAACAACGCCAAATGCATAGATGCAGTTGCACACACACACAAAGATGCTATCATGCTAGATAAAACCCTAAGATGCTTTCTTTCTTTGAGAGTTAAAAAAACCCATATCATTTTTAGTGGTAAAACCAACTACAGAATGCCATGAAAATGATAAATATAATAACTGATAGGAGTGTTACCTTGTTAAGGAAAATTGCATAATGTTGCAGAGCCAAAAGTCTTCTTTTTGCTTTGTTTTCCTCTCTTAGGTATGTAATAATGGCGCCTAGAGTATAGAATGGAAATGACAGAGGAATAAATGCAAAGAGTCCATCAGATATAATGCTACAGTTGTAGCTCAAAGCCATTTTCCACTTCAGAAAAGGGAAGAAATCAGTGAATAATGAAACATATTTGCATCAGGAAATAGTTCACCTTCGAAATGTGCCAGACCAGTGGCAGAATATGCTCAGAAGCACCTGAAGGCTAAAGATTTCCAAGGAGAAACCCTAGCTCTAGTGGCAGTTGTTTGCAGAGGAGTCTCCAAAGAGGCAAAGTCAAGTTGATGCAAGAAAATAGGGCAACCGTGTTTTGTCATTAGGGTTGCAAGTGAAGCCCTAATCGAAAGTGGGATTTTCTCACATTTTATTCATTTTTTTTTATATCCCACTAATGCCATCATGGGTATGTGCCCATATGAATACTTGCCTAGGCATTTTATTGCCTTAGTGATATTGTGAAGGCTTTATGCATTAAAGGTAGATTATCAACTTTATGCCTTGGAGATATTTTTGGAAAGGCTAATTTTATGCCTTAGATCCCTTGGAGATTGAGATGGGCCCACATGCCCTTAGTGCAACTTACAAAAACATTTGAAGTGTGAGCATGCCTTTAGAGTCATTTTGTAGCAACAAATAGGAAAAGGGTCTTATAGGTTTTATTTTTGCAAAAAACCATATAGATGCCATCATATATTTCTTAAAATTTTTGAAAGAAATCAAATGTCAGATAAGATGTGATATACCTGGCAAGATGCCACATAGGAGCCTTGCATTAAAATCAAGATCAAATCGAATAAGGATGTGTAATAAAACTGCAAAATATTTGTAAAGTGTTATTTTAAAGCAATGCTTTATAAATTGCTTTAAATGATTGCTATTTTAAGTGCAAATAAATCTAACTTAGATAGACAAAATCTTTCTTGATTTTCTTTGGGCGAAATTAAGTAGAAGAAGACAAATTCATGCTTTTATGGAGCAATGAAGGCATGTTTTAAAGAAAATTTTGGTGGGGACCCCTTTGGGGATGAGTGTTATCACCCAGATTTGCACCCTTTGCTATAGTTATGAAACTGCAGCAACCTGGGGTAACATTGGAATGATCTCGAAGTGTGGGACCTTGCAATTTGAGATTAGACCTTTAGAGAAGGCTAGTTCCTACTAAACCTAGTGCTAGAAACTTGCAGAGGAAAGAGTTAGAAGGAGAGCTAAAGGAGAAAAGAGGTGATACACCAGATTTAGTGAGCGATGGTGTTCAAGGTATGGACACAACAATGATTCCTTTGCTGCTGAGGGGAGTTTCACACAGTTTTAAGACTAGTTCGAGGCTTTGATATTAGAGTTACACATGCAGAGGGGCTGCTTTACCCACAGAATAGACTACAACTCCAATTAAAACATAGAAATTCAGACATAAAGAGGCAAGAAGTTAGCATTTATTAATCATGAAGATCCAGAAAACTGTTACAATATAGAGATATTTTATAGCAGAGGTATACCAACATAGCTAATTACATTCATTGGTGGATAAAAGGAAGACAACATAGGCCAAATTCTGGCACAGTGAGTCACATTCCCATACCCTTGCAATTACACTAAGTGGACTGACTACCAAAAAAAATTGGCAGCATAATAGCCCCAAAATACCATCCTCCCAATAAAGAGCTTTTTACCAGTCTTTTATAAGCCAGACCCCTGCCAGAAGGGCAAGGAGTCGCTGAATCACAGATCCGAGGCCATAAATGCCAGAAGTAGGAAAGTATGGGCAGAGGCATGGTGAAGGGATGTTGACCATGTTGTCACCAGGAGAAAATGTGGAAGACGACAGCCATGACGCGAGACAGGATAGGGGATGGAGAAGCAACCTCTAAAGTCATCGTCCAACACATAGAAATTTGGTCCTGTAAGACAAAGAGCCCATACACTATGAATGCACCTGCAGAACCTCACCAACTTGAGCCACTGTGAGGAGGAAAACCTCTCAAAACTTCGAGACGGCTGCTGAAATGTCCAATCGGCCTAAACATGCAAAGCCAGATCTGAAAAAATGGAAACTAGAAAATCCCCTTAAAAACCTACTCAAATGAAAGAGGAGGCAAAAACAAGCATCTTTGCCTCTTACAGCATGTCAAAATTCACTGAAATGGGGAAGATATAGGCATTTAAAGTTCTGGTCAACTGCCTGTATATATCTCTTCTGCATCTATGTATATATTGGCCGCTGAAGATACCTTTGATCTTGTCTTTGTATGTTTTGAAAACTTTGTATGTATTTCTACTTTTTGCGCCAAAAGGCCTCTGTAATCACTCTCAGAAAATGCATTTGAAACTGCCTTGTATATGCAAGAATCTTTGAATATCCGCTCGCCACTACCATGTGGCACCTCCTGATTTGCCATTGAGTTGGGCTGAGAAATGGTGTTGAAAAAAATACATCTCCCCTTGTATATCACATGCATATACAAGCATACAATCGCATACATAATGCACTGTAGACTTGAAACTACAACAGCTGCATTTGAACCTTACCTGAAATCCAGCTTGCATATGGAAATGCATCCTTTGCTTGTATACAAACCCCTTTCACATACAAATAGGGAATCTTTATGGAATATGCCCGCGATGTATCTTTTCATTGTATATTCCTTTTGTATCTTTACTTGTATATCTGAATATACAAGCCCCTATATACATGCAGACCCGATATACATTCAGTGAATATTTTGGGGATCTGCGATGTATATTCCATCCTTCCAGCGAATGTATATTTGCTTGTATGTTGAAAATACAAAGGCAAAAATACAAACCTCCCATGTACAAACAAAGAATCTTTGAGGAATATGCAATGAATGTATATTATACCTTGTATGTTTCACTTGCATCTTTGTTTGTATATCACCGATATACAAACCAGGAATATTCCCGAGGACCTACGAAAGATTCCCTAAATGTATATGCACCTTTTGAGCCCGATATACATTTAGAAAATGCATATAACCTAATTTTTCCATCATTTTCTAAGGCCAATGGAGATTTTCAAGCCCGCCAAATGTACATTTGAACTGTATGTTGACCGAAACTTTGACTATGAATAACTTCTTTGTTTGGTTGAATTTCAGGGTGATGTAAAAAGCAAACCTGCCTATTTTTCAAGCTCTTTACAATGGTATGAGGCAAGGTTTCTTAGGAAATTTGGTACTTTTGCCTTATAGGAACATTCCAAAGGATTTTCAAGGAAATTACCAGGTTGGCTATTTAGCTCTGAGCAGAGGAAAATAGGATAACATTTTTGGTGACCTCTATGGGGTGTTTGACTACCTAAACAAATGATCAGTGGCCTAGTATTCATTGGGCATGGAGTCAAAAGAAACTGGAAGTGCCTTGACAAACATTCTGACCTCGAAAACCCAGCATGACAGCAAGGAAGGACATAGGAAGACTAGAGGACACAGGAAGACTAGAGGCCAAACAAAAAGCTGACAGCAAACCGCAAACTATGCTAGACAGCACTTAGGGAAAATGAAAAGGCATCTAAACTATTGTGCAACAACACTTATTGAAAGTATAGAGACCTAATCTACTAATTTACAAAGTACTCATACCTCGAAACACCTCTTAAGGTGTATCCCATTGACTGGGATAGGCAAATTTTGTCCATCCATATTTGACAATTGAAATGCATTGTGCTCCTTGCATTCAGTGATGAGAAATGGGCCACTCCACATGCAATCAAATTTGGAGTGCTTCCCTGGCTTGCTCTTTACTTCATCCCACTTGAGTACCAAATCCCCCTCCCTAAAGATTCTAGGAGTGGCCTTCTGATCAAAACTTCTTTTGGTCTGAAGCTGATGATATTCCATAGTCTTCTTAGCCTTATCACTTATCTCTTCAAGTTCCATGAGCCGAGCATATCTGACCGCCATGGGATCCTCCTCCTCAAGCATCTCCAGCCAGCTCATGATGTCCAGAGCTGGCAGCTCTATAGATATAGGCAACCTTGCCTCTTTTCTATAAACAAGCATGTATGGAGAGTTCCCAATGGACCTCTTGGGAGTGATTCTATCTACCCATAAAGCATATGTCAAATTAGTATGCCAGGTCCTCTGGTTATCCTTCATGGTTCTCTTGATGATCCTTATGAGGTTTTTATTTGTGGACTCAGCTAGGTCATTACCCTAAGGGTAATAATTTGATGAAGTGCCCAAGTAAATCCCATTCTTCACAGCCCAGTCAATTATTTTTAATCTGATGAAAGCTAGTGCATTGTCTGATATGATAGATTCAGGTACCCCAAATCTAGATACCAGACCACTATAAAAATTCATAACAACATTTTCATTGGATTCCTTTAGGGCCATTACTTTAGTCCATCTTGTGAAGTAATCAGTTGCTATAAACACCCACCTATGGCCTGCACTGGACTATGGATTGATGGGGCCTATGAAATCGATACCCCACCTCATGAAGGGTTGCTCGACCTGAATTGGCTGCAAGGGCAGAGCTGGCAGTCTTGACTTGCCTACAAACATGGCACATTTCACACATTTTCTAGCCCATGCATGGGCATCCTTGAATAAGCTAGGCCAGTAATATCTAGCTCTCATAATCTTCCAAGCAGTAGTCCTAGGGGAAAAATGACCCCTCGCTATTCCATCATGGAACTCTCACAACACTTTGTCAATTTGAGTTTCATCAATGCATCTTAACAATACGCCATTAAAATCCTTCTAGAAAAGGATGCCATTGATTAGGACATACGAGATAGACTGTAGTCTAAAGTACCTTCTCTTGGCTCTATCTAACCCTGATGGACATTCACTCATCTACAAAAATTGGATCATATTACTAACCCAACTGGTGCCCGCGACTACTGCTTTAGCCTACTGCTCATCCTCTACGGCCATGAACACCACTTCTTCCTTGCTTGCTTCTTTTTCTGGACTAGTACCAAGCTGCTCGCTGAGTCCTCTTCCTTGAATGAGCTTGGCTATTTTGATGTCCACGTCATACTCCATAACCTTGGTGATCCAACCAACTCTTTTCTCATTGATGTCTTTGCTCAATAGAAACTCCTTCACGCCAGGATGAGCGACCATTAAATGTATCTTATTATTAAAAATAAGATGCCTAAATTTTTTGAGGCTCCTCACTACTACAAGGATGTGCTTCTCAATGAAGCTATATCTCTGTTCATACTCTTCTAAGCTCTGGCTGAAAAAAGCAATTGGCTGTTCCAATCCTTTGCTCTGTTGCTGTACCAGGATTGCAGAAATGGTATCCAGACCGCCATAAGCATAGAAAATAAAATCCTTGGAGAAATCATGATTCACCAAGGTTGGTGCAGCTGATAACACTTCCTTTATGGACTCGAAGCTTAGCTTGGCCTCCTTTGTCCAACTGAAAACTGCATTCTTTTTTAACATGGACGTCAAGGGCTTCAGAAAATTTGTAATGTTTGGTATAAACCTTTGTAGAAAATTAATTCTGCCAATGAAGCTCTGAAGTGCCTTCTTGTGGCTGGGTAAAGGCAATTCCAGAATAGCCTTTACCCTTTTGTATCAATGGTAATGCCTTCTTTTGACACAACGTCCCCTAACAGCTTGCCCTCATGCACAGTGAAAATGCACTTTTTGGGATTGAGAGATATTTTGAACTCTTTGCATCTCTCAAACACTTGCCTTAAATGAAATAAATGCTCAGACACATTCTTGGAAAACACTGTTATGTCATCAAGGTACACCAGCACCAATTTATATAGCAAACCCTTGAAAGCCATGTCCATGGCTCTCTGAAAAGTTGAGCCAACATTTGACAGGCTAAAAGGCATTCTCTTGTAGGCCATGGTGCCCCATTTGGTAGTAAAAGTAGTTTTATACCGATTCTCCTCCTTGATTAACACTTGATTATAACAGGAAAAACTGTCAAGTAAGGAGAATCTCTCTGAGCCAGCCACTACCTGCAGAATTTTCTCTATTGAGGGCAATGGGTAGTGGTCCTTCAAGGAGGCCCTATTTAGATCTCTGAAATTGACACATAGTCTGATCTCCCCATTCTTTTTCTAATAGGGATGAGGTTGGAGACCCAAGAAGTATGTTTGATTAGGAAAATGATCTTTCCCTCGATCAACTTGGTTAATTCTTTAATCATCAGGGGCTCCAGCTTTGGATTTAGGGGTCTTTGCTTCTGCCTTATAGGTTTTGCCCTTGGTTCTAATTCTATGGTATACTGGGCAATATGAGGGTCAAAAGCTTTTAGGTCTGAATAATCCCAGGCAAATACATCTTCAAATTCATGGCACAGAGCAATAAAATCCCTTCTGTCTTCAACTGAGCAGATTTTACCAATTTTAAGGAGCCTACCCTTAAAAATTTCTAGCTCCTTGTAATGTTCTTCTTTTATCTACATGCCAGTTTTGGTCTTCTTCATCTGATCATCAGTGCTAAAGATAGACTCCAATGTTACCAGTCCCTTGGGCAGCTTGCTTGTTCTCAGCTAGACAATTTGATCATTGCCATACTGTTGTCTGAGCTTATCTTGGTTCACCACAGAGAATTCGTCCTCTTCTAACAAAAAATGCAGGATTTGCTCATCACTCTCAAAAACCTACCAATGAATGTCATTGTTAGGGATAGAGGGTCTATCCACTATTTTAAATGAGGCTACACTTTCTCCCTTTGGATATCAATGGGGATGTCAAATTGAGCCCCAATTGTAGCCAACCTATCTGCTTGGTAATTCTAATTTCTGGGAATAGAGACTAGATTGAAAGCATCGAAATCTTTAATCATGTCCCACACCCTATGTTTGTAGCATTTCAAGACATTATTTTTTGTAGCATGCAATCCTCTTACTTGATTTACAATGAGTTCACTATCCCCGAACACCTGTAAACAGCTAATCTTTCTCTTTCTTGCCCATTGCAAACCGTGGATTAACCCCTCATATTCGACAGTGTTGTTGATGCATGAAAAGGCAAAATGGAAGGCAGAATAATACCTGTCGCCAAGAGGAGACACCAGCATTGCACCGCCACCAGACCCATTCCTACTTCTAGAGCCATCAAAGTACATTTTCCATGTTTGATCTTGCTCCTCTATTTGTAACTTTGAACTCTTTACAAGGCTTGGAATTTCTGATTCTGGCTCATGCAGTATGTACACTCCCATGCCAGTCTCCTGCATGTGTTCTTCAAGACCATCAATAATATTTTCTAAGGCCCACTCTCTTAATAGTACCTCTGGTATGCTTTCGGCTTGCAGTTGCTGAGTGGCAACAAGCTGAGGATCATTAGAGATAAGGCAATTTGCATTAACGACACTTGGAGTGCAGGGCTCTATGTGGTGATTTGAAAGCAACTCAGATTTTAGGGTTACTTTGGTGCCATATCTAGTCCTAAAAAATATGTGGGACTAGTCTGAGGATAAATATCCTCCTATCTTAGTTGTGAACTCCCTTGACAAACACATGGCAAAATGGGGAGGTAGGTCTATGATGAACACTTCTTGAGTGATGGAAACATTTGGACAGGTATGCAGGGTGAGGTGTAGGTCCCTTGTGATGCCTACAGTGTTGACAGCTATGCCATCTAGCTAGAGCACACCCTTAGTTAGAGGCTGGTATTTCAATCCTAATTGGTCTGCAATCTATTTTGGCATAACACAACTACTTGCACCACTATCTACCATACAATTGTGCACTAGCTTATCTCCTATTATTAATGACACATAGAATGGAAATGATTTAACATTCTGGCTTGATTGTTTGCTGCAATCCTAGGGTGAATTGGTAAGGACAGCCCTAGTTGAGTCAACATTTGTATCATCTGACACTTTTAAACTAGATAAAGCAGACTGCAACATGTCTTTTTGGCCTGGAATTGCCAAGGAATCCCACATGGACATTGTCACATTTGCCTTTTTCATATTCTCAATAATACTGAAAGGTGTAGCAACACTTACCTTTTGATGTAGCCTGGTCACAGCAATATCAGCTTGTAGATGAGGCTGCTCCTTGGTAGTTGCCTGAGCATTTCTTTGTAGTACATGGGGAAATTGGGATGTAGACGGATCATCTGGTCCTTTTTCTTTACTTGTCGCCTGATCCATCTCATGACCCCTCCTTTTGGCTCTCATGTTTGCTACAACTAGAGTGTAGTCTCTGTTCTTGCCACAAAACTCATTTTCCTGCCAATTCATGAAGGTAGTATCATGTTGGGGTTGTTCAATAGGGTGCACAATCCCCTCATTAGATGTGCTTGGCTGCAAAATTGTAACATTTTGTACTATCAGAGCTTGATTTATGGCTCCATTTGGATACTATGCTTGATTGTATGGCTGATTGCTTGGAGAGCACCATTCATACTCGGATGCTAGGTTGTTCTGTATAGGGACGATGTCGCTGACGGTACTCATGGGCATAGGATTGTAAGGCTGAAAAGGTCTCTGGTTCATGTTCTGCCTAACCCCTTGATAGTTGTTCTGATAAGGTGGCCTGTTAGCCTACCAAGGTTGGTTCTATCCCTGATAAGACTAGTTTTGCCCTTGGTTATGTGGCTAGTAGGGCTGTCTATTCTAGAGCTGCTACTTTTTCATATTTGTCAGCTCATTACCAAAAGATTGCAACAATCCCTTGATCTCTTGTCACTCAGAAGATTGACTTTGAGTAGCATTTTCTAGCCTATTCGACTGCACATTAGCTGTTCTTAATATTGGAGCAGTAGGTATAACAGCTATGGGAGGTACATATGTAGGCAATGATGGCTGAATTGTAGGAAAAATTGGCAAAGGAGGTCTAGGAACAATTTTGCTAGCCTGAATGAGGCTATTTTTAGCCCTAGTGGCTATGGTATAAACCTATGGTAAGGAAAGTCCTCCCATGGATTGAATCATGACAGAGATGTCACTATTTAATGCTCTTAAAAAATATGGAAATGCGTGGTCAGCTATAGGCCTTACCGTTGGTGGGATTCTATCCCACATCTTTTGGAAACAGTGGTTAAAGTCTGACATTACTTCATGAGGGGTTCTCTTGATTGTGGATAGTTGCTCCATGAGTGACAGATGGTCTAATTTATCCTCAAAGAAATTGCACAATTCTTCCCCCAAGTGATCCCAAGAATCTATGGAATTCACCTACAGACTTCTAAACCACTGCAGGGCTTTTCCTTTCAAGGATGCTATGAGTAGCCTAATTGCTACATTTTCTTCTATCACGTGATGGACATCACACAGGTTTGCGATGTATTTGATATGCTCAGCTGGAGTGGTCTGATCTTCACCATGAAAGAATGGTAGACTCTTCAGGGCAGCGACAGGGATGTCATCATGCTAAGCTAGATTCAATGGGCTACCTTGATTAAAAGCCACAAAAGGCTGATTTCTTGCCACATGAATCATTATGACTGAAGGCCTTGAGGTAGTGTGAGCTCCAATGGCAAGGGGAGTCAACTTGGCTCTCCTAGACCGCACACGAGTCTTCTTGTGCTTCTCAGCTGCTACCCCTCCTCTCCTAGGTGGGGATAATTGTAGATACTCAAAAGGTGAAGCGTTACTCCTTATAGGTATTCTTCTCATAAGCAAGGATACTATGGTTCTGCTAGACCCAAGTTGGAGTCGCCAGATATGCAAAGTTTCAACCTCTTACAGGTCTGGATATCACTGGCTACACATCAAAACCAGTAACCAAAATGTATTACTTGATTTGGAATTCTTAATTCTAGTCCCACCCGGTGTGCTAGAAATTGTTATCACCTAGATTTGCACCCTTTGCTATAGTTATGAAACTTCAGCAACCTGGGGTAACATTGGAATGATCTCGAAGTGTGGGACCTTGTGATTTGAGATGAGACCTCTAGAGAAGGTTGGTTCCTACTAAACCTAGTGCTAGAAACTTGCAGAGGAAAGAGTTAGAAGGAGAGCTAAAGGGGAAAAGAGGTGATACACCAGATTTAGTGAGTGATGGTGTTCAAGGTATGGACACAATAATGATTCCTTTGCTGCTAAGGGGAGACTCACATAGTTTTAAGACTAGTTTGAGGCTTTGATATTAGAGTTACACATGCAGAGGGGCCACTTTACCCACAGAACAGACTACAACTCCAATTAAAGAACAGAAATTTAGACATAAAAGAGGTGAGAAGTCAACATTTGTTAATCATGAAGGTCTAGAAAACTGTTACAATATAGAGATATTTTATAGTAGGGGTATACCAACATAGCTAATTACATTCATTAGTGGATAAAAGGAAGACAACAGAGGCCAAATTCTGGCACAGTGAGTCACATTCCCATACCCTTGCAATTACACTTAGTGGACTGACTACTAAAAAAAAATCGGCAGCATAACAGCCCCAAAATACCATCCTCCCAGTAAAGAGCTTTTTACCAGTCTTTTATAAGCCAGACCTCTGCCAGAAGGGCAAGGAGTTGCTGAATCATAGAACCGAGGCCATAAATATGAGAAGTAGGAAAGTATGGGCAGAGGCATGGTGAAGGGACGTGGACCATGCTATTGCCAGGAGAAAACGCAGAAGATGGTAACCATGATGCAAGACAGGACAGGGGATGAAGAAGCAACCTCCAAAGTCGCTGTCCAACACATAGAAATTTGGTCCTGCAAGACAAAGAGCCCATATGCTATGAATGCACCTGCAGAACGCCACCAACCTGAGCCACTGTGAGGAGAAAAACCTCTCAAAACTTCAAGACGACCATTGAAATGTCCAATCAGCCTGAACATGCAAAGCCAGATCAAAAAAAATGGAAACTAGAAAATCCCCTTAAAAATCTGCTCAAATGAAAGAGGAGGCAAAAACAAGCATCTTTATCTCTTACAGCATGTCAAAATTTGCTAAAATAGGGAAGATATAGGTGGTCAAAGTTCTGGTCAACTACCTGTATATATTGCTTTTGCATCTGTGTATATATCGGCCTCTAAAGATACCTATAATCTTGTCTTTGCATGTTTTGAAAAATTTGTATGTATTTCTGCTTTTGGAGCCAAAAGGCCTCTGTAATCGCTCTCAGAAAATGCATTTGAAACTACCTTGTATATGCAAGAGTCTTTGAATATTCGCTCACCGCTGCCACATGACACCTCTTGATTTGCCGTTGAGTTGGGCTAAGAAGTGGTGTTGGAAAAAAATACATCTCCCCTTGTATATCGCTTGCATATACAAGCATACAATTGCATACATAATGCACTGTGGACTTGAAATTACAACAGCTGCATTTGAACCTTACCTAAAATCTGGCTTGCATATGGAAATGCATCCTCTACTTGTATATCAGCACATACAACACCGATATACAAGTGCGGACCCAAAAATGACCTTTAGCTGCTTTTCATTGCTCTGCCAAGTCCACCTTGTATCACTTCTCCTTGTATATTTCTTGTATGTGTGAACATACAAACACTGTTGTATATACAAACTGGACCTAAAGCCTGAATGTGTCGGAATTGATATTCGTTTGAAATCTGGTTTGCATATCACTAATGTACATTTAGCCTTGTATATGCGTGATATACAAGCCACTGATCACGTGATCCTTTGTATATAGAAACATACAATTCTCTTTGTATATGGGTGGGCCCCACCTCTTATATGTCGGCGATATACAAATGTCCTTGTATATTTTCCCTACGGCACTATAGAAAATGTACATTTGCACCTTGTATGTTAAATATGCAAATGCAATATAAATCCCCTTTCACATACAAATAGGGAATCTTTACGAAATATGCCTGTGATGTATCTTTTCATTGTATATTCCTTTTGTATCTTTACTTGTATATCTGAATATACAAGCCCCTATATACATGCAGACCTGATATACATTCAGCGAATATTCTAGGGATCTGCGATGTATATTCCATCCTTGTATCTGCCCTTGCATCCTTCCAGCGAATGTATATTTGCTTATATGTTGAAAATACAAAGGCAAAAATACAAACCTCCCATATACAAACAAAGAATCTTTGAGGAATATGTGATGAATGTATATTATACCTTGTATGTTTAACTTGCATCTTTGTTTGTATATCACTGATATACAAACCAGGAATATTCTCGAGGACCTGTGAAAGATTCCCTAAATGTATATGCACCTTTGGAGCCCGATATACATTCAGAAAATGCATATAACCTAATTTTTTCATCATTTTCTAAGGCCGGTGGAGATTTTCAAGCCCGCCAAATGTACATTTGAATTGTATGTTGACCAAAACTTTGACCATGAATAACTTCTTTGTTTGGTCGAATTTCAAGGTGATGTAAAAAGCAAACCTGCCTATTTTTTCAAGCTCTTTACAATGGTATTAGGCAAGGTTTCTTAGGAAATTTGGTACTTTTGCCTTATAGGAACATTCCAAAGGATTTTCAAGGAAAATACCAGGTTGGCTATTTAGCTCTGAGCTGAGGAAAATAGGATAACAATGAGTTTGGAAATGTTTTCTTCTATTTTTGTGGAGATATCTAATCTTTTTAATAGCTTTTGAGGAGTAGCTCGGATTTGGAGATGGATTTTTTTCCCTATGCAGATTTGAGGAGATCTTTTGGCAGCATATATGTGGAGATAGAGTTTTCTTTTTGGATTCAGTGGATACCACTTTCTTCTCTCTTGTTCACAGGTAGAGTTGTTTACAGGTAGTTGGCTCAGTTATTTCATATTGCATTGTACTCCTAGTTCAGAATGACAATTATCCTATTCTATATGTTTGGCAGTCTTGATTTGATGTTTTATTGTGACTTTTGGTCCTTTATCATGTCTCAGTGCTGTTAAATTATAGTTTTTCCCTAGTTGCAGTTTGTGTTTGAATCAAACCTTGTTGCAAATTATTTTGGGGGTAAACAATTAGTGGAATTGTGAAAGTTTATGTTTGAAGAACTGTTTTGTGACTGATAGAAATTCCTTCAAATTAGTTATTAGAGTTTAGTTTCACATTTTAAGTGCATCTCTCTATCCTTTTTCCAAGACAAGTCATTAGATTAGGAAAATCATAAGGAGAACCAGCTCACTCTAGAGATTCCCTCTCGCTATAGATCACCCACAACATGGGAGGGTTTCCATGTTTCAACAGCACAGTCAAGCTTGACTTGACTAGTGGCACAATCCTGATTGACAACACCTACTATGGACAATGTTGCTAAAAGAATGGAGGAGATGATATAAATGATGAGGATAATGAAAGTTAGATTGGATGCTATAGAAGAAGATAGAAGAAGAGGACTAAACCCTACACATGAAGATGAAAGTGATGATGATGAATTTCAAGCTGCTAACCAAAATGAAGAAGCTCTAGAAGAAGAAGAATCCGATCAGGTAAAGATGTTGAAATCTATTTCTAAGATGGGTAAGATACCTAGAATGGAAGTATCAAACTATACCAGAAATTTAAACCCTGAGGAATTGATTGACTGGATAAATGACTTGGAGGAATACTTTGAATATGAGGAATTTGAAGATCCGGAGAGAGTAAGATTTGCAAAAACTAAGTTGAAGGGACATGCTGCTATTTGGTGGAAAGAATTTAAATTGGATAGAAATAGGAGAGGAAAAGAGAACATCATAAAATATGATAGGATGGTGACAAAGTTGAAGAACCAGTTCATACCTGCTGACTATGAGTTGGAATTGTTGAAGAGATTGTAAAACCTAAGGCAAAAGGAGAAATCTGTGAAAGAGTACACTAAAGAATTTCATAAGATGATCATAAGGACTGGATATAGTAAAACAAGAAAGGAAAAAGTTGAAAGGTACATAAAGGGTTTGAGAATGAATATTCAAGAAGAACTAAGTTTTGTGAGGATGACAACAATAGAAGAACCATATCAATTTGCATTGAAAGTTGAAGACAAGTTGGATAAGAGGCATGAGCAAAGACATAGAAGTAGAGGAGGCAAATTTCAAAGAGGTAGAACACATTCCAGAGGAGAAAGACCTTATGTGGAGCAAAACAAGGAGAGTAGCCCATACCAAAAGGAAGAAAAGGACAATAATTCATACTACAAAGGGAGAGATGACAGAAATTTCTACCACAATAGTAGAGGAAGTCATAATTCTTACCACAATGAAGGATACCAGAGAGATGAAAGAGGAATAAACAATAGATAATTTAGAGGAACTTGTTTTAAGTGTGGAGGAGAAGGACATAGAGCATTTGAATGTCATCAAGGAAGTACTAGCAAAAGGACAGAGAATAGTGTAAGAGCAGTATATGTGGAGGAAGAACCAGTTGGATCACCTAGTTCAATGGGAATGATGAAGAAAGGAGAGTCATTGGTCATTAGGAGAGCATTATTTCAAGTAGAGACAATTGAGGAGCCACTGCAAAGGAAAAGTTTATTCTAAAAAAGATGGAAATCAAGAGGTAAATGTTGTAAAGTGATCATTGATAGTGGTAGTATAGATAATCTGGTTTCAGAAGAGATGGTGACGAAGTTGAACCTAGAGAGATTGAAACATCTGAAGCCCTACAAGATAGCATGGATTCAAGATGAGCACAAGGTACTGGTAAGTGAACAATGTCTGGTGAAATTTCATATAGGATCTTATGTTGATAAAGTATTGTGTGATATTATTTTGATGGATGTATGTCATATATTGTTGGGGAGACCATGGTAGTATGATAGAAAAGCAATACATGATGGAAGGAAGAATACCTATACTATAACATCTAATGGGAAGAAACATATCTTGATACCTTTGGAAGATGAACCTAAAAGTGAAGTATGTGGGAATGCTAGAATCTGTTTGGTGGATGGACGGAAATTTTTGGATGGATTGAGACATGATAATATGTGTTTTTCTTTGATTCCAAAGAAGTGTGGAGCCCTAAGTGCAGTAACCACTACCATAAAGGAAGAAGAACCACCACCAGAGGAAATGATTGAATTATTGATAGAGTACCAAGATATCATATCAAATAATGTGCTTGAAGTGTTGTTACCAATCTAGAGTATTAGTCATCATATGGACCTTATACCAGGAGCTAGTTTGCCTAACAAAGCAGCACATCAGATGACACCAACAGAAAATGTGGAGCTGAATAGACAAATACAAGAGTTGTTGAGGAAATGATTGATCAGAGAAAGTTTAATCCCATGTGTGGTACCTACAGTACTAGCATTAAAGAAAGATGGAGAATGGAGGATATGTACAAACTTTAGAGCAATCAATAAGATCATAGATAAGTATAGATTCCCATTACAAAGGATGGATGGCATCATGGACTGTTTGAGTGGAGCAAAATATTTCACAAAGATAGACTTGAAGAGTGGATACCATCAGATTAGGATCAGAGAAGGAGATGAGTGGAAGATTGCATTCAATGCAAATGAAGGATTGTATGAGTGGTTAGTGATGCCTTTTGGATTAATTAATGCACCAAGTACTTTCATAAGGTTGATGAATGAGGTTTTGAAGAAATTCTTGGGTAAGTTTGTCATTGTATCCTTGGATGATATTATGATTTTGAGTAAGATAAAAGAAGAATAGTTGTGGCATATTAGAGAAGTATTGTAGAGGTTGACAGAAGAGAAATTGTTGATAAACATCAAGAAATGTAGTTTCATGAAGTAGTAATTGGTATATTTGGGATTTGTGATTTTTTCGGAAGGATTGAAGATGGACCCTTTGAAAGTTAGAGAAATTGTTGAGTGGCCAACACCTGCGAACATTGGAGAGGTAAGACCATTTCATGGATTAGCAAGTTTCCACCAGAAGTTCATCAGAAATTTCAGTACAATATGCACACCAATGATAGAGACAATGAGAGGTAATAGAAAGGATTTTAAGTGGACATTAGGACCAAATAAGAGTTTTGAATTGTTGAAGCACAAGGTGACAAAGTAACCAGTGTTAGCATTACTAAATTTTAACAAAGTATTTCAAGTTGATTGTGATGCCAGTGGAAGTGCAATAGGAGCAGTGTTAAGTCGAGAAGGGAGACCAGTAGCATATTTTAGTGAGAAGTTGAATGATGCAAGGAGAATATATTTAGTTTATGATCAAGAGTTCAATGCCATAAGTCAAGCTTGAAGAAGTGGAGACATTACTTGTTGCCAAAGGAATTTCTGTTGTACGCTAACCATCAAGCTTTGTAGTATTTGAATAGTCAAGGAAAGTTGAATCAAAGATATATGAGATGGGTAGAGTTCATGTAGATTTACACATTTGTATTGAAGCATAGGAGTAGGAAGTCAAATAAAGTTGCAGATGCATTAAGGAGAAGAAGGAACTTGTTGACAGAGATGAGGGTAGAAGTACTAGGTTTTGAAGAACTTAAGCATATGTATGAAAATGATCTTGATTTTACAAAAGCACGGAAAGCACATAAGGAACCTGTTGTGATAGATAGAAGTAAGTGGTTACATTATTTCATTCAAGAGGATATGTTGTTCAAAGGAAATCAGTTGTGTATACCTAGGGGTTTAATGAGAGATAATTTGATAAAGGAAAAACATAGCGGTGGATTGGTAGGACATTTTAGAATTGACAAGATAGTAGCTTTGGTAAGTGAACATTATTTTTGGCCTCAGATATATAAGGATGTAAGGATTTTTTTTAGAGTTTCAGAGTATGTCAAGTTGCAAAAGGGAGTAGCTAGAATATTGGATTGCACAAAACTTTGACAATACCGAAGAGACCTTGGGAAGATAGAAGCATGGATTTCATATTGGGTTTGCGAAGAACACATAGGGGATATGATTCTATATTTGTAGTAGTGGACAGGTTTTCAAAGATGACACATTTCATTCCTTGTAAGAAGACAAATGATGTTGTACATATTGCTGACCTATTTTTCAAGGAGGTTGTGAGACTACATGGATCACTTAAGAGTATAGTTTCAGACAGGGATACAAGATTCATTGGATATTTCTTGAGGAAATTATGGAAGAAGATGAAGATAGACCTAAAGTTCATTTCAACATTTTGCCCATAGACAGATGGACAAATAGAAGTGGTAAATAGGATTTTGGGTAACTTATTGAGATGTTTAGTAGGAGACAGAGCAAGAAATTGGGATCTAATTCTACCACAAGCAGAGTTTTCCTACAATAGTTTAGTGAATAGAAGTATAGGGAAGACACCATTTGAAGTTGTGACAGGAGTACAACCTAGAGGAGTTGCAGAGTTGAGAGACATTAGTATGGATAACAAGAGAAGTGCAGAGGCAGAAGAATTTGTAGGATACATGGAGACACTACATAATCAAGTCAGGAAGCATTTGGAGGAGATGAATAATAAGTATAAGGAGAAAGTAGATGAGAAGAGGAGACAAAGAATTTTTAGTTGGAGATGAAGTTATGGTATATCTAAGAAAGGAGAGATTTTTAAGGGAGACATACAACAAGTTGAAGATGAAGAAGTTTGGACCATGTAAGATTCTTAAGAAGTTTGATTCAGGGAATGCATATGAAGTGGAGCTACTAGAGACATTTGGTATATCACCTGATTTCAACATTACAGATCTATATCAGTATCATGAGCGAGAATCAAGCAACAGCTGTGAAGATGAATTGAAGGACTCATTACCACAACAACAATTAGAGAAAATATAGTAGATCTTGGATATTAGAGTTGGACACAGCACTAGAGGTAAGCAGTACAAAGAGTATTTGGTTAACTGGAAAGGAAGACCAGAAGAAGATTCATCATGGATTTCTCAGGTTAAGGTAGACTGCTTTGGTTTTCCTCTAGTCCCAGCAAAGTGAGGACTCACTTTTCAACAACCTTAGGTGTAATCTTGGTGCAGTCATGGATAGAAGGTCCTAAGAAGGTCCACTGTCCAACCATTGCGCTAGAGTAAAGACAATGGAAACAACATGGACAAAACACTTGAATAGAATGCAATGGAATATTGAAATGCACATTATATCAGACAATTACAATGCTCATATGCCGACAACATGTAGGCTACAATCAAAGGGCTCACAGTCCAACTTCTAGATTACAACATTCATGAAAGATATGGAATTGAAGTGCCTTCTAAAAAGAATCTATCTTCAAATTTATAAAATTATACTATCTAAAACTAATGCTTCCTAATGCATCTAAGAGATGTATATATATCATCTTCAAGCTCAAATGATACTCCGTGCCAGCCTCAAGAGGTTACAAACTCCAATGAATGATGAAATGTGTAGAAAACAAGTAGGTCGGCCTACAACTCATGGTATTGCTCTAAAAATGTATGAAACTTGGTGCGGACCTCAAGAAAGGTCTATCTAGTCCTTATTTGCCTTGTGATATGTTCCAATTGGCTCCACAAGCCACAAAAGTGCTCCACAAGCATTCTATTCTCACGATGACTAAATGAATGCCCTGTTTTGTGAAAGATGATGAACTTCTGATAGCGATAACTTTTTGTAGAGGAATCCAAATCTCTTGAAATCTGAGTATGATGTAGCTAACAAGGCATAGAAGCTAAATACTACTCCGTGAGCTCTGACATGAAGATACAGTAAAATGTCCAGTAGAAAATGTTGAACTGCAAATGACTGAACTACAACTAAAATGCAAGAAAAGAAAAGAAAGAAAATATTTTAAAGGTGGATGCAAGATTGGTGTACAACCTAGGATGATCTTGCATCACCATTTACTAACAAGAAACTAACCTATATTTATAAATTAACATTTGCATGTTAATTAATTTATTTATTATTATTCTAAAATACATACTAAACTATATAAATGATGTAATAATCCAACATGAATAGATTCTTAGAAATAGAAAGATATCTCATTTTGGTAAAACCAAGTGATCATCCTTTAGTCAAGTGACAAAAGTCAAATGGTCAAACTAAAAATTTCCAAAAATTAGAAAGGGTGTAGAAGGAGTCTAGTGGTTAGCAAGAGTATAGAAGTGTAGGAGAAAAACTTAGATCAAATAGAGGTCATTTACATAACTACCTTTACAAAGTGTAATATAAAAATGGCATACCCTTGCAATCTTCATGTTATTTTTTGAGCCCGTTTTAGTGTCCATCTCCCCTAGCATGTTTTACGATTATTTTAGCTGAGCCTTACTAAAGTAGTCTTTTTCCTACTCCTAGGGCTAGCAGTATGTTGTGTTTTTGTATGTTCATCCATGTTCCATGTTTTACCATGTGTTCATGTTATGTTTCATTCTCATCCTTTAAAATTTTTGAGTGTGTTTTACATGGACTCTAGCATAATAAACAGATGTCTATGAAATATGCTTGTATCATCTGACTATACAGTCATATAGTGTATGTTTTTTGACTTGTCAATGACCCTTCATCTTCTAAATATTTTTTTGTAATTGTTGTATGCCTAGTTTTGGGAGCCAAATAGTCACCTTAATAGTCACCTTTTCATGTTTAGGTGTCTATTAAGAAACCTTCTCATTCTTCTAAGATTGAATTCACATTCTCATACAATTTTGAAACTCTCTTCATCTCCCTACATCCTTTTGCATCATTATCCTTGGTTGTAAAATATGTTACATCATTCCAACATTCTATTTCACTTCCCAAGCCTTGTGAGATTCCTCCATTGTCATTGTAAATACTAGTTTGTTGTTATTAAATACTTGTCTCTTTGTTTAGTGTCTATTATTTCTTTGTTTTCTTTTGCATTTTGGATCTATCACCTCCTTATCCTTCCATATACACACTAGGGTATTTCTCTTCGTACTTCATGGATTAATGTTTATGGATTTATTTACTTTATCATTATTTTTCTTAGTCCTAGACACATTCATACTTAGTGTTCACATTCTGCAATCTCTGCTAAATTCTATTTGACTCCCTATGGAGGTCAAAACAACAAAATCAGGGATTTACCATTGTTGGCATAATCCCAAGTAGTGCTTGATCAATTTTCTTGTCCTAGCAACATGTTCTCAAGATACTCAAATATATGGAGTTTTTGTTCTCTCTCTCTCTCTCTCCCTTTCTATTGTCATTTTATTATTTTATTTTTTATAGTTAGTTTAACTATATTTCTATATCATCTGATGTCCCCTAGTTTTCTACTTTTATTGTCCCTATTTTCTATTGTGTAGATGAGATGAAAATCTAGTGAAAACTTTGAATTTTGCATCTTTTTTGGATGATAGCACAAGACTGGGATGATAACATGAGATTGAGATGATAATGTGTAGGTAAGATAACAATCTATAGCGATAGCATCCCTATTAGAGAGTTTCTCATTCATTTTAGTTTCTCTTCATTAGGAATTTAGTTTTTCAATCTTGTTAATCAAGTTCTAGTAAATTATAAATTTACAACCCTAATAAGGCTTAGCCTCTTCATTAGACATAATTTTATGCAACATGGACATGTGGTGGGTTGAGGTTAATCACAACTTAGTTGAGGCATTTATTGAAATAAAATATTAGTTCCTAATGGGTCATTGTCACTTGCACTATTAGCTAGATAGGTTAGTAGTAAAATCATTAATAGATATGACATGGTAGAATATGATTCAATGCAGCCTGATAGAGGGGAACTAACAAGAAGTTTAACATCCGGTTAATAATCTAATGCCATTAATCTAAATATAGAATGTTCTAAACCATTTATTTGAGTCATATTTTAATGATTATATGTTATATGTGATGGTGAAAGTTCAAAATTGTGTCCCACTTTCATAAAGGAAATGGCCAACACTAATCTAGCATTTTAACTTGAATCACTAGAAAGTGACATATATGTTATGAAATTTTAAATGATGTAAACTATGATATGTAGATTTTTTAGTGTATTTTATATTTGTAGCTTTCCAAAACTTAAATAATTTGTATATTTGAATTTAGTTTTTTATAAAAAATGACACTATAATTTAGTTGTTGATAAAATACTAAAAATGGGGTTGAGCACGCCTCCACTTTTTTATAGTAAACTTTTTTTTTTTCCTTTAATTTTTTTCATATTTATAACTAAAAACTTTGGTAAATGGATCAAGTTTTTTCCAATTTTGATAAAAAAAATAAATAAATCTTTGAATTCTTGTGTACTAAAAATATAATTATTTTGACGGACCTCCACCTTTTGTTATAATGATATATCTAAGATAACAATATTTATATAATCTTGAGACAAATTCTCTCATGTAATGCATCATATTGTTTTCAAATTTTTAATGAACTTTACTTTTTTTTCTTTTGAAGACAATCAACCTTACATTTCAATGTTGATGACCTAGTTTTAGTAAAAATAAAATATAAATATAAACACTAATTAAAATACTTTTAAAAAATAATTTAAAAAATATAATTATAGATCTACAAAATGGTATTTCTAGAAAAAAAAATTAAATTTTATTACCATGAGTAGGAGTTATGAGAATATAATTTTTTTTAAATGATTTCTTTCTTTGAAATTGACACCAAAGTGATGTTACATATTTATCTAGTGGATACGTTTAGCTAGAAAAGTTGTGACCTAGACCTAATTCAACTAGAATGAATCTAGCTAGAACATATTTTTTACCAAAATTTAATTTGAGTTGGAAATGCTTAAAATTACTTATATTGATATGTAATGCCCTGCCATGTAACCCTAAAGATAAGTATAACTAAACAATAAAAAGGGGAAAATATTTTTTTTTGAAGTGGTAATAACAAAACATAACATGGTTTAAAAGTAACAAGTTAAACCAACATCTCTAGGGATTACATAGCTACATTATAAAAATATAACAACAACCCACACCATACATAGTTTAATCATAGACACCAACTAGCATCTTTCATTATGACATTGAAATACATCAAGAAGTTTGTACTAAGATTACAAGTACAAAATAGTACATCTTAAAAGAGGAATTACATAGTTTCATTGATACAAAAGCTTTCTTTCTGGATACATCAATTACAATTAACTGTTTGAGCCTAAAGATTGAAAAAAAGGCAGCGACATGATTGAAATTTCTAAAGGAAAGTTTCTAAACGATTGTGCCCATGAGAGAAGAACAGTGTGAGAAGAGTGACAGGTGGAGAGAACAATGGAAGCAATAAAAAAAGTTACTAAATTATTTGTCTACACATGACGTGATTTAACTATAGATTCGACGGTGAGAGGATTAATCAAAAGATCAACAAAGTGTATAATCTAAAGAGAGAGAGACTCTTAGAAGAATGCATGACAAATCTTTTAGGCAATTGCAGTTATAAAGCCAAAACTGTGGTCTTCCCAAAACCGGTAATGCAAGTGCCAAAACGTCAGTATGCGACGGGGTACGATAATCCAACGATGTCAAGAGAAAAATGAATCATCAAGTATTATAGTTGGAAACACTCTGGTAGATAGAAAAACAAAATCTGTGTACTGAAGACTGAATGCCTCGTAAAAGTGTCATCTTATAACATGCAATGATTACAGGAATGCGTAAAATGGGAATGTTGAACAGACTTTAGAAACATTCAAGTAGGAGCAATTTGTAGGAGTAAAGTAGCATATAAGACCACCTAATAACTCATATATGAAACATCCAACACTCTCTAAAATGAGCAGAATACAAACAAGGTTCATACCTGATACTCCATCCAAACCACATATGTTCGATAACTGGGTATGACTATGGTACCATTCTCTACCTTCATTTTTGATCTCCCCTTTCCTCACAAATTCCCCTTTTTCTGACCTTGCCATCAGGACACTTGATTCCTTGATCCCTGGAAGGAGACTCTCCCTGCCCCCTCCAAAAGAAAAATCAAAAATATAATAATCAAATGCAATCATTTTCATCCCTTACTGTTTTCCTAGCCAAACAAATAAATTCATTTATTTCTTCCCACTAATAGCAAGATTCTATCTAATTTTGGATTGACTTACCAAAACAAATCATCAATGGCATAATTAAAAGATTACTGGAAAAATAGAATATCTGACAACACACCCATGCCATGAAATTTATTAACAAAAGTTTATTAATTACAATTTTATTTTCATATCAGATTAATAATTAAATCCTCATAATAATAATATTTTATTTATTTTCCATCGATAATTATTGTTTATTTATTAAAATAAAACCAATAACTCTTTTTAATAAAACTATTAACCACATAGAACACAGGTATAACCTGACAACAAACAGAATCAAACAACAGAGACTCTCAATCATGACCAAACAACCAGACATGGGATTGGAAAATCATCCTCTTTAAGGTTGATGAGAAGTTGAGGGAAAAACTTACATTATCTCTATTCAACAATCTCCATTGGTTAAGGCACGCTCAGACCTGTGAATTTAGGTGGAGTCGATGCCTGATACCTGTTCACTCAAACATACCAATTAGAATACACATAATAGCCAAAGCACTAGGAGATGAACTCTAACATTCATATCTCACTCCCGTATGTCCATATGTTCATTGGTATGATGTCATCCTTTCCACCTATCCTAACAACATACTACTTACATAAGCTCATGTTCCAACTTCATCTTCAGATTCCTTAGCTAGACCACCTACACAACCAAGGTGAAAATGAAGGGGCACTACATCCTCCCCCCCTAAAACTTGACTTTCTCTTGGAAGTCACAAACTCGGGTGGAAACATAACACATTAGTATTGCAATTTTCTATTGCCAACATACACATCCATATTAAGCAAAATTGTTCATAAGACAGGTATAGTCATTCTATAAAGACAAAAGGGCATCATTTTCTCACTATTAAAATGCATCGTGCAATCTACTTATAATCAATCACACACATTTTGAGAATTTCATATGATTTAGAGAATGACAATCACATATTATCAAGGAACAAAAAATCTCATGTTTGAATTACCAAACATGCAAGTATAATTCTCCATGGAGTCTTCCCGTGTACATACTATCAGAGGCTCAAAATGAACATGATAGAAACATCACTTAACACAGAATGGGGCCAATAGAAATAAATATTCGGAATAGCCACCATAGAGATTTTAAAAATAAATGCAAACCCAAGTGGGAAAATAATCAAATCCAACTTTGAGTCACAGAGTGCTAGGAATTTCCAACAATAAATCAAGTAAAAATAAAAGAGTTTTGGTGACCACTCCTGTCATAAGAAAGTTCAAAGAAAATGAATTCACTGCTAACCCCCAACAACACATGAAACAACCATCAAAATTTCAAAACAAATTCACATCACGATGTGACTAATTTTAGCCACAAAAAGGGAGTATCTACTACACAACACTCAAGGATACAAGGTCCAGAATGTGTTAGAGAATGTACACAAACACTCAAAAGATTAAGTTAACTACATCCTCTTATCTACACAACTTTTATACAAGGATTTAAGGCAACTCAATCGCTACTTATTTACTTGAACAACTTCTATCTTCAATACAATACAATTTCTTTTTATTAAACTATGGAAATATACAATTGCTTCCTTATGCAAGATGATATAAAGGAAATGTATGATGTCACACACAGGAATAATTCAAAACTGTAATTGACTTACATTATCACATTCATGATCTCATGGATCCAACACCATCTCCAATTTGATCTCATGCACATAGTTCTTACACACGCATACATAATGATAACTTTCATAAATCACAACAATTCTTCCACATGAGATCATGACCAACTAGGGGATTGATATAGATTATTAAGAAACCTCGAAATGATACCCCATACATGACAACATCACACAACCACATGACTCACCAGATGATTAAGTCATTCCAATACTTAATTACATGTACTATCATTTAGGAAATTCATATTGGCAAATATATCATCACATTTTCATAAATGAAGAAGATCGTAGATACATAAGTAAACATGACATAAAGAATTCATTTCTTAAAGACCAAGTCTATAAACTTATCAACCTTCTAATTTCATACTAATGCACTTAGGTGGGAGGTACTATTACCAATAGACCACAAAGAGAAAATCACTTAACCTAGAGCAACAACAACAATCCAGAGGTCTTAGTGTTGCAACCTAGGCTCTGATACCAAGTGTAATGCCCCACCATGTAACCCTAAAGATAAGTTTAACTAAACAATAAAAAGGGCGAAATATTTTTTTTTGAAGTGGTAAGAACAAAACATAACATGGTCTAAAAGCAACAAGTTAAACCAACATCTCTAGGGATTACATAGCTGTATTACAGAAATATAACAACCCACAACATACATAGTTTAATCATAGACACCAACTAGCATCTTTCATTACAACATCGAAATACATCAAGAAGTTTGTATTAAGATTACAAGTACAAAATAGTACATATTACAAGAGGAATTACATAGTTTCATTGATACAAAAGCTTTCTTTCTGGATACATCAATTACAATTAACCATTTGAGCCTAAAGATAAAAAAAAATGCAGCAACATGATTGAAATTTATAAAGGAAAGTTTCTAACCGATTGCGCCCATGAGAGAAGAACAGTGTGAGAAGAGTGATAGGTGGAGAGAACGGTGGAAGTAACAAGGAAAGTTACTAAATTATTTGTTTGCACATGCCGCGATTTAACTATAGATTTGACAGTGAGAGGATGAATCAAAATATCAACAAAGTGTATAATCTAAAGAGAGAGAGAGTCTTAGAAGAACACATGGCAAATCTTTTAGGCAGTTGCAGTTATAAAGCCAAAACTATGGTCTTGCCAGAACTGGTAATGCAAGTGCCAAAACATCAGTATGGGACGGGCTACGGTAATCCAACGATGTTAAGAGAAAAATGATTTGTCAAGTATTATAGTTGGGAACACTCTGGTAGATAGAAAAACAAAATGTGTGCACTGAAGACTAAATGCCTAGTAGAAGTGTCATCTTATAACATGCAATGATTGTAGGAATGCATAAAATGGGAATGTTGAACAGACTTTAGAAACATTCAAGTAGGAGCGATTTGCAGGAGTAAACCAGCTTATAAGACTACCTAATAACTCATATATGAAACATCCAATGCTCTCTAAAATGAGAAGAATACAAACAAGGTTCATACATGATGCTCCATCTAAACCACATATGTTTGATAACTGTGTATGACTATGGTACCATTCTCTACCTTTGTTTTCAATCTCCCCTTTCCTCACGAATTCCTCTTTTTCTAACCTAACCATCGGGACACTTGATTCCCTAATCCCTGGAAGGAGACACTCCCCCCCCCTCCAAAAGAAAAATCAAAAATATAATAATCAAATGCAATCATTTTCATCCATTATTGTTCTCCCACCCAAACAAATAAATTCATTTATTTCCTCCCACTAATAGCGAGATTCTATGTAGTTTTGGATTGACTGACCAAAAAAACTCATCAATGATGTAATTAAAAGATTATTGTAAAAATAGAATATCTGACAACACACCCATGCCATAAGATTTATTAACAAAAGTTTATTAATTACAATTTTATTTTCATATCAGATTAATAATTAAATCCTCATAATGATAAAAATAATAATAATATTTTATTTATTTTCCACTGATAATTATTATTTATTTATTAAAATAAAATGAATAACTCTTTTTAATAAAACAATTAACTGCATAGAACCCAGGTGTAACCTGATGACAAATAGAATCGAACAACAGAGACTCACAATCATGACCAAACAACTAGACATGGGACTGGAAAATCATCCTCTTTGAGGTTGATGACAAGCTGAGGGAAAACCTTACATTATCTCCGTTCAACAATCTCCATTGGTTAAGGCACACTCAGACCTGTTAATTTAGGTGGAGTCGATTCCAGATACCTGTTCACTCAAACATACCAATTAGAGTACACATAATAGTTGAAGCACTAGGAAATGAACTCTTGCATTCGTATCTCATTCCCGTATGTCCATACGTTCAATGGTACAATGTCATCCTTTCCACCTATCCTAACAACATACTACTGCATCATATGACTATAATATTAACATAACAGTATGCATTTTACTTACAGAAGCTCATGTTCCAACTTCATCTTTAGATTCCTTAGCCAGAGCACCTACACAACCAAGGTGAAAATGGAGGGCACTACATGATAAATTTTGCAAAATTTGGGACATAACTTTAAACTTTCACATGTGCTAACTTTTCTATGGGAGACATGGAATTGTAATCAAGTTTCATTAGTTAAGAGTCGAATAGACGAAATTGTATTAGAGTGTTTATTAAACCTACATCATCTTGAACCTACATCATCTTAGGGTGTTTATTAAATTTGGGTAGGATTCTATTGAACCTACATCATCTTGATGTGACCAATATTTTGTTTATTAACTACATTATAGTTGGAATTAACTAGGATTTCCTAGGATAAAGAAGCTTTGACACAATACAAGATTATGTTGTGTAGAAATTTGATAGTTTCATGACTCTAACAAGACCAACATAATCATCAGGTTTTCCTCTTATTGAACTATGCAAACAGATCTATACAGGATTTGGAATGTCACTTGTAAAGACCCCACCCACTTTTATGCATGCTTTCTAAATCCCAATACTTATTCATATCATATTAATTAAATTGTCACTTCTACCTTTAATACTAAACAAACATACTAGATTACATTTTGGTAATTTAAAATACCCCAATAATATATATATGATAAGGTATTACTTTATAGATGAATATCTTCACCATGGTGGTATGTTATTGACATAAACCTAGTGGAGAGAAAATAATATGCGCTTTTGAGCCCTCATTGATATTCTGATGTTATATATTTAATGGGCAATGATCTTCTATCATCCAATCTATTTGGAATTTAAAAAGCTTACTAATGGAAATGTAAAGGGTATGGTGGATAGGTGGTGAGTGTGCATGCCATATTTGACTAGTAATTTTCAAAAATATTGTCATTATAATATTGAGCCTACATATGGCATTGATCTCATGAAACACAAAAGAGAAAACCATGATTTAATTAGAGATTACATATATCATAATTCCAATAATTATCTTTTAACTTGATTTATACCTTAGATGATGATGAACTTCAAAACATATTTATGGATAGTTTACTTCCAATCTTAAGGAACGGCTCTATTACATGTCTCATCATTCATTTTCACACTTGTGTACTACTATAGGTAACCATGAGAATGCTTTATTGAATAATTTACTTTTATATCAATACATTTCTAGCACATTGTCACATTAAGAAGTAAGGCTAATGAGGACGTACCTAATGATTATCATCTTACATACCTCCGAACAAGGAAATTTAGAGAATTCCCTAAATTATAAGAACATCCATATATGATATTGGAACACCTTTTGCTAAATAATCTCATGACCTTACCTTTGATTAAGATAATGAATAACTCTAAGCCTACACCAAATAAGACTAAATACTTTTATTCCTATGTTCACACCATGGACATTATATAGATATATGTAGATGTGGCATTGAAACATAAATTCCAAGATCTTACAAACAAGGGGAGGTAAACAATTAAGCATACTCACGAACCCACAATTAATGAGGTTAACTATATGAAAGGAAATGTTGTACGTCAAGAGATTGGTCCTCACTCACCTCATGTTGGCATTACACATGAAATAAAACATAAGCCACCTAATGTACAACCAGAGACACATCAAATAGAAAACACAAGAAAAAAAGGGTATAAAGAAACACAAATCAATGAAGAGAAACTTGATTATTTCTTATGGGTTGATAAAGATGCATTGGATAAACATAATCTCAATAATTTAATGAAAATAGGTGAACCTTCTATATTTACTACATGGCATATGAGCATCCTTGTATGCATATATTTATATATACCCATAGCTTTGGTTTCACCTTTAACTTTTTCTATTTTCTTGTCTAGTTTTACACATTGGCCTTTTTTTAGTTACATCTTGTTTGTTGTCTTTCAAACTCATGTCACCTCTTATAATTGCTTTCATGCTTGTTCTCACTCACTTGGGGGAATTATGGTTCCCATTTTTATTTCTACACTCACATTTCCTCATATGCCTATTAACATCATTTTTCGTATTAGTTATCTTATATATACCTTTCCATCTTGCCTTTATTCCCCTAGCTTGCTTGATCCATTTTCACCTTTTCCATTTCTATTCACTCTTGATTTGATGACTCTTTTCTTGATCTTTTTGTTTCTTTATATTGCCTTATCACCTTAGATTTTATACTTATTACAAATTTTAGTCTTTACTATACTTTTTCTATATCTATTATGTTGTTTATGATACCCATGACATTGACCTTACTATGAGGCCAATACCTTACCATTGTCTATTCACTTACCTATGATCCTACATTATTGTACTAGGATTGCACATTGAGCTTAAATGGATAGATCATGCTTCTTATAGCCTACACATTTGCCCACATTGATACATAATTATTCTTACATTTAACATGTTGAGGTTATATTGATACATCACACTTATAGAGTCACTCATTGAGCCTACATTGTTATATCATGCTTCTAGAGCACATCTTTTGTACATGTATCTACACTTTAGTTTCTAATATTTTATTAGAATCTATCCATACAATCGGTGCATCATGCCTTACCCCTTGATCTTACCATACTATATCCTAACATTGGGGGTATCCTATCATCCCTCTTTATACTTTACACCTCCATTGTTACATCCCTACATTTAGAAATACCATGCCTTCCCTCTATTGGCATGTTACAATTTAATAGCCATATTTTTTACATTGGGGACAATAGGTCTTACCATATGTTCCTTATATAGTGCAGGCATCATTTAACTTCCTCTACACATTACCTCTTTCCCACCCAGATCCACTAGGAACCTCTAACCTTACCTATACCATTACTTGCTCGTGCTCTTGGATGTCACTTTTGGGTTGTATGCCTCTCCTAGTGCCCTATGTACCTACACGTGTTTTTAACCATTAAGGGCCACATCAGCACTTTTACTTTCCCTTGCTAAGGGAAACATTACCTCTTAGATCCTCTATCCATCTCATATATAATTATCATCCTTTATCATTCTAGATCTTACACATGCTTATCACATGATGTATTCACTATTGATATTCCTTTACATGATTACAATCTTACACACTTATCTTTAGATCACACTTATGTTTCCTATACTACTTTTCTTAGTCTTTTGATTTCTTGCACTCTTCTGGATGCAACCAATTAAAGGGGCATATATTGTCATTGACATTATTATGTTGAGTTTTTAGGGAGTGATAGGTGTTACCCAAAGGCTCATCAAAATGACTAGATAGAGCATTATTATATGGAATTCCTTACACCTCATTTGCCTTGTCATCTTATGGTCGGTTGAGTGTGAGATCATGATGGGCCAAACAATGGCAATGGAGGAAAAAATCATGTGAAAGTGTTAGCCAATATCGTGAAACACTCTTTTAGACTCAGATTTTGGCTTGGCAAGTTTTTTTCAAAATGGATATTCATTTTGGTTGGTAAAATGGATATCCATTTCCAAAATGGATATCCGTTATGGAAAAGTGTTTTTTAAATATTTCAGCATTTTTCCATAACATATATCTGATATGGAAACTGATATCCATTTATTTAAAATGGATATCCATTTTGGTTTAAAAAGGTTTCCCCCTAAAAATTACATGGTAATTAGGCTTGGGAATCCAAATCTGCCTTTTCCACGTGAATGAAGAATTGAGATACTTTTACAGATTTTCCTCAACTTCACGCTAAATGAGCTAATGAACTTTTTTATCCAAATTTGGTAAAATCAAAGGGGTATATTGGGGACAAGATTCTAAAAACATAATATATGTCTGAGTATAATTTTAAGGTAATTATTAATAATTTTCTACCTACACTATCTCTAAATTTTTTAGAGACACACTGATTGAAAAACATTCATAACTTTCAAACCATTTGACCTTTTTCAAATCAGAAAGTTGCATCACACTATAGAGATTAATCTTTTGGGCATGGTGGTATGATATTGATAGAAACCTAGTGGAGAGAAAATATTATACACTTTTGAGACCTCATTGATATGTTGGTGTTGTACATTTAATGGGAAATGATCTTCTAGCATCCAATCTATACAAAATCAAAAAAACTTAGCAATAGAAGTGTAAAGAGTGTGGTGGATAGGTGGTGAGTATACATGCCATATTTGACTATTGATTTTCCAAAATATTGTCATTATAACATTGAGCCTAATACATATGATATTTATCTCATGAAACACCAAAAAAAAATGATTTAATTAGAGATTACATATATATCATAATTCCAAGCATCAACTATTAACATGATTTTTACCTTAGATGATGATGAAATTCAAAATATATTGATGGATAGTTTACTTCCAATCTTTAAGGAACACTTGTCTATTACATGTCTCATCATTAATTTTCACACTTGTGTACTACTATAGATAAGCATCAGAATGCTTTATTGGATAATTTACTTTTATATCAAATGCATGTCTAGCACATTGTCACATTAAAAAATAAGGATAATGAGGATTTACCTAATGATGATCATCTTACATACCTCCAACCAAGGAAATTTTGAGAATTCCCTAAATTGAACGAACCTCCATAAATGATATTGTTACACCTTTTGCTACATAACTTCATCACCTTACCTTCAAAATTAAGATAATGAATAACTCTAAGCTTTCACCAACCAACACTAAATACTTTTGTTCCTATGTTCACACACATGGACATTCTATAGATAGATTCACATGAGGCATTGAAACATAAATTCTAAGATCTTACAGACAAGGGGGATGTAAACATTAAGTGTACTCATGAACCCACAATTAGTGAGGTTAATTGTATGAATGCAAATGATGTACGTCAATTGAATACTACTCACTCGCCCCATGCTAAGATTAATTCTATGAAAGTAAATGATGTACACCAATTGGTTGGTCCTCACTTGCCCAATGTTGAGGAAACGCATGAAATAAAATATAAACCATCTAATGTACAAAAACAAATGAATCAAATAGAAAACACAAGCAAAAAAAACATAAAGAAACAAAAATCCATTAAGAGAAACTTTATGATTTCTTATGGGTTGACAAATATGCAGTGGATAAAGATAATCTCAATCATATAAAGAAAATAGTTGAACCTTCTAGATTTGTTAAATGACATATGAGCATCCCTGTAGCATATATTCACATATACCCATAGCTTTGGTTTTACCTTTACCTTTTTCTATTTGCTTGTCTATTTTTACACATTGGCCTTTTTTAAATTACACCTTATTTGTTGTTCCTTTCAAACTCTTCTCACCTATTATAATTGCTTTCATGCTTGTTCTCACTTACTTGGGGGGGATTATGGTTACCATTTTATCACTATAGTCACATTTCCTCATATGCCTATTAACATCCTTTTTTAATATTATTTATCTTATATACCTTTCCATCTTGGATTTATTTCACTAGTTTGGTTGATCCATTCTCACCTTTTTCCTTTTCTATTCACTCTTGATTTGACCATTCTTTCCTTTACCTCTTTGTTTCTTTAAATTGCCTTATCACCTCGGATTTTATACTTATTACAAATTTTCATGTTTACTATACATTGTCTATATTTCTTGTGTTTCTTATCATACCCATGACATTGAACTTACTATGATGCCTACACCTTATCATTGTCTATTCAGTTAATAGTGATCTTACATTATCACACTAAACTTATACATTGAACTTAAATGGATAGATAATGCTTCTTATAGCCTACATACTAGCCCACATTTATACATTATCTCTATAGAGTCACTCATTGAGCCTACATTATTATCTCATTCTTCTAGAACACATCTTTTGTACATATATCTACACTTTCATTGCTAATATATCCTTATAATGTATCCCTACAATCAAAGCATCATTCCTTACCCCTTGAGCTTACCATGCTATATCCTAAAAATGAGAGCATCATCTCTTCCTTAGAACTCTATAGTTTGCACCTACATTACTACATCCTACATTAAAAATACCATGCCTCCAATCTATTACATGTCATGATATAATAGTTGTATTTTTTTACATTGGGGACAATAGGCCTTACCAAATGATATAGCCTACCATATGTTCCTTATAAAGTGGGGCATCATAACTTCTTCTACACATTACTTATGTCCCACCCATATCCACTATGAACCTCTTTCCTTACTGTATTATTGTTTTCTCATGCTATTGGATGCAACATTTGGGTTGTATGTCTCTCCTAGAGCGCTATTTACCTCCACGTGTTTTTAACCTTTGAGGACCATGTCACCACTTTTACTTTCCCTTCCTAGAGGAAACATTACATCTTAGATCCTCTCTCCATCTAATATATAATTATCACACTTTAACATTCTAAATCTTACACATGATGTATTCACTATTGATATTCCTTTGCATGATTATAAGCTTATACACTTATCTTTAGATCACACTTATGTTTCATGTACTACTTTTCCCACTCTTTCAATTCCTTGCCCTCCTATGGATGCAACCAATTGAAGGGGCATATATTGTCACTGACCTTCTTATGTTGAGTTTTTAGGGAGTGATAGGTGCTACCTAAAGGCTCGTCAACATGACCTGATGGATAATTGTCACATGGCATGCCTTACACCCCATTTTTCTTGTCATCTTATGGCAACTAGGACAACCACATCATTATCATCTTCTAAATAGGAAAATTTCCTTAACTTTATTCATTTCCTATAGTTCTTATTTTGTACATAACTTTCATTTCTAAGATAAATGCTACTCACTACATTTTTTTCTCTAGTTTTTAAGTTTTTATTAAGAGCACATAGAAATGGATAAACATACATGATCACATCCTATAAGGTTTAGTACCTTATATGGACCCCCTTTGTATTCTTTGATGTCTAGTTATTTAGTTTACATGCATGTTGGTGAGTGTTGTGTACATTGAGATTTATGATCATTATAATATTCATATGCACCATAAAATGGGGCCAAAATATAATGGTTAAAATTGTATATCAAAGTTGATTCCCATTTAGTTTTCTGCACAATTTGATGGAATGTCTTGATATATGTACATGTCAACAACACTTTCTTGTGCAAAGTTAGGCTCATTTTCCTAGCCTTTACCCATCCCTATTCACATATACCCTCATACATTTAGCTCATGCATTATTGTTACATGCACATAATCTAATACATTCAACTTATCTAAACATTTATTACACCCATACACCTTCCCAAATATAGATGTTATCCCTAAATTTGACTATTTTCCTTCAAAAGGTCATTTGTATGATCTCTAGTTCAGCAACATAGTTGTCAACTTGACCCTTGTCTTTTCAAAATGTAAAATTTAAAATTTGGCAAACTAGTCCCCTTTATTTTCTTTCCCTATGCTAACTAAGTACATGTTTTAAAAATATTGATGTTTGAAGGTATTCATTAGCATGCATTTATCATCTCTCATCTCTGAAGCATCCTCTCTCACCCTAGAGCCATAAATGAACAATTATTAGCCAAACATTGTGATTTGGTGCACTTAAGGGAGTAACAAACATGCATACATCGTAATAGGGCTCTAGCTTGCTACCTTCAATATTTTTACACATGCTTTTGAGGGTTGACATTGGAGAACATGTCTCCTTGCAACAAAATGTCATCTCTTCCAATATATTTCTAAATACTACTAGTCATTCGATAGTATAGCAGAGAAATGAAATGTTAACCAAGCAAGCATCAAAGCAGTAATTTTACATTGCATAGGATCAGATCGAGACATAGAGAATAAGTTTATGATTGTAGAATTGATCCTAAATAGAGCATAGATTTAGTGTAGGATCTACAATTGTTCACTGATAAAGAGTTCACACATTTCAAAGAAAAAATAATCATAGTCTAGAATCTTTGCCAAAGTTCTTCAATTAACGATCTAAGTATATTTCCATACTACAACATTTAAATTTAGAATATACATTACCCTACAGCTGTCACTTATCAAATCTAGGTTAATCCATGGTTATTTATATGCATTTTATCATTTTAGCCTATGTTGACACCTAAAGAAATAACTAATTCATCTTGGACCAATACTATAGGAAACCCAGTAAATGATAAGTGTTTGAGGTTTTTTCCTAAAACAAATATGTGGATTCTATGATGGTTAGAATATTTTATTATATTCTTATGGGTTTCAAAGATTCTTGCAAAGTAATCTTAAAATCATATAATAAAATAATGTAAATTTATATCTGGTATTTCAAATAGACTTTTGGGGAAAATGTTAGAAATAATTGAACTTCTTTTTTCCAAAATTATGTTCAAAATATTTTAGTGTTGGTGTAGTTATCAAACTACTGAATTAAGCAACATGAGAGGAACCTCTTGCAACAATATAATGAAAAATGCATGGAATAACAGAAATAACAAAAACACAGAAGGAATTTATTGATCGTAGGCCACTTCGAGGGGGCAACCTCATTTGAGCAAGCTCAATACAATAAATTTGTGGATGCCTTCATTGGCCTCAACACGTACTTATATACTAAGTCTAATCTAAACAACTATTACTTCCCATGAATGTGGGATAATACAATATACTCACAGGATGACTTACAAAGCATATGCATCCAACAACAATATACTAAAAAAGCAAAGAGAAGGGTTAAACATGGGTTCCTAACATCCCCTCCCTCTTAGAAAATCTTTGTCCTCAAAGCTTAAGATGTGGAAATTATTTTTGAATCTGAAGGAGTGGTTCCCATGTAGCATCCTCTAGTTGGATTCTGTGCCATTGAATTAATACCTCTATGATGGAGTGAGAGTGAAACTGACGAGTGCACCTGTTGAGGATTGCCTCCAACTACAAAATGATGGATCCTTCATTATCTAGTTCTAGTAAAATAGTTTGTGCTCTGATGTTGGTGCCAAGAATTTTCTTTAGACAAGAGACATGAAAGACTAGATGAACATGGGAAGGAGGAAGCTCCAATTTATAAGCAACTGACCCAATCTTCTAAAGAATCTTAGATGGCCTATAGAACTTTGGAGCTAGCTTATGACACCCTTTGAGTTTCAGGGATGATTGTTTGTATGGCTGTAGATGAAGAAAAACCATATCACCTACTTGAAAAGTATGCTTAGAACAGTGCTGATCGGCATGTTGTTTCATTCGATTTATTGCCATGTGAAGATTGTCCTACAAAAAGTGAAGAATTTGATCTCAGGTTTGGAGAACCATGTCGACTGCCTGAACTGGTGAACTACTGGGGGTGTATTGAAGGAGCACTGGTGGTGCCTAAACATAGACTGCTTCATATGGAGTCATTTTAGATGCAGTGTGGTAGGAGGTATTGTACCACCATTCAGCGAGAGGGAGCCACTTTGCCCACTAATGTTGTTGTTCTGAGGTGAAGCAATGAAGATAAGTTTCCAAAAATTTGTTGATAGTTTTAGTCTGACCATCTATTTGTGGGTGATACGTTGAACTCATCTTCACTTTGGTGCCAATGTGTCAAAATAGTTTTGTCCAAAAAAGACTGGTGAAACTTGCATCACGATCTGAGACAATGGAAGAAGGGATGCCACGAAGACAGAAGATTTGGTCCATGAAAATTTGTGCGACTGAGGAGGTGGTATAGGGATGGCTCAGGGCACAAAAATTACTACATTTGGAGAGGTGATTAACCAAAACCAAGATCACTGTCTTCCCTCCATATTTAAGGAGCCCCTTAATGAAATCCATAGAAATATCTATCCAAATCTGTGTAGGGATGGGAAAGGGTTCAAGCAATCTAGGAAGGAGTGTCATTTCACCCTTGTTGGATTGGCAGGTATCACATTCAGCCACCATCTATTGAATTGCCCTTTTCATTCCTTTCCAAAATAAGTTATGTCGTGCCCAATCATAAGTTTTGAGGAACCCAGAGTGCCCTACTGATGGAGAAGCATGGAGTTCATAGAAGACATCATGTTGAAGATCTGTGCTCTAGGAAAGCACCAGACGACCCTTGTATCTTAGAGAAGCACCATCCCAAGAGTAATGCAGTACATCAGAAGGGTTATTGGCCAACTAATGGATGATTTGAGATAATGAAGAGTCATTGACATAGCCCTGCTAGACAGATTCCAACCAATTTGGAATAGGCATAGAAATAGCTGAAAGAGAAGCTTGGTCATCAAATGTGCGAGAAAGAGCATCCACCACAATATTGTCCTTACCCTTCTTGTAAGTGATCTCATAGTCATAACACATGAGTTTGCTAACCCATTTATGTTGTGCTAGGAAGGAGACCCGTTGTTCTAGAAAATATTTCAGACTCTGGTGATCAGTCTTGATGTAGAAATGATTCCCTAGTAGGTATGGATGCCACTTCTGGTTTGCATGCAAAATAGCCATCATTTCCTTCTCATATGTAGAGAGTACTAAATGCTTACCAGAAAGGCCTTTTCTGGTGAACGCAATGGGATGTTCATCTTGAAGGAGAACAACACCAAGTCCATTGTCGCAAGCATCACTCTCAATAGTGAAGGTCTTGGAAAAATCTGGCATAGCTATAACAAGTGTAGTACACATAGCTTGTTTCAGTTTTTCAAATGCACACTCAGCAGCATGTGTCCATGTAAAACCATCCATTTTCAACATAGCTATTAACAGAGTTGCAATCTTCCTGTAATCCTTGACAAACTTGTGATAGTAACCAGTCAATCCCAAAAAACCACAAAGGCTCTTGAGTGTCTGAGGATGCAGCCAATTTTTCATGGCATCTATTTTGGTAGGATCCTCTTGAATCCCTTGGGCTGAAACAATATTCCTGAGATACTCCACTCCTCCTACCTAAAAACACATTTAGACTGTTTTACATAGAGATGATGATTAGAGAGAAGTTGCAGTACAAGATCTAGATGTTGGAGATGCTCAGCCCATGTTTTACTATAGATAAGGATATCATCAAAGAAGACCAGAATGAATTTTTGCAAGTAGGGCCGAAATATTTTATTCATCAATGTCTAGAATATGGAAGGAGCATTAGTGAGGCCAAAGGGCATGACCAAAAACTCATAGTGGCCATCATGCGTGTGGAAAGCCATTTTAGGGATATCATCCTCATGAACCCAAATTTGGAGAAAAAATGAGCGCCATGAAGCTCATCAACAATAGGAATCAGAAACTTATCCTTGATTGTTATGTGATTAAGTGCTCAAAAGTCAATGCAGAGGTGCCATGACCCATCTTTTTTCCAGACAAGAAGAACTAGTGAAGAAAAGGAACTGGTACTAGGGTGAATAATACCTTACTTTAGTAAGTCCTAAATGAGCATCTCAATCTCTATCTTTTGGTGAAATGGGTAGAGGTAGGGCCTAATGTTGGAAGGAACACTTCTAGGAAGGAGCTGAATATGACGGTCCTCTGGTTGTGAAGGTGGCCATCCCACTGGTTTGGCAAAGACACATGCATATCTATCCAAAATTTGTTGTAGATCCGAAGGAGTAGTGGAGACTGTTGATGGTTGCATCTAAATGGAATGAACCTAAGTGATGACACCATGTGAATTATTCTTAAGGAGATTTTCCATGCGATGTGAACTAATGATGCTGGGTTACCGTGGTTGTAAGCCCTTCAGTGTGTGTTTTTGCCCACTGTCTAAAAACTACATCCAAAGTTTAGCAAAATCCCATAAGATGGGTCCAAGTGTGCGTAACCATTGAGCACCCAAAACCACATCACATCCACCTAAGGGCAAGGAAAACATGTAGGAGTGTAGGTTATAATCTCCAATAGAGATGCACACATTACAACACTTCCCTTTGTAATGCAATGTGCCCCCATTGGCAATCATGACTTCAAGGCTGGAGCAAGGATGGACAAAACAATCAGCCTATTTGGCAATCTGAGGGTCAATGAAGTTATGAGTGCTACCAGAATCAATGAGTATTGTAAGAGGGAGCTTTTTGTAGTAACCCTTGACCCACACATTTTTTGGGGTGGTGACTCCTGCTAAAGCATGGAGAGAGATCTTTGGGTGGTCTTCCTAAGGAGTAGGGTCAATAGGTGGCTACTGAGCTTCGACCTAATCATCTACTATATCTTAAGCATCTTCATAAACTTCAGTTGCAGGTGAAGAATCCACATCCAAGAGATAGAGATTTTTCTCAACACATCTATGTCCCTGAGTAAATTTCTCATCACAATTATAACAAATCCCTTTTTCTCTATGTGCCTACATCTCTGCTTCAGACAAATGCTTGATAGGAGATGTTCTAGGAGCTAGCATGATTGGAGGTCTTTGGGAAAACATATTTTTGAATGGAACAAAAGTGGATTTGGAGCGCTGTTGAGCTATGATCTTGTCCTCCACCAACTTAGCCAACCCTAGGGCTTCCATCATTGTGCTGGGACAGAAGATTTTAACCTTAGATCGGATAGCATCCTTCAGACCACTAACAAAACAACTCTTGAAGAATTCATCAGATAATCCCTCTGTGTGATTGGCCAGTTTCTCAAATTCTGTCTAATATTCTCTCACAGTGCTAGTTTTGCAAAGTTTAGTGAGTGCTCATGTGAAGTCATCAAAAGTAATAGGGCCAAATCATTGCAAAATAAGTTTGCAAAAATCTATCCATTTTGGCTCTTCATGAGCCTTGATGTACCAACAGAACCATTGAAGGGCTTCATGTTACAAATGAAAAGATGCAAGTGGGACTTTGTTGACATCAAAAGTATTATGCAGACTAAAATATTGTTCTACTTAGTATATCCATCCTGTCATATCATCACCATTGAAGCGAGGAAAATCAAGCTTCGACCCATGAAAATTGCCAGAAGAAGAGAACCCAGTGTCTGTAGAAGACTTTAGCTGCCATCTATTGTTCATGGTTGAATGCTAAAGATTGAGGCCGAGAACTTTTTCATCCAGATCTTGGAGTTTTGTCTTGAGGGCTGCAAGTTCATCCTCCATGTTTTTTGCTCCTATGTGGGTGACAACCATAGCTAGGAGAATTTTTTATTTTTTATTTTCTTATTTTTTTTGGCAATGGGTAGAAAAACAAAAATAGAAACTTTTTTAGTAGAGAAAAATTTGGATTTGGGAAAAACTCTAATGGGTAATTGGGGTTTAACTAGGTTTTGGACACTTTCTGAGGGACAAGGAAGCAGAAAATAGGGATTTTAGAAGCGGGGTGAAAGAATGGGAAAATTTGTCTAAGAGGGACAAAGGAGCAAAAATAGGAAATGAACACTATGGAAAAATTTGAAGGCTATTGGGTGAGAATCAAAGAAGTTATGGAAAACCCTAAAAATAGACAAATGTGGGATTTCTGGCTTCGATAAGTGGAATTTGGGATAAGGTCCTCAAGGAAGGAAATATGCAGAATGAAATTCCAAGGGTTCCAATGAATTTTGAGAGGAAACAAAGGTAAAGCAAGGAAGATATGGCCAATGAATAGAATTTTTTTTCTAGATACGATCTACAATAGGATCTACGAATGGCTTTGAACAGATTCAAATCTACGATTTGCCAGCTGACAATAGATATGGGCCCCAAGTATGTTTAGCTATCTAAAGGTTCAGGGGAGTCACTCGGCCACCAATGCTGTCTAACGGCTTGCATATTGGGGTAATACCCCTCACTCCACAGCTCAGGTAAAACTGATAACTGCTTTGCCACAAACGCCAGCTCTTGGTTTATCTCACGGATGGGAACTAGTCAATCAGATAGGGGCCGTTGCCCTTTTTGCTAGTAGGTCCTCTCAATGGGCCAGCTACTTCAAGGTTCTTGTGGTACTCCTCACAATGAGTTTTAGGGCTATGCCCAGGTACTTCCCATAGTTAAGTGGATAGGGTTATTCCTTGATCTAAACCTACAATTGAAATGAACAATACAGATGCAAAAAAGAAAGAACTATTGCAATAATCACAGCACCTGGAAGCCACTACAGGAAAACAATTTGGCCAAAATTCCACCCAAGGAGCCCAAGAAAGCACTCTGATACTAGATGAGAGGAACCTCCTACAACAATATAATGGAAAATGCATGAAATAACATAAATAGAAGAAACATAGAAGGAATTTATTGATCACAGGCCACTTTGAGGGGGTAACCTCCTTTGGGCAAGCTCAATACAATAAATTCGTGGATACCTTCATTGGCCTCAACACGTACTTATATACTAAGTCTAATCTAAAAAACTATTAGTTCCCATCAATATGGGATAATACAATATACTCACGGGACAACTTACAAAGCATGTGCATCCAATAGCAATATACTAACAAATTAAAGAGAAGGGTTAAACATGGGTTCCTAACACAACAAATACAAACAATAACACCAACACTAGCCACCAGAAAAATGAATCTATTATTAGTAGCAATAAAATGATTTTAGGAGTACAAAATGCATTATATAGTCATTAGATGTACATCAATCTTTGTTTTATAGGAACTTCTCCAATGTCTCTTCTCTAAGAGATCGAACCAGGATAAAATCTCCCTCTACTAATGAACCAACAATCAAACCACTGAACCCCCAATCTAGACCTAGAAATTTTTATTTATGGCACTCAACTCAAAATAGTTCAGTCACCCCAAATCATTGTACAACTAAACAAACTGTTATAACAAAACAAACCGCCATCATCAAACTTCTTCGTAAGCACATCACAATTGCCTTTGTGTATATTCACTAGCTTATGCATATTTGGGCTCTAGGCAGTTATCAGCAAAATAGTGATTTCAAGAACCAGACACTTGCCTTCATAAGCCTTTAACTATCAGCAAATGTTTGGGTTTCTGAACTTCAGTGATAACTGCCTATCGACAAAAAATTATTTTCCTGAAGTTTAGTTATAGAGGCCTATCGACAAAACCTGCTTTCTTGGACTTGCGCATATCCCTTTGTTATTATCAAAATGGTGATTTCTCAAACCTATTGGTGAATGTTGTGTTTTTTTGAACCAATATATCCATTCGATTCGCAAAATCTAACTTTTTTGAACTTGGTATTAGTCAACAGTTGACTTTAACCTTATCAACAAATTTAGGAAAATATGAACTCTTTCCTGAAGCCCTTATTGGAAATTGACTTATCAATGAAAACTAAGGTATCACAAACCACCAAATCCTTTAGCCTTCACCCATGAACCTTGGTTGGCAAATCGGCCAATATTAGAACTCACGAACTGGTTAGGAAATACAACAGTTTACCGACTAAGAATTCTCTTTCAATCAGTAATTTTAGTTCTTCACAAATGAAAGGCTTGTGACTTCAACTTGGCAAGGCTAGTTAGTGAAATAGGCTATCAGGAAACTTATGAGTTAGCTAACTCTGTGATTTTTTTGATAAAGTTCAAAAAATTGAAACTTTGCCAATCGAAATTCCCTTCAACACTGTGAAGTCTTGATATTTGAAAAATGAGCCTTGTGTTAGGGTTGAAAATCCTATTCACCATTTGTTACATTTGATTTCATAAATTATAGAAATTCCTATGACTAGATCCATTTTATAACCCATGATAACTAATGATCCCATGAATATGGCCTTTCACATGTAAGCATCTCCCTGATCACAATTGAGAAAAAACTCTAAGAGCAATTGATCCTTATTAGAAAGATCTTGTGCATGTCTTTTCGATCAACAAGTTGTAGTTCTTTATAAAATACTTTCTGCATAATCAGGGAGAGATGAATAAAGTTATAGCGTTCAAAATTCCCAAAGATAACTAGTGTACAAAATCAGGAAGACACTGCATAATATTTCACTGATGAAAAACTCATTGAAAAAAGCAAGCTAGTCAGAGTGAAATTTTCAAATCACACCGAGATCGTGTGAAATGCTAATGGATACCTTTTTAGGGAGAAACATATGTACTTTCACTGATAAGACATGATAACAATTGTGTTGGAGAAACATGTATGATTGGAGTGGGTTCTTTAGATCTCTCAGACTATGTGGGTTACTCCGATAAGGAAGACCAGAAATGTTTTCAGGTAAAGTCCCACCGACTTATCCTACCGAACAAAGCGATAGAGGAAACATGTTAGGGAGACTAAATATATTAGAAAGGCATCTTATCCTCTTGGTGATGATACATGTTAGCCTGATGATAATATGAATGAGTATTATCTATCAAAAATACACTGGGTGATACTTAAAAAGGATTTCTAACAGTCCAGATCACCCTAATATCAAGTAAACTTCATGATGTTCTCCCTGAAACATTAAGAATTGAAAAGTAAGACAAAATGCAATTGTGCAATATCGGTGAGAGTATTAAGTGTCTTCTTGACTGAATAAGAGAACAAAAGGGACACTTCGTATCAAAAGGACATTCAGTTAGACTTGGCGATCAATTATGAACGTATAAACAAAGACAACACCAAATAAAGCACATAGATCATCTTGAGACTAGAAGAGTTCAACTGATGCAATATCATTGTATCGCTCTAACATTTCAAAATTTAAAAAACCTGTTGCATTCATTTCCAGTGGTGGACATTAATGGCCACATGAACAAACCTTATATGAACATTTCTGATTGAAAAGGGATTGAACCGAAAGGAATTTTCAGGAGTTGTAGCGAAGAAAGATGGGAGATTGAGCAGAGGTCAAGGAATTCAGTACGCCCAAAATTTACAAGTAAGGATACAAGATATCATTGCAATTGATAGATTGTAATTCAACTCTACTATCTTATAGAGAGCTAAGATGGAAAGTACTGCAAAAACAAAAAAATAAGAAGCAACAGGGTAAAAGTAGTCAGTCCAAAAATAAGAAGCAGAAAACTGAAATGGGGTAGGAATTGAAAGTAAAAGAATGAAAATTAAATCAAGACCTCATTGATCAATTGCCTATCTCAGGGCCAAAAGCTAGGAGGTTTGCACAATTGAGGGTTGATGTAGAAAGATTAGAAGATAAATGCAAACATATAGGTAATGTGTGGACCCCCATTAGGGGATATGAATTGTTCATGTTTTATTATCATCAGAGAAATAGATTTGAACCAGCTTGTAACCCTTGGAACTTTAATTTGGGGAGGCTGGTTGTTCCTGATGTCTTTGTGAATATAGACCTTATAAGACTTCTATCCAACCATTATAAACCGAACCTTAAATCCATTTGTAACCCACAAGGAAAACCTTTCATACAAATATCCAAAAATGCACTTTGTGAATTTTTCAGCCTAGATGACACGTGATAAGCCTATAGTGCATGAGGATGTAGAAAAGGAATACTGGAGAATGGAAACTACCTACAAAGGATGGAGATTGCTGCTACATAGGCCTAGAGAAGATGGAAACTTAGTACCACTTGAGGATGGTGACGGGCCTCCCTTCCATGTTGATTTGTTCGAGCCCTATTTGAAATATACTTACTCCTTAGTAGGTTAATTAATGGGAACAGAGGTCTCTGAATTTATGTCTATAGGGCTAATGGTGATTGCTACAGACATACAATGTCACAATGCAAGACCCTTTGATTATGCTTCATACATTTCTAGAGGGATTGACTCAGGGCTAATGGCTATCAAGAATGGTTCTCCCACAATGCATGTCAAACATTATTCCTCTCTCATGCACATGATATTGTACTATGGACAAGAACTAGGAATCTAGCCAGAGGAATTAGGAATCACATAGTTGGATAAAGAGGGTCAGCCATTACCGATACAATTGTGGACCTCCATTTGGGACAGTAGATTTGTCAATTCTAATTATGTTCATTGTGAAGAATACTTTGTCAAGAGATTGTATAGATTTTATGGTCACCCTTGTGATTATTCATTATCTAATGAGATCAAAAGATTCATAAGGCCTAAAGATTTCAATGGACCACCAACTGTAAGTCATACTTGGGGTGATTGGTATTGCCCTTTTGATTCCATTATGATTAGGTTTTATGGTTTTGAAGATACACCTTTCCTATTGCCTAAGACTGTGCTAGATAGAATTGCATATCTGGAGATTGTCAGGCAACTAAATTATTCCAATGTCATGAACCTAAGCGCATATGACAAACAGTCATTCATGCCTAGTACAATGTGTTTTGGGGATTTTACTGTAGTATCAAGAGAAGGATATGACCTTGTTTTGGATAAATTGTCACATTTCAATATGAAGAGGGCTGCACCAAGGAAAGGATTTAATCCTAAGGGCTTTATTGACTTTGCAATGAAAAAATAGAATTTAAGTGGATATGTTCATATACAATATCCTCATGATGATATCATCAGAAACATGGAAGAAACAGTGGCCAACTTGGAAATTGATGAGTACAATAGAGAAGTTGAACAAAAGATGAGGGAGATACAAGAAGTAGAAATGTTATCCTCTCATAGTGAGGAATCTTCTGAAGAAAATAAACCCCAAAGGCAACCTGATAAGATCCCCAAGTTAAGGATTGAGAAGTATCAACCTTCGACAAGAGAACAAGAAGCTAAGGAACCATCTGACACAGATGCTAGGAAATTAGCTTATACGTCTTTTGTTTTAGATGACCATTTCATCTAGTCTCCTGAGTTTAAATCTTTTTGTATAAACAAAAAGGAAAAGCAATAAGGGAATTAGTTGCAGACATCACACCGAGCAATGAAAGAAAATTGTTGAACACATTGAAAATGGATGTGGAAAATGAAATGAAGAACATGACTCCATAGAAGGGAAGAAAATTATTAGAGGAGTCTAGTGTGATGATCTTTCTTGGTTTGGACTTGAGCTCTACTTTAGTTTTTGATAGTTTTTTACACAATAATGATGCCAAACACAAGCTTAGTCCAAAAGGGGTAAGAAGGGTATACACTGGGTCAAGGTACAATCTTGATGAAGATTCTCTTATGATCTAAGCTCTATACCCCCCACATAAGAAGCTTGCAGTTATTTATATAGAGAAAGAATTCGGTCATGTGATGACATTAAAACTGGGTGAAACTGATCCTGTGATCATAACTAATATTGGCATAAATGTAGCCAAATTGAACAAGGTGCAGATTTAAATGTTTATTAAAGAATGGGATATGTACAAGTTGAATAGTAAAAGGATGCTTAAAGAAAATGATTTTCTAAGAGATACAGTTAAGGATACATTCAAAGAATCTTCTAAAATGTTGACTCAAGGGGAAAGCTCCCAAGTAAAGGACAAGTGCGAGGAATTATAGATGAACACTCAAGTAATCCAAACCAAGTTTGATGCACTCTCTACAATATTCCAAAAGAGATACACTAATATGATGATCTGGATGAACAAGTTCTGGGTCACTCACTCTAAGAATCACACTACAATTCAAGAACATAAAAGGATAAAGGATAGGCTTCAGGAAAAGCTCCAAGAGGTACAAACTAGAAACACTTTTGATACTGGGGCCATTACCACTACTGAGGACCTGATCAAGAAGCATAAAGATTATTATGAGGAACTTCAAGAAGATGCCAAAGAGTTTATCAATGCTTCAAAGGAGGGTGTGCCTGCATTGTTCAGTGATAATAAAGATCTAAAAAGTCAGAATGAATGGATAAAAGAATGCCAACTAATACTAAAGGGAGCCTTGGAAGCAGCTAAGGATGAAGATCCAGCATTAGGAGAGGCCTGTGAATGCTGAGAAAAGATGTTTACTATGGAGATTGTGGTGAGGAATGCTGTGGAATATGCTAATACATACTTGAGTTAGAAGTATTTAGATCATGTTACCTGAGTTCATTTGTGGGTCATTAGAGCTTAATGTTAATATTCTTCAAGATATTTCTATATACATCAAATATGTGGTGATTCAAAGGAGAGAAGAGGTAGGAAATCATTATTAGTCGATAGTGGTCATCCATTCTCATATTTCAGAAACTTATGCAATTAATATATATATTTTGAAGCAATATAATGGAGCAAAGTGTTCTTAAATGGTGATCTATTTTCAATGTTCAATTATTGTGTTAATTTTCATGCTGGTATGTTGTTGTACTGTCTCCAAAGTGGTTCTCTTAAGTTATTTAGATTTACGTAATTTGTCATGACACATTTGTTGTTGATGTGTGGTTATCTTGATTGGTTTCTAGTTGGAATGAATTAAACATCCTTTCAAATAATCCATTTTGATTGGTTCCTGTCAAGGATTAAAATCCTTTTGAAATGATTATTGTGATTGGTTTCCCTCAGGCTAAGAATTAAAAGTCCTTTCATGAGATCACAGTAGTTTAGGAGAATATCACTAGGATTATTAAAGAAGAGTACTGTAACTCATAGACCTGCACATTTGTACAAGTGCAAACATTCCAAGTGCCCAACAAGTTAGAGTTAAGCTGCAAAGTAGATCCACCTATCCTACACATTTGTATCCAAAATCATCATCCATCCATTGACTCCATCCACCCAATAGATTAGGTACTGGTCAACTTTAGAACTTTTTTTCTGCTCTTAATAATTCAAACATTCTCATTAGGAACTAGTAAGTACGCCCTGCATCTACCTCACACCTATGTGCCATAGTGAGTAGATTGCCCAAATTAGAATCTAGTTAGACTTTCAAATCTGCTTTGTCATTCAGGTACACCTGTGTAGGCTTGGTAGAGCCTAAAGAGTAGGGGGTTTCCAATTGCATAAACCTTGTTTCGTGGGCCAAAAACATATCAAGAGACTGACACCCTCTTGTGGTCTAAAAACCTACATTTTTGAGACCTAACATAATTGGTGACTCTACTAGGGACAAACACACAAGTAAACCTGGTAGGAGACCATATCCTTAGAGTCATAAAGTTAAAAGGCATAACTTTGTTGGTCAAGGAGAACCCAAAAAGTAATCAATCCTCTTGAGTGAGGTGGCGACTCTATTTAGAATACAAATCATTTTATGTCTTGGAGTGTGATAATCTCTTAACATGGATGGTAGAAGATCTAAAACTAATGGTAAAAAACTGCAATCATCCCCACCCTTAAGATCTCCCTCAAAGAAAACTGGTTTATCAAACCAATCTCAATAGAACCATAATCAAAGCACCCAGGAGGATACTTCAGAACAACCTGTTATAAGCCATAATAGTTTTACTCCTCTGCATGAATCAAATGAGGTTTTATCCCACAAACATGGATTATCTGATGATGTTTTAGACCAATAGAGGCCTGACCCACAAAAACAACTTGCATATGAGGAACAAATCATGAGGGAAATAGACCAAAATCAGGCAGAATATGATTACAGGATGTCATTACAACAGGGTAAAGAAGCTAAACAAGAATTTGTGAATCAAATGGCTTCTACACAAATTCATAACAGTTCACCAAAAGACATGAGGAATAAGGATGAAATGCAACAAGATGTGCTCATATTACAGGAAGAACTTGAGATGGCCAAATTAAAGGAGAAGAAGAGCGGTTGAAACAAGAGTTACAACAAGTAAATAATAGAACTAGATCAACCAGCTCAAAGTATGTACCCCCTCATAAACAAGGAGGGCATACTCTACAAAACATACAACAAAATATGTAACAGAATGCAGGTAGCTCATCAAATCCACAACCACCACCTGGAAGCTATGTCCAACAGAATATTCCTCTAAGAAATTCAAGACCGCGCATCACCCATAACACTTCTCAACATTTAGTTAATCCATACCCACCCCCTGGCCAACGATATGTTATACCTCAATATCAAAATGTGAACCCACATCTAAATGCACAACAACATCCTCTTCATAATCAATACTAATCAAACCAATGACTACAAGGGCCCCTTAACATCAATAGATATAGATAGCTAGACTTGTCTAGATATCAAGTATGTCTTGATCCTATTGATAATGATGTAAGGAGTCCTCTCCCAAAATTTGCTAGAAACAATGGCATCTCTGTAGAAGAGCACATTAGAAGTTTTGAAATAGTCATGGATAGCTTTGAAGGGTAGTATGAAGATGCTGTGTTGAAGTTATTCATGTTGTCCCTTGTTTAAGATGCCAGAAACTAGTACAAAAAATTACCTAATGCATCGATCTGTTCTTATGAAGATTTCAATGATCAATTTAAGGAATAGTATGGGAGTCAATTTGATCCAAATTTTGTTGTCCATGAATGGACAAGTATTTAGAAGAACTATAATGAATCTGTGATGGATTTCAATCAAAGATTTCCAAAGATCTATCATAAGATTCCATTAGAGCTAAAACCTCCAGACCGCATCGCATTAGCTTTATACCTAAATGCTTTTGATCCTAAAACTAGATACAAACTTAGAAACAAAGACCCCATGATTTTGGAAGAAGCACAAAAGGTAGCCATCAGTATTGAGAACAATAGAAGAGCAGTATGGAAGCTTAGGAAAAGAGAAAATCCAAAGATTGTACCAAGTCTAAACAATAATCAAGCAAAACAAAATAATTATTATAGAAATGATAGGCCGAGGTTACATGACATGCCTTATAACACCAATTGGAAAGATGGAAGGCCTTTGGAAAATAATAGAAAGCTGAATTATGGGAAAGATACTCCTGACCCTCTAAAAAGAAATGGGACACATATAGTGGAAAATAACCCATGGTGCCTAGTATGTAATCTACCCCACTCACTTGACTATTGTGTGGTGGCATAATAAGTATAGAAAGAGGAAACATCTTATGGTCAGGAAAGAGATAACCATACCATAAATATGCTAGCAATTAGACCTCACCAGATTGATGAAGAATATTCATCCACAGAAGAGGATGGATATGAATACGATGTGGGAAATCAAAGATATAACATTAATATGGGAAGACATGAGGTTTTTTCAGATCAGGAGGATAATTAGGAGGAAACTATTTATAATCATAATGTGCCACCACATAATGAATGGAGAAAACCAATTGAGGAAGAAGGGAGGACTCTTACAATGGTTGTAGTGGCATAGGGAAAGAGTAATTATAATTTGAGAAATAGAATAATTAATGCAGACCAAGGAACATCTAGGAGTATGTTCGTAAAAAATCAAAGTCATAATAAAGACTATGAAATATGCACCTAAAGAGCTAGCAAAGACTGAACATGGTAAGAAAAGGGATAAAATACCAGCTGAAGAAAAGGGGCATATCAAAGAAGAAAAGACTGATCAAATAATGACCCCCTCATTTGACATAGTCCAAGCAGTATCCCAAGTAAAGATATCAGTACCACTTCTTGAAATGATGAAGATAGATCAATACAAAAATACAGTGGTCAAGATGATTTTAGATATATTGAAAAAGAAGCAAGAAAGACCTGAAATCAAAATAATAGTGTTCAACAAGAGGCTGCTACAACTCCTGAAGTATATTTGGGTGACACCTTGACAAAAAATCCCTCTTAGGTAGATCCTTTTTACACCACTCTACTAATAAAAAAACAAACTAGTGAGGAATTGTATGATTGATTCAGGGGCAGCTATGAACATCATGCCAATGGCGGTCATGAAGGAGTTAGGTATCTAGGTTGACACTACATATGGCAAATGTTATGCAATGGACAACAGATCCATCCCAGTTGTGGGCATTATGTGGGATGTGGAGATAAGGCTAGCCACCTACCCTGAGGCAGTATATAAGATTGACATCACTATAGTGGACATCCCACCATATTATGGAATGCTATTATCTAGACAATGGACTGTAACAATTGGAGGAAATGTCCAATTAGATCTATCTTATGCCACCATACCAGTAGGAGGAAAATAAGTCAAGCTTTGCAGAGAGCCAAGGTATGAGAATATCATAGAATGCATTGATCAGAATCAAATAAATTTCTTCTATGATACAAACCTTGATACATTTAAAATTGAAAAAAGTCAACCAGAGCTACAGAACACTAATCATATACATCAAGAAGCCCAGCTTAATGAGTGTGGTGTGTGGAAGATGTACTTTGATGGTGCATGTAGTAAGGCTGGTAATGGAGCAGGGGTATTATTTATTTCACCAATTGGTAAGACTTTCAAATATTCATTCCTATTAACATTTGAATGTACCAACAATATAACAGAATATGAAGCACTGCTCATAGGGTTGAACATTTCCATAAAACACAAAATAAAATGCCTCGCTATGTATGGGAATTCAGAATTGATTATATCTCAAATCAAAGGGAAGTATTCATCAAAGAACAAAAGATTAAAACAATATAGAAATGATGTTTGGGATGATATTGAGTTATTTGATGCATTCTCTATAAATTGGGTGGACAGATCCAAGAATATAATGATAGATGTCCTCACAAACGTAGCCCTAAAGAAGGATCATATCACATTGGCAGGCATTACTAAAGTAGAATTCAAAGCCAGACTAGCAATCCTGAATAACATCTATAATTGGCAAGTTTTTAATGATGACACTGATCTAATTAAATTCTTACATTGCATTGACCAATATGAGACTCAAGAAATTGATTTTAATGCATTCGTGGTGGAAGTAGATGGTAAGAAAAGTCTATTTGGCAAGGAAGTTGTACAGCTCAAGTCTAACAAAATTCTTAAGGGACTTGTGGCTTTAGAGAGGGTGTTTGATGGAAATGATCAAAGCCCTTATGAAACAAACACTAGTAAAAAGGGAAGACGTTGAGGAAATTAACTTGGGCATTGAATTGGCACAAAAAAGGTATACATTGGGAAAAGGATAAGCCCAACAATCAGAAAGATGTTGATTGCATTATTAAGGAAGTATAAGCATGTCTTTTCTTGGTCTTATGATGATCTCAAGGCATAAAGAGAAGATTTGTTCCAACATGAAATACCACTCAAACCTCATGCAAAATCCCTTTAGACAAAAACAAAGACCCATAAATCCTACCTTAGAACCTAAAATGCATGAGGAACTTATGAAGCTTAGAAAAGGGGGTATCATCAAGCCTATCAGACATTCATCTTGGGTTTCTAATTTAGTACCTACTAGAATGAATAATGGAGGCATAAGGCTCTATGTAGACTTCCAAAATTTGAATGTATCCTCTCTTAAGGATAACTACCCACTCCCAAACATGGAGGCTTTGTTGCAGAGGGTCACAGGATGTGAGCTACTATCTATGATGGATAGATTTTCAAGTTATATAACCAAGTGAAGGTTAAGAAATCAGAACAATACAAAACAACTTTCACCACACCATGGGGAACATATGTATATGTCAGGATGCCATTTGGACTTACAAATGTTGGTGTAACTTTCTAGAGAGCCATGGATGTTGCCTTTGCTGATCTAATTAATGTAATAATGGTGGTATACTAGGACAATCTCACTACATATTCCAAGAAAGCAGAAGATCATGTTGCACACCTTGAAAAAAATATTTTTCAAAGCATTGGAATATGGCATTTCCTTGAATCCTAAAAAGTGTCATTTTGCGGTAACAGAGGGAAAGTTACTAGGAAATATAGTGTCCAAGGATGGAGTTAGGATTGATCCAAAAAGTGTGGAAGCCATAGATAAGATTCCTATTCCTAAGATAGTTAAAACCATTCAGTCCTTCTTTGATTTTGTGAGGAGATTCATATCAAACTTTGTTAATATAGTGAATCCAATATCAAAGATGTTAAAGAAGGGTGCAAAGATTGACTAGACAACTGAGGCCATAGATGCATTCATATCCATCAAAAGAGCAATTAAAGAAGTCCCAGTCTTAAAATCCCCTAATTTCAATAAACCATTCTAGATCTTTTCATTTGTGTCTTATCACACAATTGCAGCAGTAATGCTACAAAAAAATGATGAGGGATATGCATAGCCTATTTCATTCTTCAACAAATCCCTCCAAAATGCAGAATTAAAATATGACATTGTAGAAAAATAGGCATATGCATTAGTAACAATTGTCAAAGCATTTAGGTCATATCTGGTGGGAGCAAAACTAATAGCCTATGTACCTAATGCTGCAATGAAAGATGTGTTTGTACAAACTAAAGTAACATGTTGTAGATGCAGATGGATAAACAGAATCCAAGAATTTGACATTGAGTTTCAAATCAGTAAGTTAGTAAGAGGACAGGGCCTTGCTAAATTAATGGGTGAAACAAATATTGAAGTTGCCCAGGTGTGCAATCTAAATAATGAAGATAACATGATTACTATTATTGAGCACACATCATGGTACACTGATATCGTTTATTATCTTAAACATATGAAATGTCTCGAAGGATTTGATGATAACAAAAAGAGGATGCTTAAACTACAGGCTTAAAAATATGTACTCATGAAGGGAGACCTCTATTGGAAAAATAGGGATGGTGTTCTATTGTTGTGCCTAGATAAAGTCAAGCAAGGCATGTTTTGAAGGAAATTCATGAAGGAGTGTGTGGAGGGCATTATCACCAAAGACTACTGCACATAAGGTGTTAAGGGCATGTTACTATTGGCCTAGAGTTTTCAATGATGCCTATGATTACACTAGGAAATGTGAAGCATGTTAGAAGTTTTCTGGGAAATTGAAGTATCAAGGGGCATTGCCTTTAAGACCTTTGCAAGTTGAGGCTCCATTTCACCAGTGGGGGATTGATTTCATAGGAGAGATTGCAGAAAAATCTAGTGGAGGACATAGGTGGATATTAGTAGCCATAGACTACTTCACAAAATGAGTAGAAGCTATACCTACCAAACAAGCAACTAGTAAAGTTGTAACAAACTTTTTATTAGAAAATATCATCACCAGATTCGGAGTGCCAGCAAGAATTATAACTAATAATGGGATGTGCTTTAGGTCAGATGAATTTAAGGGATTTTACCAATCCTATGGTATAGTAATATCACATTCTTCACCATATCATCCACAGGCAAATGGGAAGGCTGAATCCAGTAACAAGGGCATCCTAAAGATCATAAAAAGGATGCTAGATAATAACAAAAAGACTTGGGATTTCAAGTTGAAACTAGCCTTATGAGAAGATAGAATCACTGTGAAGAAGGCCATCAGAAAATCACCTTTTGTATCGGACTCAAGCTAGGCTTCCTTTGCATAATCTATTACCAGTATGTAAGTTCATCTTGCAAGAAGATTTGGACGTTCCTAAACCTATGGAGGAGAGGATGGAAGAGTTAATGGAACTTGATGAGGTCAGGGACCAAGCTCAATAACACAATAAAAATAAGCAATTATAAATGAAATACCTATATGACAAAAGAGCTAAAAATAAAAAATTTGAAGTAAATGACATGGATCTCATGTGGAATGATAGGAGACAGGACAAAGGGAAGCATGGGAAATTTGAATCTCTATGGTTGGGACCATTTTTTATTGTTGGCAAGGCTAGTGAAGATTCATATTACCTCTAGAACATGACAAGAGAAGAACAAGAATTGCCAGTACATGGACAGTTCTTAAAAAACTTCTTTTCTTAAAGATCATAAAGGGGGACAAGAATTACCAGTGCATGGACAATTCTTGAGAAACCTCTTAAAATAAATTTTTCCATGCACAGTAGTATAGGATTCCACTCTACTTCAATTTTTCATCCATTCCAAAATTCACTTCAACTTCCATACCAAATAAATAAGACATTTGGTCTACTTCCCCAGAGACCTGGATTCTTGTTATACCCACAAGGGGCATACATCCCCAATTATAGCCACTATTAGGGCTGAAAATCCTATTCACCATTTGTTAGATTTGATTTCATAAATTATAGAAATTCCTATGACCAGATCCATTTTATAACCCATGATAACTAATGATCTCATGAATATGGCCTTTCACATGTAAGCATCTCGCTAATCACAGTTGAGAAAAAACTTTAAGAGCAATTGATCCTTATCAAAAAGATCTTGTGCATGTCTTTTCGATCAACAAGTTGTAGTTCTTTATAGAATACTTTCTACATAATCAGGGAGAGATGAATAAAGTTACAACGATCAAAATTCTAAAAGATAATAGGTGTGCAAAATCAGGAAGACACTGCATAACATTTCACCAATGAAAATCTCATCAACAAAAGCAAGCTATTCGAAGTGAAATTTTTAAATCACACTGAGCTCATGCGTCATGCTGATGGATACCTTTTCATGGAGAAACATACATACTTTCACTGATAAGACATGATAACAATTGTGTCAGAGAAACATGTATGATCAGAGTGAGTTCTTTAGATCTCTCTGACTATGTGGGTTACTTCGATAAGGAAGACCAGAAAAGTTTTTGGGGAAAGTCCCACCGACTTATCCTAACGAATAAAGCGATAGAGGAAACATGTTGGGGAGACTAAATATATCGGAAAGGTATCTTATCCTCTTAGAAATGATACATGTCAGACCAATGATAATATGAATGACTATTATTTGTCGAAAAGACACTGGGTGATGCTTAAAAAGGATTTCTAATAGTCTAGATCACCTTGATATCAGGTAAACTTTATGATGTTTTCCCCGAAACATTAGGAATTGAAAAGTAAGATGAAAGATAGTTGTGCAATATCGGTGAGAGTATTAAGTGTCTTCCTAACTGAATAAGAGAACCAAAGGGACACTTCATATCAAAAGGACATTCAATTAGTCTTGGCAATCAGTTATGAATGTATAAACAAAGACGACGCCAAATAAAGCACACAGATTGGCCTGAGACTAGAAGAGTTCCACAGATGCAATATCATTGTATCGCTCTAACATTTTGAAATTTAAAAAACCTGTTGCATTCATTTCTAGTGGTGGACATTAATGGTCGCATGAACAAACCTTATATGAACATTTCTGATTGAAAAGGGATTGAACTGAAAGGAATTTTCAGGAGTTGCAGTGAAGAAAGATGGGAGATTGAGCGGAGGTCAAAGAATTCAGTACACCCAAAATATACAAGTAAGCATGCAAGATATCCTTGCAACGGATAGATTATAATTCAATTCTTCTATCTTGTAGAGAGATAAGATGGAAAGTCCTGCAAAAATAAAAAATAAGAAGCAACCGGGTGAAACTAGTCAGTCCAAAAATAAGAAGCAGAAAACCAAAATGGGGCAAGAATTGAAAGCAAAAGAACAAAAACTAAATCAAGACCTCATTGATCAATTACCTAGGTCAGGACCACAGCTTAGGAGGTTTACACAATTGAGGGCTGATGTAGAAAGATTAGAATATAAATGCAAACATATAGGTAATGTGTGGACCCCCATTAGGGGATATGAATTGTTCATGTTTCATTATCATTGAAGAAATAAATTTGAACCAGTTTGTAACCCTTGGAATTTCAATTTGGGGAAGCTAGTTGTTCTTGATGTCTTCATGAATATAGACCTTATAAGACTTCTAGCCAACCATTATAACCTAAACTTTAAATCCAGTTGTAACCCACAAGGAGAACCTTTCATACATATATCCAAAAATGCACTTTGTGAAGTTTTTAGCCTAGATGACACATGTGATAAGCCTATAGTGCATGAGGATCTAGAAAAGGAATATTGGAGAATGGACACTACCTACAAAGGATGGAGATTTCCATTACATAGGCCTAGAGAAGATGGAAACTTAGTACCACTTGAGGATGGTGATGGGCCTCCCTTCCATGTTGATTTGTTCAAGCCCTATTTGAAATATAATTACTACTCAGTAGGTTGAGTAATGGAAACAGAGATCTCTGAATTTATGTCTATAGGGCCAATAGTGATTGCTCCAGACATACAATGTCACAATGCAAGATCCTTTGATTATGCTTTATACATTTTAGGAAGGGATTGACTCAGGGCTAATGGGTATCAAGAATGGTTCTCCCACAATGCACTTCAAACATTATTCCTCCCTCATGCACATGATATTGTACTATGGACAAGAGCTAGGAATGTGTCTAGAAGAATTAGGAATCACACAATTGGATAAAGAGGGCCAGCCATTACCGATACAATTGTGGACCTCCATTTGGTACAGTAGATTTGTCAATTCTAATTATGTTCATTTTGAAGAATACTTTGTCAAGACATTGTACAGATTTTATTATCACCCTTGTTATTATTCATTATCTAATGAGATCAAAAGATTCTTAAGGCCTAAAGATTTCAATGGACTACCAACTATAAGTCATAATTAGGGTGATTGGTACTTCTTTCTTGATTCCACTATGATCAGGGTTTATGGCTTTGAAGATACACCTTTCCTATTGCCTAAGACTGTGCCTGACATAATTGTATATCTAGAGATTGTCAAGTAACTGGATTATTCCAATGTCATGAACCTGAGTGCATGTGACAAACAGTCATTCATGCCTAGAATATTGTGTTTTGGGGATTTTACTATAGTATCAAGAGAAGGATATGACCTTGTTTTGGATAAATTGTCATATTTCAATATGAAGAGGGATGCACCAAGGAAAGGATTTGATCCTGAGGGCTTTATTGACTTTGCAAGGAAAAAACAAAATTTAAGTGGATATGTTCATATACCATATCCTCATGATGATATCATTAGAAACATGGAAGAAACAGATGCCGGCTTGGCAATTGATGAGTACATTAGAGAAGTTGAACAAAAGATGAGGGAGATACAAGAAATAGAAATGTTATTCTCTAGTAGTGAGGAATCTTTTGAAGAAAATAAACCCCAAAGCCAACCTAATAAGATCCCCAAGCTAAGGATTAAGGAGTATCAACCTCCAACGAGAGAACAAGATGCTGAGGAACCATCTGACAGAGATGCTAGGCAATTGTCCTATAAGGCTTTTGTTTCAGATGACCATTTCATCTAGTCTCCTAAGTTTAAATCCTTTTTGTATAAACACAAAGGAAAAGCAATAAGGGAATCAGTTGCAAACGTCACACCGAGCAATGAAAGATAGTTGTTGAACACATTGAAAATGGATGTGGAAAATGAAATGAAGAAAATGACTCTAGAGAAGGGAAGAAAATTATTAGAGGAGTTTGGTGTGATGATCTTTCCTGGTTTGGACTTGATCTCTGCTTTAGTTTTTGATAGTTTTTTACACAATATTGATGCCAAACACAAGCTCAGTCCAGAAGGGGTAACATAGGTATACACTGGGTCAAAGTACAATCTTGATGAAGATTATCTTATGATCTGGGCTCTATACCCCCCACATAAGAAGCTTGTAGTTATTGATATAGAGAAAGAATTCAATCATGTTATGACATTAAAAATGCATGAAACTGATCCCGTGGTCACAAATGATATTGGCATAAATGTAGCTAAATTGAACAAGTCGTAGATTCAAATGTTGATTAAAGAATGGGATATGTACAAGTTGAACAATGAAAGAATGCTTAAAAAAATGATTTTCTAAGAGATACAGTTAAGGATACATTCAAAGAATCTACTAAAATGTTGACTCAAGGAGAAAGCTCCCAAGTAAAGGACAAGTGCAAGGAATTACAGATGAACACTCAATTAATCCAAGCCAGGTTTGATGCACTCTCTACAATATTCCAAAAGAGATTCACTAATATGATGATCTCGATGAACAAGTTCTGGGTCACTCACTCTAAGAATCACACTGCCATTCAAGAACATAAAAGGATAAAGGATAGGCTTCAAGTAAAGCTCCAAGAGATAAAAAATAGAAACACTTCTGATACTGTGGCCATTAGTATTGCTGAGGACCTAATCAGGAAGCATAATGATTATTATGAGGAACTTCAAGCAGATGCCAAAGAGTTTATCAATGCTTCAAAGGAGGGTGTGCTTGCATTGTTCAGTGACAATAAAGATTTGAAAAGTCGGAATGAATGGATAAAAGAATGCCAACTGATACTAAAGGGAGCATTGGAAGCAGCTAAGGATGAAGATCCAGCATTAGGAGAGGCTTGTGAACACTTAGAAAAGTTGATTACTATGGAGGTTGTGGTGAGGAATGCTATGGAATATGTTGATACATACTTGAGTCAGAAGTATTTAGATCATGTTATGCAAGTTCAATTGTGGCTCATTAGAGCTTAATGTTAATATTTTGTGTATTATTGTTAAAATTCCAAAGACATGAAGAGGCACACCCTCTTCAAGATATTGCTATATAAGTCAAAAATGTGGTGATTCAAAGGGGAGAAGAGGTAGGAAATCATTATTAGTAGATAGTGATCATCCATTCCACTCATCCATTCTCATAATTTAGAAACTTATGCAATTAATATATATATTTTGAAGCAATATAATGGAGCAAACTATTCTTAAATGGTGATCTATTTTCAATGTTCAATTACTGTGTTGATTTTCATGCTTATATGCTATTGTACTGTCTCCAAAGTGGTTCTCTTAAGTTATTCAAATTTACATAATTTATCATGACACATTTGTTGTTGGTGTGTGGTTATCTTGATTGGTGTATGGATGGAGTGAATTAAACATCCTTTCAAATAGTCCATTTTGATTGGTTCCTGTCAAGGATTAAAATCCTTTTGAAATGATTATTGTGATTGGCTTCCCTCAGGCTAGGAATTTAAAGTCCTCTCATGAGATCACAGTAGTTTAGAAGAATATCACTGTGATTATTAAAGAAGAGTACTGTAACTCACAGACCTGCACGTTTTTACAACGTACAAACATTCCAAGTGTCCAACAAGTTAGAGTTAAGCTGCAAAGTAGATCCACCTATCGTACACATTTGTCTCCAAAATCATCATCCATCCATTGACTCCATCCACCCAATAGATTAGGCACTGGTCAACTTTAGAACATTTTTTCCACACTCTTAATAATTCAAACATTCTCATTAGGAACTAGTAAGTAAGCCTTGCATCTACCTCACACCTGTGTGCCATAGTGAGTAGATTGCCCAAATTAGAATCCATTTAGAAATTCAAATCTTGTTTGTCATTCAGGTACACTCGCTTAGACCTGGCAGAGCCTAAAGAGTAGGGGGTTTCCAATTGGTTAAACCATGTTTCATGCACCAAAAATTTATCAAGAGACTGGCACCCTCTTGTGGTCTAAAAACCTACATTTTTGAGACCTAACACCTTGTATAAATACTCGTCGGCAAAGTTGCCCATCAGTGAATTGAGCCGTCGAAGAACTAAAAACTTCGCAAACTCAGGAATTTTTCAACTGGCTATAACTTAGTCAAATTTCATCCAATCTTCACCAAAATTTAACTATAGATACCCATTTGGTATTTCTACAAGATGATGTCTTGAAATTGACCAAGTAAATCTAAAATTCTCCTAAACCATAAAAACCAAAATTGCAAGGAAATAAAGCCAAAAAAAACATAGGAGATAAAACATATTTTTGGTGGCACGGGATTGCCAGTGAACCCAGATGCTCCTACATCAGACACACCAGGTAAGAGAAATGTTTCTTGAGGCTAAAACCTAAGAACATTTTGGTAAGTCTAGAATAGAAATACCATACTTAGCCAATTTAGAAGCTTGCATTCAAGAGGCTTCATCAGTTGGTTTACCCTTCCACTGGACAAGATACTCCATGTATTCTTTGCCTCTTGTTTGTTTAGCCACATGAGAATCAATCACTTGATCAACTTGCTTAATCTATTTTTCAAGCAACTGATCTATCCATTCATATTTATCATGAACATTTGAACTAAATTCTGCAAGTGCATATGACTCCCCTGCATATGTAACATCCTGCCCCACAACCCCGAAGGGTAAGAGCCAAAAGAGAACTAGAATATTTTTTTAACATAGGTAGAAAACATACACAGATTCAGTTGCTGATTCGATAGATCGACAACATTCACGGCCATGTATGGATGAATGCACAACCCACGGGAGAGGATTAAATCACTCTCCAAAGAAACATTAACCAAACTACATTCATTTTAAGTACCAACCCAAATGTTCCTATAACCCATTCTAGATTATAAACATGTATCGAAAAGTGTCATAGTACAAGCAGATCTGATACCCACACCAAAATCCATAAACCAAAAGAAACATCTCATATCTTCTCATTAAATTACATGATTACATTTTCTCTCTTAAGAGGGTAGAATTACATAAAAGAATATACAGTGCAATGACATAGCCATGAGTATGATATACAAGTACAATAACATAGTCCTAAATATGATACAATAGCTGAAAAGAAACAACAATAGATAGGGTAATGGAGAGTGAGAACATCTCTAATCTGGAGCACTAATAACCTATACACCAGTCTCCAATGGTGATGGCAATGCCTTCCAACCATGTGGACTCATAAGAGACCACCCCACCATGCTCATAGGTAGTCACAAGGCCCAAACAAAAGAATAAGGATAAGGAAAACAATGGCCTACACTCACATCAATCATGGAGCAGACACAACACACAAGGCCTAGTACAAACATGGTATACAACCCCACAAGCATAGTGATCAGAGGGGACACTAACCACTCCTTGGATACTCTCAGGGTACTGCACCAGAGACTAGGCAATAAGAAATCAAGGACAAATCAAGCTGAGTAAGGCACACATCCAAAAGTCTCAAGAGGAGTCTACTCATGCAAATCAGCAACAGGATGCAATAACAAACTACACAACCTTTACCGAAAGCTCCCAGCCAATAGGGACAACAAATCTGGCATAAAACAATAGAACAAAGTGCCTCAAGGGATGTTAAATTTCATGGATAGCATGCAGATTTGGAAAACAATAACAAGAAACTCAAGTTGTATGGCAAAGTGCCAATCAATTTCCATTCAAAGAATACAAGGATAGTAGCTCAAAACATAGACTAGATTTGTTTAAAGACTTCAAATATCTTTGCATCAGCATAAACAAATCCCATGAACTGATTGGCATAGTACCAACATAGGACGTCTCTGGCAGCCATGCATGCATAGACAAATCATGGACAACGCCACAATTTATTTGTCGAAATACTAAATTTTAATTCACAACTAAAACTCACTTATAACAAAATTGTTTTGCTTAATGATACTCTTATCTTATTTGGAAAACTAGGAACAAACTATATCTTACATTTGGAACCCCTTTCGAAAGATTTCCATAGGACCATAACAACAAACATATTTCTTACCATTGCTCTTTGTTATCCTCTCTTGCTTTAGGAGCACCCTTTATAATGTAGAAAGGTGTTATGATGTATCAAGCTCTTACACAACATGCACATGGGGATATATGGCCATCAAGGTTAAAACTGGATTGTTTCTTACAACAAGCCAATAGATAGAAGGCATAACAATGCCCTTGATCTATTTATTAAACTAACCCAAGTAGATTTCTTGTTTCATTGAATGTAAATGTTGCAGATTACACACAAACTGGATAAAATTTAAGAATTTAAAAGCTTACTAACAGTATAAACAATACCCTCGTCTACTGGCAAGGAATAGAGGTCAGTGTGGTCTACTCAAGCAGCCACACATGCATAAAGTAGGCATGAGAAATGCTTCAAATGGATTGTCAATATGCCTGTATGAAACGTGGTCTCATGGAAGCAAGGATTGCAAGTCACAAATAGAATTAATCTATTTTAGAGTTATAAAATACTAACAAGCAAATGCAATAGACAAGTGTAGAGCTAAACTTTACTACCTTTGCCACATCCTCCCTACCTGTGCCATATGGGAGCATAGAGGAGACACGCACTCTATTTGACAGACTGCCTCAAAGAAATGTTTCTCAAGGACTACAACAATTGTAGGATTCAAACAAAATGGATTTGTTAAAAGATGTTAGAAACTTTCAAGAGAATGCCATAGGGAGTTGTAGAGCTAAACTCCTCTACCTTGGCCACATCCTCCCTACCTATGCTAAATGGGAGCACAGAGAAGGCACGTGCTCTATTTGGTAGAATCCCTCAAAGAGGAATTTTTCATGGATTGCCATGATTCCAGGTTAAGCACAACACAGATTGATGAAACGACTATGCAACTTCTATTTTGTGTTCAATGGTGAGGAGTGGAGAAAATGTAAGAAAGCGGGTTACAAATTTGTTGTTTTTTCTGTAAGAGTTCTAAATATCCTCAAAGAATTGGGTTGAGACCAGATTGGCCCCTTTTCATATATGTATGGTTTTAAAAGAAAATCAATGCTATTGAGAGTTCCTATTAGTTGTATATTTGATGGTATGGATGCACAGTGCATATAAATGCCATTGTTGAATGTTCTAAAGATTTGTCATTCCATAAAGGGGATAATTGAACAAAAGAGTATGATAAAATCAAGAGTTATATACCTTGCCATAGTTGTTGGAGTGATCTGAGACATCTTTTCTGATCTCGCTGTGAATGGATTGGGCAACGCCCTTCCTGTCGATAATCTACACCATTATGGGAACTCAAGAGATGCACTCTCATGGATGCAATGATTGTAGGTTATGCATGAGATGGATCTGTTGAAATGGCATTACAAACTTTTAAGCAATGCGACTGGTGATGTAAAGCCAGATCCTAAACCTTTGTCAGCATCTTCACTGTCGTCGAAGTATAGACCAGGCATGATCTGTTTCACAACCAACATCTTTTCCTATCGCACTCCCCTCCTCTCCCATCAAACTTGCCCATCCATCCCTTTTTTGGTTATTCATCCCCTATTTTCTGTCTTCCTTTTTAACATATACTAGTCTTTCTTCCTTCCAAAATCATCAATGCTCACCTAATTGACCTAGATATTTTCTTAGTCCTTGTGCCAGAATCAACAACCAACCAATATTCAATATAGGCCCATTCCATCTCCTACTGTAGTAGATAGAGTGATATTTCCTCTTAAATGCAAAAGACTTTTTGTAGATGACAAAGACTGACCTCCCCTATCTCCATTTCGATAATGAGATATTTTGTTGCCATAAATTCCCTCACCCACTCTCCCCAAAAGCCAATGTATGGTAAAAGGGAAGGTTTTTACATCCTCCCCCCTAGGACTAGGCTTACTCCTAGAAGCCTACAAATGCTAAGATGTAGCCAAAGAACACACTAGTCCATGAAACTTGACACAATTATAAAATCAGACTAACACATGCACAATTACATATAATCAGTCCTAGAACATGGGTAAGGAATAGGCAAGGCACTCACTGCTACAAAACATACATTAGCCTAAAATAATTTTCTCCAATCAAAATAAAGGATGATGGCAAGGAAACCACATCAAAAAATCAATGGAAACTAAGGAGAAAAGCCTCAACCACCACACTGGCAAACTACACATGACCATAAGGGGTAATCGGGACATTACCGTTAGGTAACTGGATAATAAGACAACATGGGAACACTGCACTAGTAGGGTATAGTGGCTAGGGTAGGGAATAGGGCCTGTGACTATCTCCAGTAACCACCATCAGGGATAATAAGAGTATGCTAAGGCCTGTGAGTCTAGGCGGAGTCGATGTCCAATACCTGCATCACTCTGATCACACATCAAAGCACATATGCATATAACATACATCATAGTCGAAGAAATAGTAAGCATGTAATCCATCATAATAACCAATCTTGTCAACATAATAATGATATTAGAATCCATCAAGGAAAAGCAACAACCATCAATTTGCACATATATACCAGCATAAACCACACGATTTTCTCATAAATTGTAGCAAAATGCAGTTTTTAATATACAAAATTTTTAGTTTTGTAAGTTTTCATATGCAACTATCTATAAAATGGAGCATTCACAATCACACATATACATAATTTCAACCTCTGATTTCATAGCATGCATGACGTCTCTTTACATATAATGCAATAGTTTGTCACTTTTCAAGGTATAATGATGCAATTTTTTTTGTTTTTGTTCTCTTCTATATTTTAATATGTAACTACATACATGACAATTGTACCACCTACATATATATACATACTCATTCACATCACAAGGCTACATAGGGGTTCATGTGGATGTCATAGTACCATCCATATCCAAACTAACCATATCTAATAACCATTTCCAATATCCATAACCAGTAACCATGTCCAATATCCATATCCATGTGTCTTGATGACATTGACCCACCTAGTGAGCCCTTCCATACAAGCCAAAATGACATATCTCTTATTTGCCTAAGGGATTTAGCCTCCAAGAGATAGTCAAACAATGGAAAGGTAGTGAATTAGAGCTTAGAACAGATCACACATGCCCCCATCCTCAAGGGTTTCCCTACGTCTACTTCCTCGTATACACTCAAACTGGTGGGTCTCACCATACCTGATGAGGAATCACATCACAACACAAGAGCAGCATTTGAAAACAAAAAAAAATGTCAATTAGTTTAGCCACCAAGAATGTAAATAACAAAGAATATATCTCAATTCCAATAGTAAAATAAGAAAATCGTGTAGAATTTCAACAGTAAATGAATAGTAACCACAAGAGTTACATACCAAGAAAATCATCTGTGGCTAAACCAAACAAGCAAGATAAACCAAAGTGCTGGTCCACACAAGCAAGGTAAAAGTCACCAATAATAGAAAAGAAGATTCACAATCTTAGAAATATACACATCAGAACACTACGTGACTATCGCTAGTCACCACATGAGGAAGGAGGAAAACAAGCGTGACTATCTCAATAGTCCCTTCTGTTGGTGCGGCCAACTCATGCAACCCTCACATGGAAAGGTATTGTGTCAATCACCCAAGTCACATACCTCATGCAGTGCGACTGCGCATGGTATATGCCAATTGAAGAAAGAACGTAATGGTCATATACCATATGGCAATGTCGAACTTAGAGGCGTAAGGAAGTTAAAGTAGCGGAAACAACTTCCTACGCTAATCTTGAGGAGAGACAATATGCAAAAATTTTTAAAAACTGATCTAATAGCTATAGAAATTCCAGCAACACATTCAAAACATGAAATAAACAATAAAACACAAAACACCAGATATACGTGGGGAAAACCCTTTCGGGTGAAAAACCCCACACTCCAAAAGCCTAGTCAATGTATTCCAAATCCAATAACAAGATTACATACACTTATAGAGGAAGTTTATTACACAAGTATCACCAGTAAACAACTCTGGAAGAATTCCAGTAGCATTTTGACAATATAACAATACCTACAAACTCACACTATGCAAACAACTCCTCAAGCCTCTAATTTATAGACTTCTGGCTATACAAGAAACCACCTGTGGTTTTGCAAAACCATGTACGAGGCTTCTAACCAAGATTCCA